>VXAA01005687.1:164911-181739 GCA_013399115.1 Anseranas semipalmata | reverse complement strand
GGCCCCGTCCTTCTCCCCCCGGGCTCCGTCCCCTGGCGGCGGCGGGTCCTGTGCGTGTTCTCCTCCGGCAGCCGCTAATCAAGTAATTTCCCAATCCCAGCCCCATCAAATTGCTCTTTAGCTGTTGAACTGTGGAGTTTTGCTCCTCTTTTCTCATGCTAATCAAACCCATTCAGCATCTCTCTGTGAGGCTATTTGTAGTGGAATAAATCTCCTTGTTTGCCTGCTGCATGATTAATTGATATTGTTGTATGGCTTTTGTTTGGGCTGCGGAGAGCTGAAAGGCAGCGCATATTGGATGTGACGAAAGGAGCTTGAAACATCATTTCGCTGCTGAGGTCTCCCAGAGGTCGAGGGATAGACCGATCGCATTATTCATCCTATTTATTTATCCTTATTAGAAAATATGATGAAAGAATAAGGACCGGAGTCTTTTTTAAACATTGACTAAACAGCGCATACACAACCCCAATTAAAAAAAGTGCCGAAGACGAGGCCTTTTCTCCATATTAGAAAAATAGCTCTTTTTAACGAGGACCAATTAAATTGTGCTTCATTTTACCTGGGATCTCACAATAGACTTAGCAACGAATCGCCTTTCTTCCCCGCTGTTAATTACCGCCAGGACCGGCCACGCTCCCCGCGGCGCGAAGCCCCCGCGGGACGACGGCGCCCACCGAGCGCTGCGGCCGCGCTCGTGGCAGCCCCAGGCCCCGACATCCAGCCGGAGCGGGGTCGCATCCTGCTCAGAGCCAGGGCCGGCGCTGGGTCGCTCCCTGCCTCCTACCGCACGCGTGTGGAGCTATTCCAGCCTGGCCCTGGCCTCCGTTCCCAGGCCTCCCCTGCTCCCCCCGCTATTTTAAAAACCGCGTCCGTGCTCCCCGAGGACATCGCTGCGACCAGGAGATTCAATTAAATAATCCCAGCTCTTTGCTTCTCCCACAAACGGCTTTTTTTCTTCCCCCAAATATTTCCTTTTCCAAGTTCCTTTTCAAAATGGAAAAAAGAAACAAAAAAAAAAAACCCAAAGTGAAGAACAACAGGGGAAAAAAAAAAAAGAAAAGGGGGGGAAGAAAAGAAAGAAACTGTTCTCCTTTCTTTTCCCTGTATGCAGGGTAATTGATAGGCTCTATCAGAGGTCAGGATTTGCATAAGAATTAAGAGCAGTAAATTAATTTAATATTCCATGCACATCTCCAATTATTCCTGCAGACCTTTGTCTCCACGGCTGGCAGAGAGAAGGTTCAGCTGCTCTTCAACCAAACAACATCTGTGCAGTTAATAATTTGATAAACAGCTCATACAAATAGTTTCTGAATTATCTGCCAACCCAATGACTATTCAGTTTCGAAACACTTGGCAAGGTCTGCTACGTGCGGTCGGCGCTTTGCAGCCTTGTTCCCGTGATTTAGCTGCCTGGGCGGACATTTTTCGCCCTTATCTTTTACATATAATCACCTACTCCCAACAGCAAGCCATCAATAACGGTATGTAAAGTAAGTAATTACCAGTAATTAATAAAAGCTCCCCCCCTCCCAATTTCAGATGATTTTTGCCCAGGCCGAGGTGCAGGGGGCTTGCACGTGCGGAGCGGCAGCACCTCTCGTACGGGAGCTGCCAGGGGGCCGGGGACTCCCTGGCACCTTCGGGGCTCGGGGTTTTTGTCCCCGTTCCATCTGGGTCAGGTTTCATGGCCCACACGGGCGCCCGTGCAAACAGCGATTAATTGTTGTTCGGTTTGGGCTCGGGCCCCAGCCTCGCCACAGGGCAGCTCACATTTACGCGCCCCAGCCACTTCCTTCCCCGCAGCACGGACTGCAGAGGGGCAAAGCCTGTTTCTGGGATGGACTGCAGACGGGCAATGCCTATTTCTGGGATGGACTGCAGAGGGGCAATGCCTATTTCTGCCCATCCCGGCGTTCCCCCGCTCCACGGGGGAGTGACCGAGGGTGCCCCCCGAGCCCCTTGCAGCTCCGCGAGGGCAGCCGGGTTTGCAGCGCTGACTCCCAGGGGAAATCCAGCCCTGTGACAGCGAGGCGGCTCCTGGCTGCTCCCGTGCAGGTGGAGAAGCCCAGCCCCACCGTCGCCAGCCCACGGCGGGGGCTTGAACCGCGGCGGTGGCACCGGCCTCGCCCGACTCGTGTTTAAATGCACACATCTGATGCGCAGCCAGCAGCAGTAATTACAGGGGTAATACCCCAGCGCTCCGCTCTCCGCTGCGTCATCGGGATGATAACCTTGCGCAGGCACGGACGGTCTTCGCTAATTTCCTCTTCTGCATGGCTTGTGTTTTTAGCATTGCTTCTGGTGCGCATTAATAAACGCGGGTGGATTCGTGTAGGAAGAGGAAGATTTACATAGATATTGGGAATCCACTTGTGGTGAGCTCAGATCCGGTGAAACCGCGTGGATAATGAAGATGAATGGGAGGGCTAATTTGTTCCAGCGCGTGGCAATACGCCGCCTTCATTTCAGCGCGAGGAGCCCCCGGCTCGCAGGCAGGTGCCGGCAGCCCCGCAGGATCCGTCCCCACCACACGGTCGGTCTTTTGAAGAAATTGGCTTCCCAGCAAGGCAGCCACGCTGTATTTCAAATTGCTGTTCCATCTCCTGTATTCACGGGTCTAAATTGAATGCACGGAGCCATTCCTTTCTCTGTTTAATGTAACACTTGCAGCAAAAGTGCTTGCAGCAATTGAAAACTACCCCGAAGTTCTGAGTAGTCTCGATGAGAAGTGCTAGACTCGACGGCCTCGCACTTTAATGAGTACGCAGCATCGATCCGGACATGCTGGCAAGCATTCCTCAGCGCGGAGCTCCGGACGCCGGGCTGCGTGCCGGGCAGCGCGATGCTCCGCGCCCTGACCCGCACCCGGTTCGCAGCCGGGCGAGATGCGGCCGGGGAGCGCGGATCCCAAACCGGCTCTCGGAGCTCCCGCCCAGTTGTGTTTGCCGGACAGAAACCGCCCTTGTCCCTGTCCTGGGCTGTGCGTCCTGGGCTGTGCGTCCAGTTACTCTGTCGGGGTGCAATGAGAAGGAAAATTAAATCTGTACCCTGAACGCTGTTAACAAATCCAGAGGCCACCTCGTGCATCCGCTAACGAGGGCTGCAGCGAGGGGTAGCGCCGCAGGGACCCCCTGCAGGCTGCGGCTCCGGGGGGCTGCAAAGCCACGCAAAAAGTTGGGAAGGGTCCCCTAGCGATACCGCTGCTGCTCGCTGCCACCAGGCGTTAGGCATCACTACAAAATTAATAAAAGGTTGGTTTTGAAAAGATGATGAAGTTCTGCAGGCTAAAGGGAAGGTTAACGCTCCTCTCCGTAGTCATGCAAGCTGCGTGTTTGCCGTCACGAGGGTTAGTTGGTTTTTCTCTCCCTTTTAAAGAGAAGGTTTACGCGATGAACAGGAACCTGGGAATGATGACATCCCTGTAAAGGCAAGGACCAAGTGCCAAACGTGGACGGGCGCCTGGGGCTCGACGCACCCCCGCAGCCCCCCAGCAGAGGCGATGCCACGCAGCGCAGCGCTGGCCCGGCCGCGGGGAGGGGGCTGTGGGCTGGGCCCTCAGCGAGGGGCAGTGCCCAGCGCCGGCCTTGGGGCCCCGCGTTACGATCCGGGGGTTGCGGGCTCACTTTTGCTGCTGGCAGCCCTCGCTGGGCACGGCGTTACCCCATTGCAGCGCGGGATTCAGCGGTCGCAGCAGCACGAAACCCAGAGCTCGCAACAGCAAATCGGCCCCTGGAATGTGCAGCTCCTGCAGCTTCGGGGCTGCGCAGACCCGGGGATTTGCGGGCAAATGGGCTCTTTCCCCCCCTTTCCAAAATTCACATTCAGATCAATCCACTGTGCTGTCTCCAGAGCCTGGTGCTGCTCTGACCTGAGATTATGTTTTGCCCCATTTCTAATAAAAAAAACACCCCATTTTTGAACCCATACGCAACCCCCTGTTTTTCTTTTAGAAGCCAGACAGGCTGCTCCAAGAAACTCACATCCCACTGATTAAGGCAGGCCTGGTTCAACCCCAAAATCCCAACACCTCGGGCTGGGAGGAGGAAGCGCAGCCCCAGCCGCTGCCTGCCCCCAGCCCTCGCCCTACAGCCGGGGCCGGCCCGGAGCGCGGATCTCACGCCCCCGCCCCATTGCGCTGCTCCCGGTCCCCCCCATGCGATGCCCGGGGGCTTCACCTCACACTGCCCCTCCGGGCCCCCTGTGCCCCGCTCCTGTGGGGCCAAGGAGGGTGCAGCGTGAGCATGCACATCCCCACCTGCGTGGGCTCCGGCTCCAGCCGCTGCCCCGCTTTCCATTCCTCCCAGCTTCGCGTGGGCAGCCCCAGCTCCTCCAAAAGCACAAAACCCACGGGTGCCGATGACACCCCGCTGCCGGGCCCACCAAACGCCTCCCCAGGGCCCCACCGGGACCCAGCCCCGCCGGGAGCAGCCCAGTGCCCCGCCGCGGGACAGCCCCGCCGGCCCTGTGCCCCCGGCAGCTGGGGCCTGGCACGGTGCTTTGTGAAACCAGGACGATGCAAGGAGCCGGGAGACCCCGCATCCTTTCTGCTGTCGGCTCACCCTCGAAGCTCTTAAGCCCCTTTGGTCTCTGAACTGAACCACAGCAAGAGGATTTCAGCGCCGACACTCGCCAGCGGGTGTTAGGCAACTTAATTAATGTTTGCAGAGCTCGGGGCAGGCAGCGCTACGCGTGCTCGCGTTGTGCCGTGTTGCAGCCGGGCCACACAGCCCCGCAGAGGCACAGCCTGCGCGGGTCCCCCCACGCTGCGGGCACCGGGGGCTCCCCACCGCGAGGCGGGCGAGCACAAACCGGCCTGGCTCTGCTGCTCAGATACGCGCCAGTGCCACTGCTGCACAGCCACCCCAAACAGGAGACGGCTTCAAAGGAAGCCAGCTGTAAAGCACAGACACGAAATAAACAAGCTAGCAAACAGCTTCAGGTGCTGCTGTGGCTCTTTTGTTTGCTGTTTTTGTTTTAAAGCAGCGCCCACCATCGCTGCGGAGGCGGGATGGGACGCTGCAGGGACCACTGCCTCTCGCTCGCACAGCTCATCCGTGCTGCGCTGCACTAAAACCACAATCAGCTTACGGTCCCTGCGGGTCTGGTTCAGGAGAGCATCCCCAGGCAGGCAGGCACCCAGCGGCTCCCGTGCCCAGCCCCGAGTTCACTCCCAAGCGTTTCCCCCGAACAGAGACAATTCAAACACTCCCCTCGCTGGCGTCGCAGCGTTTGGTAAGAGCCGTGACAGCCACGCTGGTCCCTGGGCAAAGGCTCGCAGCGGCTCTGCGACTGCATCCCCAGCAGTACCAGAGCAACTCCGGGCCCAGCGGAGGACGGGAGACCCGCGCCAGCCAGCCCCAGCCCACCAAGGCTGACACTTCGACAGGAGAGCGTGGGGCTTTCTCCTCCCACGTAGTTACAACGATAACAAACAACACCTGGTGCTCGCCAAGCACGGGGCACCGCGTCCCATCGCCGATCACCATCGGTGCTCCCCTCCACCCCTCCCACGGCCGGACACGCGTTGGGGCGAGCTGCCCCCTGCTCGGCCCGGGGGGCCATTTCTGCCTTGCAGGTGACCCTGCGGGGCAGCACCATTCAGCCCCGCCATTTCCCTGGTTGCTCAAGGCCCCCCAGGTGCCACCAGAAGCCAGGTCTCAGACGCCGACAGCCGAGATGCGCTTTGGTGCCATCCCCACTCCGAGCCGCAGCACCTCCTGCACAGCACCCGTGCACTCCCCGTCCCGCCGCCCTGCCGGCACCACCAGTGCCTCCGCGGCCCCTCGGGAGCCCCCTTCGCCTCCCACCCAGACCAAACTCGACGCGAAGGGGTGGCATTTTCTTGCAGCACCTTAAGCGAGCGCAAGGCGACTGCCCAAGCCAGCGGGAACCCCCCGCACGGTGCTGCTGGTGACACACCGCGTGCGCGCTTGTCCGTGGCGTTAGCAGGTGCCGCGGATAAGCATCCTAAGGGTGGGGAAAGCAAATGGAGTCGCTTAAGCTGCTTTCTCAGTGGCACTTTTTGGAGCAATCTCTCTTTACGGACTTTCTGATCGAGTTGTTTTTCCACTCTTTTTTTTATTGAGCCATAGAAGTGTCTGTAATGAGACATTAAAATAGTAGTCATGCCCTGTGATTTATTTTTGAAATTCTTGTGTCTGTGTGTGAACTACACAAAGTCACCCGGCTGCAGACCAAGGATAAATAACGTATTGCAATATATTTGGCAAATGATAATGCGAACCACAGAAAAATATGTAGAAGAGGAAAACACATTCGCTGGGCGGTAAGTTATTGAACCTTTAGAGGCAGGAAGAGAGGGGCCGGGGAGGAGGAGGGGGCGTTTGCTTCTGCTTCCCTCCCGCGAGTAAATCACTGGCCTGACGGTGCTGTGCCTGCATAAAATATGACAGGGCTCCCCGGCAGGGCTGCGCGCGGCTCGGGAGCCAGCCACGCTCCGCACTCGCTGACTGCAAATTGTGGAGGTTATCAGACGATGCCATAAAAAAATTCTTCCCCCAACTGATTATGAACCTCATGCATAGCAAATGACAGAGCAATAACGCTCAGATTTCCTGTAGCAGAGGTAAAAAAAAATTTACACACTGACAGGCTAATGGACACTTTCCCAAAGAGCGGTTAGAAAGAAGTAGTAAATGGGACTGCGCTGATGCAGGGCAGCGGGCCTGGTCAGGGATCAAGACACACAGCAACATATCGGATAACACATAATTGGCAGGTCACATCCAAATGAGTGTAGTCATGCATCATCCGGAAGGCTTTTGCTGGTTATAAAGACACTTGTAAACAATTCAGTCGCTGAACATGGCAATAATATGTTGATCCAGCATGTAATGAGGTGTTCCTGGAATCAATAAACTAGTCATGAAGAGCAGGGAGCGAGGTCAGAGCCTGCCTTTTTGATGACCTTTCCTGGCGGGTAAGGACATCACATACTCTGAAGAGGACTTTTCTCATATTGCAGAAGGCGCCGAGTGTCAGAACTTCCATTCGCAGCAAGCAAATGAACAGCCGGGCGCTGCATGCTAATGAAGTCCAGGCTATTTTCCACCTTTTCATCTGCACATTATGCTCTTGACTTTGGAGAAGGTGGGAATTAGGTTGGACCCTCGTGTCAGACTGCCTGATGGCTCGGCTCCGGAAAACTGGTAATTGAAGCTGATGACTGATGCGGAGGAGGCCTGAATTTGGAAATAAACAGTTTCAAGCACTGCATGTCATTTCTAGAGAGACTGCTGAGTGAATGGAAATGAGCTCCATTTCTTCAATCTAATGCAGTTTCTCAGCAGGAAAAACACCGTCTTTTAGACAACAATGCCAGTCATTAAGGTTTAAATGTTCAGCCCTAATGCAAGGAGCAGCACCTGCTTGCAGCAGCAGCACTTATGTAAATGCTGCCCGGCGCCCAGCCCGGTTCGCTCCGCACACCCGGAGCCAGCCCGCGGGGAGCGAAGCGGCAGCGGTCGGGTGGCCGCGCCNCCCGGGCACCAGCGGACAGGAGATGGGCTCCCAGGCAAGGCGCTTCAAGGCGCCGTGCTCAGACTTGACCACGAGCTCCCCGCCAGCCCAGCCGCGGGAAACCCCGCTCGACGCGCGGTGAGCTGTGCCGGGGCCTCGCGGACCCTCCTGGCTGCTCCCGGCCGGGGCGTGGGGCCGAGCCCAGCAGCCGCGGTGGGCTCGGAGGGCTCCGAAGCATCACTGCGGGGGCACAGCTCTCGTCCAGCAATTAGCTGCCCGGGGCGCGTGGCAGCGACGCGCGTTGGCTGGCTGCTTGTTCTGGTCGTTCTGCTGCCAGAGAAACTGTGTGTGTACACAAATATATAGTTATATTTACGTAAATATATATTTACATAAATATTTATATATTATATACATACACAAATATATTAATATATACTAAATATATATATATTTAAGAAGACAACAGCCAGAGGCTGTTTCAAACCCGTTTCTGGGTGGCGTGGGGAGCTGGGGAGGCGAGGCTGCAGCACGCATGGCTCCCATCGGACCCCACTGCCATGCCATCCCGCGTTCCCACTGACCCGGGGGGGTCACGCACGAAATGAAAGATGGGGGCGATTCACACTGCATTTTTTTACTCTCCCGCTGTGCAGCCCAGGCAGCACCCCAGAGCCTGCCGACAGCTCGCCCCTCTGCGGGTTTCTCCAGGAGCGGCGCGTGGTGCTGATAAGCGAGTGGGAGAATAAAGGACAGGGCCATCAGGACGCAGCGCCAGCAGCGACACCGTGCCACACGTCCCCCGCCACGCATCCCCAGCGCTCGATGCCCCCCGCGTCCCTGCCATCGGCTGCTGCCCGGTCCCCCGGCACCGCGGGCCCCGCCNNGGTCCCCCGGCAGCGCTGCCCCCGCCGAAGGCTGCTGTCTTTCCCCTCAGAGGTGGCAGCACCGCAGGAGCGGGTCTGTTTGTGTAATAGTTTGCAACCCTTCAACATGAAAGGGGGGAGAAGGATGCAAGTTATTATTATGAAAATGAACCAAGCAACAGACAAAAATATTCAGAAGATGTAATCTGCCGTCCCTACAATGCACTTGCGGAGAAGAGCACTTGGCAGGCAGGAGAGTAGACGCCAGATACATTGCCTTTTGTTAAATTGCTTTTGCTCTGACAATGCCTTTTAAAACCACATGCAATCTTAATTTAAAATACCTAACACCTAAAGGTACCGGGGCCCAGCGCTGGTTTCCAGTTGGGGATTTGTCCAAAGCAATTCCCTGACTTACTGCCACTATTTAATCACACAAAGTGCGGGAGGCAGAATTCCACTTTCAAGTGACTGTGGACCCAATCCAGACATCACTAAAATTCAATTGACCGAAGATTTTCTCCCCCTTTAAAAACAAGTGACGAGTAACAGCCACCTCGCGCTTGCCTGAACCTTTGTTAACAAGAAAGGTCCTTCCCCGAACAAGTCGCTTTTACCACGCTGCGTTTCATCACACGGCCTTTCCCAGTTTTTATTGTCTGAGAAAATGACTAAAAGCAGGGAATTACGAATGCAGGAGGTAAACAGAAGTGAGACTGCGCGCGAGGCAGCAGCGGGGCGGCCCACGGGCCCCCTTGGCAGCAGGGGGGTGCTCGCCCTCCCCAGCCCGGGACCCCTCGGGGCGGCCGGTTGGGGCATGGAGCTGCTTCGGCCCCGCAGCCCCTTCCTGGTCCTGCCCAGCCAGAGCAGGCTGATGACACCAGTGGGCCATTAGCGATTCACACTGAGGAGTCTCCGCTAATTGTGCGGAATGTAATTAGTGATTATGTAATATCTAAGCTCTTGCAACTGTCATTAATGTCCACTATTCACCAGAGATAGTTCTTAGTGAATTAGAGAATGATTACTGCATGGTAAATCTACTTAATCCTAAATATGCTAATTAACACTGTACGCACTTTAGACAGTGGTTAAAAGCACTAGTAACCTCAAAAAACGTTGCAATACACCAGAATCTAAATTGCTCGCAATGGATTTGCCTTCAAAAGGTAAATTTATTTAATTAAACGGAACAGCAAATGGAGGCCCAGCACGGGATTAGCGCGGCCAGGGCCGGGTTTCTCCGTCCCAGACCCGGCGAGGTGCGGCAGCGGCGGGGCGATGCAGCTCACGCGGGCACGTCCCACGGGCACGGGGCTCCGGCAGCGCCCCATTTCGGGCAGCTTTCGGCGAGCTGTCCCCCCCGGAGAAGTCCTGCGCATCCGAGGCTCGCTTTGCTCATCCCTGTGCTCCTCAGGCCATAAAGTGCAACCCCGCCACGGGCGGGTACAGCAGCTTCGCTCAATAAATTTTTACTTAAATCTTAATTTCAAGATTTATTTGTGTAAAACAGACTTTGGATATTACATGCTAAACAAATTGAATAAATAGAGCAATTGGACGGTTTTTGAAACATCCCTTTCGAATGCCTGTGCTGTTTAATGTATTCCGGTTTTCCATATAAAAAGATATGGCTGTCATGAACCCCTGGGATAATAGCATTTTGTGATTTATGAAGATTCTTCCCGCTTATATATTTTATATAAATAATACTCCTGCGTGCATCTCCGCACTCATTCATAATCAAAAGCCGCACAGGCTGTAAAAAGAGTTTGCGCAGTAACATATCTAAAATCAGCTTACAAGAATCGGCTAACTAATATATCAGGCACAAAATAAGTCACTGTAGCAAGCATACCGAAAGGAAAATTAACAGCATAACGCAATCCACTGTGTGCTTTTATCAGCAAACCGGCACAACAAAAGGACACAAGACAAGAATTCCCACAAAAGAAAGTTCCCCCATTAAAAAAAGAAAAATCACGATAAGAAATTAAGCACACTCATTTTACCCGGGCGTATTAAAGTTTTGGGGCTGCTAACGAGATTGCGCGCTGCGTGAAAGCCGCGGGAGGCGCGCGCTGCTCTGCCTGGGCAGGGCTGACACCGGGGTCCCCAGGGCGCGTTTTGGGGTGATTCTGAGCCCCCGCCGTCACCACCCGTGGGCACCGGCCACCTCCGGCGGCGCTCGGGATGCGGCACAGAAGGATGCTCAGCAGCCCCCCACGGGCCACCGAGGGCCCCCCCGCGGGCAGCCCATGCTGGCGGGTTGCAGGTGCGGAGCGTTGACATTCTGTTCTTAGGGACGGCTTCGGGAAGGTTTAGGCTGAGCAGACGCGGTACGCACAGGTGAGGCCATATAATCCGCCGACTTAACGGCCCTATGCATTTACTTTCTAAAGGAGCTGCTACAGCCCACGGCATCGAGGAGACTTCTCCTAAATAAAGATTCACCCAGGAGGCCCGGCCCTAATACTGACTTAGAGGATTATTTCCAATCATCTTTGTCAATAACACGGCCCCGGAGCTCCGGGAAGAGGAAGAGGTCTGCAGGGTCAGCGCCGCGCACTTTGCCCGTCCCCGGCCACCCCAGCCAGCAGCCAGAGCACCCGGGGCGGCAGGCTGGCGCCGAACGGGGGTCCTGGGGGCTCTCCAGCAGCAGGATCCCAGGGGCACAAGCCGCAGGTGAGCAGGGAGCGGGTGCCGCCGCGGCTCGCCCCGGCCGATGAGGCCGGCCCGCTGTCCTCGGCACCCCAGCACCAGCTCCCGCGGCCGCGCGCTCCCCGGAGCCCCCCAGAGGCCCTGCCCGTTCGCTCCCTCACCTTGCACGAGCTCCCGCGGCTCCATCTCACGCAGGACGGGCAACAGCAGCGGTGCCGCTCACGGGGAGAGCTGTGCTTGCCACCGGCCGTGTTAAATGACCCCACGATCGGCACCTGCTGGCGCTCACCTGGGGCTGAATCCGCACCTGGGCGAGGGCTGCCCGGCCTCCCCCGCCTCCCCTCCCACAGCCCCCCTGCGCTCCGCTCTGCCAAAGCCCTGAGCACACCTGAGCATCCCCGGCGCGGCGGCACGCTCCCCACGGCCCCGCTGCGCGTCGCGCACGGGCAGGCGTCGTGCCACCCGTCCCGCTGCCCCGGCTCCCCGCCGTGATTTCACGTCTCTTTTACCGACTCGCCGACTAATTGGCACCCAGCGGAAAACACGATCTTTCCAGAGCTCTGCCTGCTTCGGGGGAAGCGCTCCAGCAGCAAGGGCCAGCTTGCAGCTGCGGCGTCTTTCCTCGAGGGGCTGGACCTGTGCTGCAGCCAAGGTGAGCCCCCGCTGCGCCACGGGCGTGTAAATGTGCACGAGCACACAAACGTGCGTGCGTCCACACGGACACACACGTGCACGCGCGGGCGAACACGTCTCTGCGACGAGGGGGCAGCTTGTGAGCACGGCGTTTGGTAACGACAATCACCAGCTACGGAAATGAAAGAATTAGCCACACAATAAAACCCCTAATTGCCTGGCAACAGCATTTAGGCCCCATTAGGTAGATTTGTAACTGCTTCTAGAGAAATAAACTCCTGTGTCATTAGATAACAAGGAAAGAAATAGGTTATTTCCTTTTTGAAAGGTATGAAAGCTCCCAATTGCCTGATGTATTCGCTTAGTAGATTATTTTCTGTCATCTCAGTTAATTGAATTTTACCCATTGCTCTTGCAATCCTTCCCTTTCGTGCAAGGTTAGGAAGTTCAGAGGAGTCGTATTTTGAACCTTGTCCATTTATTGCACAAACCAACTTCAGGCGCGCAAAGTACTCCAGGGAAAACGGCATAACACAAACCAGGCAATGATTGCTTTTGAGTGTTGGGGCGAACTGGTGTCCCAGGCACTGCAGGCGTTGCTCTGCAGGACGGCACCCGGCGGAGGTGCTGTGGCGAGCACCCAGGATTATTCCCGGCCTGGGCAGGGAGCACTTTGGGGATCCCTGGGTTGGGACCCGGCCGTTGGCCCTTCGCTGGTCGCCAGACCCCTTCCAGGCCGCCAGGACGCGGCGCGGCAATGCTCGCGGGGCGGACACGCGTGGGCTCCCAGCGCTTCCCGCTGACGTCCCTCAGTCCGGGCAGGTGCACCCGTCACCCCCGATGGCACTTCTCAGCTGTTGTCTGCTTTTTTGGTAGCAACACCAGCACAACACTCAGGCTTGCTTGTACATCTCGTCCTTTCCCTTTCCTTCAAAATAACCGAGGTAAGAGCTGGTGCCTCCTGGCAGGGAGCTGATAAGCGAGGTTAAACGTTAATGTGGCTGGTGGGGAGGAGGAGGAAGAGGAGGAGGAGGAGGCGTCACCATCCCACCATCCCACCATCCTGCACCAGACCGCGTCCTCGCGTTGGTCCCAGTGGCCCCGGTGCTGTCGCCCCGCACGTGGGCGAGAGGACCCCGTGCGTCCGGGAGCAGCCGGCAGGATGGGCAATGCCGCGCATCCACGCAGCGCTGGCAGGGGCGCGGCGTTATGCCGGCAACGGGCAATATTTGCTTTGCAGAGCAGCGCCGCCCGCAATGAAACGGGATCGCCTGGCCGCCAAAAGATGACCTAAATAATCGGCTGGTGACTTCAGAGCTGCTCGATTTTAAACACTTTGAAAAGCCAGCTCCATTTTCTGCTTTGGTGAATAACAATTCCCCGCGCTGGCATATTAGAATAAATCAGCTCGGCTGGTACTGCATTGTTATAAAGTTCCCAACTATCATAAAATAGTTTCTATCAGCGCAGTTTTCTTCTTAGCCAGTCGAGTGGAATGATCCCTGAAAGCAGCGGTTTGTGGCAGAAATGGGCTCGCCTGTCTCCCTCCAGGGTCTCGGCATCGTCATAAATTTGTGATTGCCCACACGCATGCAGCGGGCACGCAGGGGGCCTTGGCTTCTGGGTGACAAGGATGTCCCTAAAAAGAGAGCAGGGCTGTTATGCGCTGGGAAGGGAAGCAGCAGCCAAAAACGCAGGGAGGGGAGACCGAGGTACGTAGAGGTGAATGAAGCGGAGCCGCGGGCCCCGAGGCAGCGAGCCCTCCCGCAGGCTTTCCCCAGCCCCGCGCACACGGGCGGTGAGGGGGAGCGAGCCCCTTCCCATGCCCGCCCCGTCCCGGCGCTTCCCCGTCCGGCCCCACGCCCTCATCCCAGGGACCTCCTGGGTACCGCAGGTGGGCTCGGCACCTCGCGGCGCCCGGAGCCTCGGCTCAGCCTCCCCGGGGCTGCGGGAGGCCAGCAGGACCTGGTCTGCAGGCGCGGGAGACGCGCCCGCCCGCTCCTCTGTGCACGCCGGCTTTTTGCTGGCTTTCATTGCGGCCCCGAGTGCTGAGCGTCAGGCACTGCAGCCAGGGGCATGGGGGCAGTGGGTGGGCGGCGGTGGGACGGGGCAGCCCCGGGCCTGCAGAGACCCGCGGGCGGCTGCGGGCATCGCATCCATCCACCCCCCATCGGTGCGGGAAAAACCATTTTCTAAAGGGAAGCAGCTCAAAATTAACCCTGGGAGCACGGTTTTAATCCAGATCACCTTGGAAAAAACGGCAGAGACAATGGCACGCATTCATCCAGCATCCTTTATCATTTAAATAACCTGGCCTTCGTTAGCTTGTGATGGATTGCTTTAAAATTGCCCAAATGGAGGTTTGTTTGTTTTCCCTGTGTAGTTGCATTGATTTTTCCCCCTCGTTTTCATAAAGGGGGTTTCACAGAACGCCGCGGTGGAGCAGGGGGAAGCGTCCCCCCAGCTCAGGGGGCCACGAAGGTGGCGCGGGGCCCAAGCACGCCAGGAGGCTGCGCTTTGGTCCCCGGCAGAGGCTGTGCCTTCCCGGTTCAGGGGGAAAACAAAGAGCAGCAAGGACGGTGCCAAGAGGCCTCGTGGAGGTGTGCATGCTCTGAATGCCCGGGAAAGCTACGTGCAGCGCCTGTCGGGGCTGCCGCCCAAACTCCTCGCTCAGGGCCGAGCCGCGCTGCCGGCAGGTCCGTGCGTGCCGTTAGCTCCCGGCGCGCCCGCACACCTGCACCTGGAGAACTCCCGTGCGCGTCCGTCTTCTCTGCAGAGCCGAGCCGGCACTTGCACGCGAGCAACCTGAAACCTCACCTCCGATTGTTTTTCTGAAAGAAGAACACCTGAGTTACCTCAAAGTAGATTTATTTTACAAAAGGCTCAGTTTTAAAACCTCGCTGTGTCTTCTTGTTTCACATTTAGCAAACCCCTGGCCAGTTTCGCTCTCGCTTACGCAAACAGCAAAATCGCCGGCACGCTGGGGCCGGTGGGCGCCAGGCCCTCGTTGAGGTGTCCCCGGGACAGCCCTCGCCACCTCCTGCAGTCCTGCGGTCCTTCCCTGGCGCCGCCCTGCAGTGACGGCACCGCGCCCGAGAGCCGCGCCGTGCTGCCCTTCCCCGCCGCCCTCCCCCGGCACCGATCTCCCTCTGCTTACGGCACGCGCCACGGGCAGCGCTGGCCATGCCGCACGGAGCTCCAAGGTCGGCTCCTTCGGACGTCCTCTGCAGGCTGGGGACCCGGCGCCGGATTTTGAAAAGAGCGGTGATATTGGCTAAAAAAAATAAAATAAAATAAAATACACATAAAAGCCGCTGTTTGTATGGAAAGGTCTCGAGCCCCCGTGAACCAAGCACAGGGGCACGCGAGGGCCAGCCCGCGCTCGCGAGGTAGCTCCGTGCCGCTGGGCCGGTAACGAGCTGGGCTTAACGAGGCGGGCGAGCGCGTGGCGGGCGGGGAGGGCACGGAGCCCGGGGTCTGCTCGCGGGATTGCTGCCGGTGACGGACGGAGCCTTGTTTGCGAGTATTTAATGTTTCTTTGGAAGCACTTCTAAAAGAAATTGGTATGTAATGACAGCACTCGCTGGAAAACAGGCCGATTATAAAATGCACTAACTTATCTGGTATTCATTTGAAAAGTAAATGGATGCAAGTAAAGGTGAGAGTTCACTACCAATTCAAATATTTTGCTTTAACAGGCTCTAGCACTCCTACTTTAATTCAAGCAGAAGCACAAGTATGAATAATCAAACTGGATGATGCTCATCAAAACCTTTGTGCCTTGCACCATTTCAAATGGTCATTGAAGCTTAATGGCAAAAAATTTACATTATTCCTTTAATTTGTATTCTGTTCCTTCCTTCTGAGTGATGTGATTGTGATTTTCTGTTGCCGGCTGTATTATTTTGATGCAAATGCTATGTGCTGCTACAGTCCAATTTCCTGCTTGGCCCCCCCGCGCCCCCCTCTCCTTCCCCCAGTAAAGAAACGCCAGCTAAAACAGTTCAAAACTGGGGAGGGATTTCAAAATAGTTCCTTAACTACTGCTCCTAATTAAAGCAAACAATGCAGGGTCTTGAAGCACCCTGAAAAGCTGAAAATTAATTATTAGCTGAAGGGGGAAGGAAGTGGCTTTGCTCCCTGCACTGCCAGGAAAAAATAAGAGAGAGAGAGCAAAGAAAAAAGTGAGGGATCCCAATTCTGCCTACAAAAGAATTAGAAAAGAAAATTTGTAATTCAGTTAAAAACTCCTTTTGCTGGAACATAATCACCTAGGGATGAGCGCTTTATGGAGAGGCATGGGGTTGCAAACCAAAGCCTTGCAAACAGGAGGCCCCCGGGGTGCTGGCGGCACGTAATATATGCACCGACTAATTTATTGCGCTGTGACTAATTTCCATTCCTTGTGCTTAGAGTTGCCTGGCTAATTACAGGGATGTTTTCTTAACTTCGGTAATTGCGCTGCCCGCGCGCCGCCCCCACGCGCGCCCCACGCGGGCTTTGATGCGCCCCCACGGGGCGGCTGCAGCGGGGCGCCGCCCTAATTAGGCTGCGGCCTTAACTGGGGGAGACGCGGGGCCGCAGGGCGGCGCTGAACCCCAACGTGGGCACGCGTGGGCTCCACGCGGCGGGCAGAGCACCCCCGAGCATCCCCAAAATACACACCGTGGGGAGCGGCCCCGGCACCGCCTCGGCGCGCTGCTCCCTGCGTGCGAAGCGCGGCCCCGGGCACGCCGCCTCGCTCGGCCTTAATTTTATAGGTTGAAGTCGCTCATGCATTTAAAATTATTAGACAGATAATCACTTCCTTGAAATAATTTCAGCACTCGTCTATAATAAAAAAGATTTCTTTCAAAGGACCCTTAGTTAAATGGGCTCAGTGCTACTTTCTGTATCACGCAGGTCAATTTGATTCTGCTCTATACTCTCTATACAGCTAAACAATTGCTTTTCATAAACTGAAGAGCACGGTGAAAGCAGCCTGTAATATCCATCCAGAGGTGGCCTTGAACACTTTCATTAATAAAAGCTTGACATCTGAAATTCTGCTTCTTTATTCCTCCCTTATCAAAGAGTTGGTCAAGATTCCAGAAAATTAATGTCGCGTTAACAAGCGCTAATAGCCCGGCGGCCGGCGGCACCCGGCAGGGCTCCCGGGAGCGCCGGGCACGCGGCCGGATTCG
>VXAA01005687.1:137193-163327 GCA_013399115.1 Anseranas semipalmata | reverse complement strand
TTCTTAAGGAAAAAAAAAATTACAGGTGGTAAACTGTTACTTTTCCACATTTAAATAAGAGACCAATTAAGAAGACTATGTAATTCAATTCTTGAGTGAGTGCCACTGAATTCAATTTGTTTCAGGTCAATGAATATAATGTGAAGTTATTAACAAAAAGGTCAGGGACTGCATATAAAATATACACACATGACACAAGCAGGAGTAATTAGTACACATTTCACATGTTCTGTTGCTCAGACATATGGTGTAGAAAATCTTAACAGGATTAGATGTTAATAAATGTTCAGCCCCCCCCAGCTCCTATTTAAATTGGGTTTAGAGCTATTCCCCCGGCGCCCGCGGGATCCACCCAGGGTTAATGCCCCGCGCCGCGCGGCAGCCCCGCCGCCAGGGATGCGCCCTGCACCCTCCGCCCGGGGAGAGCGCCGCTTTTCGCTCGAGCAACCCCTCCCGCAGCGTTCCCATTCTTTCTCCCGTTCCCGAAATGCGTGGCATCTGCCTGCACCTTCCTTCCTCCGCTCAGGACGGCGGGGCCCCCCCTCGCGCGGGCCTGCCTCCCGCCCAAACCCGCGGGGGTCCCGCTCGCGCCGCTCAGAGGCTCCCACGGCGCGGCCCCGCGTGCTGCCTGCGGGCAGGGGGGCGAGGGGAGCCCCGCAGGAGGGCTCTGCCCGCTCCTCCCGCGCCCGGGGGGACCCAGGGGCACCCTGCGCCGAGTGCTGCACTTCTCCACAGGTTTGCTACAAACGCACGTTTAGTCTGAGATTGTTAGATAGATGCCACCTTTAAGCAGTGGTTGAATGCACAGCAGCCTGAGACACCTGGAAAAAAAAAATAAAAAATCGGGGGCTGTAGGGCCTGAAATGCCTCTGTGAGTCTGAGCCAAAGCACGAAACGCGTCCCCCAAGTAAGGGCTGACTGTAATAGGGGAAGAAAATCAGGAAATGGCAAAGCTCCTCTGGAAGTTACAAGACCAAACCCCGACATACGAGGACTCTGCTCACGTGTCTGTCGCGGCGCGGCTTTCTAAAAAGCGTGCAGGGACAGAAAGCACTGGAAGCTTCCCAATCTGCAGCAGCCCGGCCACGTCGCCGCAGCAGAGGAGGAGCACGTCCGTTTCCCACGCTGGCAGGGTCAGCATCTCTGCTTCGCGCGGGAAAAACGCCCTGCCTCCACCTCGCAGCGCCTGCTCCCCATCAGGTTTGAGGTAACGTGTTTGCGTGAAGTTTTCCAAACACGTAAGATAACTTAAAGCCAGGTGCCTGGAGGGATAACCGTGCCGCTTGTTTTTATGCAAAACACGATCGTGCCGTGGAAACCCGGGGCTTTTCCGGATAACCGGAGCTGGGCGAAGCCCTGCGAGCAGGCTGCACGGGAAGCGGGAGCTGTGCTTTGGGCAAGGCGCTGCCGCGCGCCCTCTCCAGTCGCGGCCGACGGGATCGCCGCAGGTCCTCGCGCTGCCGTGACGCAGCGGCCAAGGGAGCTGGGCAGGGCGTGCAGGACGGTGCTGCTGCGGCACGGCGCGTGCCCGTGCACAACCACGCACCGAGGGCGGCCGGGAGGCCACGGCCCCTGGCAGCTGCGGTGAGCGTGTGCCTGGTCCGCGCCCGGCTGCCCCCACCCCTGCCTCCCGCACTGCCGCCGGTACCAGAGCCACTCGGCGAGGCGCTGGCCCAAGCCGTGGCACGGAGCCGGGCCTCTCTTTTAGCTCTCGTGATCCAAATAAACGTCCCCCCGTGGCGTTGTGCACGGACCTGGGGAACCGGCATCATTTGGCCGGACGCTCCTGTGGAAGAAGGCGTTGATTTGGACCACAAATAATAGAAAAGTCATCATTTTCCAGCCCAGTCACCTTGCTGCGTGCCCCCCTCCTCCTGTGCCGGGTGCAGCCCCCCTCTCCCAGCCCCGGGGCAGCAGCGCTGGGTCGTGCTGCGGGATGCGAGGTGCTCGCGGGGCTGGCGGCTCGTCCCTGGCACGCGCCCCCCAAAAGGCTTCCCAACGCCCCGCCGAGCTGCGTGCGCACGCGTGTGTCAGCGGCCAGGAAGAGTCCCCCGGCGGCTTCCTGCCCGGCGTGCGCGGCCCTGCAGCTGAGCCGGGAGGCCTCCCCTGCCAGCAGCTGCCCCGTGCACGCGCGGCACCGCAGCACGGCATGCGGCCCTCTCCTTCCCCGCGGAAGGGCTCCGCCGCCGGCACCGACACGCGCCAGGGCGGTACAACAGCAACTCCTCCCTGCCTGAGCCAAGCTGCTGCTTCTCGCCGGGTGCCAGGGCATCAGCTCTCGCCTAACTCCAGCATCAGGTGTGCGAAGCCGGATGGACGGGGCTGTGGGAACATCTTTACATGTGAATTGCGCCAATGTGCTTGGAGTGGGCAGCGCAGAGGAGCGCCGTAAGGGACAGGTTAACTGGTGCCTGGCAGCTTCCCCAGCACTTGCTGGGGGGACCTAAATCTGATGCAGAGATGCTCTGGTGTCCGTTCAAATCTGCTCGAGGTTCTTTACTGGAACAAGACACCACGGTAACGAGCCAGGTGTGTTTGCTTGTTCTGACATTTTTCTCCACATCTCCTGCTCAGAATGAAATATGCAACCCATTTTCCAAGTTACACTTCATCTCCTGTGTTGCCTAGTGTGTTAAAAGAATTAAGTCATTTGTATATATTGACTAATAATTGTCATTTATTACTGAACTTGTTAACATAATCCTCAGCTGGAGATATTTGTTTATTTTCCCCTCTATTGCTTAATTATTTTTGTATAACTGATTGCAGAAAGCAACAGGAAAATGGAAGAGCAAGAAACAGAGAGCTTTAATAATGGGTATTAAGGACGCTACCATATGGGTACAAACTCACATACATATGCTTTTGATATTTGTCTGTAAAGGGTGAACTTAAAAGTGAGATCGGCCCGTCCGTGTTGAGACTGAATTAAACAAATCGGAGGCGATGAGCGTACTCGTTAGCATTACAGCGCCCAGGCATTGCAGGCAGGATCCCACCCGGAGAGCAGGCAGGAATGGAGGAATGCTCCCTAGTTCTGGGACTGCCGCGCTCGGCTTCTTTGCCACCCCAGCACACCAGACACCGCTACCCGCGCTGCGACGTCCTCTTGCTTGTTGCGCCAGCTTCCCGGATACCTTTTTCCGGGCCCTCCTTCCGTAAGCTTTTCACCTGGTGGCTGAACCTCCGTCCCCTAACAGCTCGCGCTGCTCCCCGGCGCCTCGCCGCCCGTGCCGCAGGAGGGAGGGACGCGGGCACAGCCCGCTCGCCGCCCCCACCCCCCAGTGCCCCACATAGCCAAAAAGGTGGATTTCCACCTTAACTCAAGCAGAAATAAACTTGTGCTGCCGTTTAGTGGTCTGGAAAACCCCCACGACCCACACACAGACAACATTGCTGTTTGTAATGGCTTTATTTGGCTTAAGCCCCACCAAGGTGAATTTGTTCTGAAACAAAGTAGGAGCTTTTGGCAACCCCCCCGCTTTGTTGGCAAACGCTTTTCCACCGACCAGTCCCCACGGACAACACCGGGCAGCGCGTGGCGAGCGGCCGCTGCAGCCCCAGCACCGCCAGCAGAGCGCAGCCGGAGCCGCACGCCCGCACGAGGCGTCGCGCCAGCCCGGCACCAGCCGCCAGAGACCGCGTGGTGCGCGAAGTGCAGAAGGTCTCGATCAGCGCTGCCCAAAACGACTCCCGTCCCCCAGGACCGCAGCAGGGCTCCTCCCTGCAAAGCAGCGGCGCGCAGAGGCAGCGCTGCGCCCTGGTCCACGGCACAATCCGCACTGCCGTTTGGTTTCTGCACCCGCGGGCAGCGGCACCGAACGCGCAGGGGTGGGGAAAAGCACGCGACAGCAGCACAGACCTCGCGTGGATAAAAAGCCGTGCGTGAGAGTCAACAGCTCCAAAGCCCCAGCACAAACCAAGAAGAAATGTAGAATCGCTCCCAGGCTCAGGACGCAGGGAAGGCACAAGCGGAGCGGGGCCCTACCAGCGAGGGGCTCGGCAAACACAGCCCCGGCCCCCGGCGGGCCCCCGGCTCCCGCTGCGTCCCCCTGCCCTCCTGCCGCAGAAATGAGGAGTCCCAAAGCTCCTCGCCTTCTTTCCTTCGGTGCTGCTGGATGGACGTGCGCTGCTCAGCACGCACCAGAACATCAAAGCTTGCTTTTTAATGTTTCCATTTGGAACATTAGAAACGCGGATTTCTAATTTATCTTCCGAAGCTAAATTAGGAGGAGGTTTCTGGGACAGGAGTTGGCAGCAGGGTACGAGGAGGTCGCCACGCCGTGACTAACAAGTACCAAATGCCTGCTGCTGTAGCACATGAGCCTCCTTATTCCTATACACCAGGAGGAGAGGAAAAACAAGCGAGCAACCGAAAAACCACACAAATCCCTTCTCTTTCTAGCTAAGAAGTGATTCCTCTCCCCCGCCAAAAGCATCCAAATTTCTGTCCCCAAGAGTTCCTATCTGTAAAAAACTGAAGCAATTCATTTTTAATTTTACTCTTGGACTTGCATGTTGGAAGGGAACAGGTACAGAGAAGGGAAGTATCTACCTGCCCTCTGGTTGCTCTTTTCCCTCCTCTTTCTTTTGGGGAGCGTATTTTGCAACGAGAAAAACACGTCCAGCTTTCCCCCGCATATAACGCGACTTCCAGAACCTCTCAGCGACTTCGAGCGAACCCAGAAGGAAGCCAGTGGCTGCTTTGGGCATGCCTACGTCTCCAGCTCGGCTGTCGGGTTAATGCTGGGATTTGCCGAGCACCCCTGAAATTGCCCTCGCCAACCCCCAGGCGACGCGGCGGGGCAGGCCCGGCACAGCGCAGCACCGTTTCGGCGGTGGCACCCAAAGGTAGCGTGGGGCCAGGGCAGCCGGCCAGGCTGCTGCTGGTGTTGCTGGTGCCGGTGCTGGTCCCCAGGCGCCGGGCCGGCCGAGCAGCATTTGCACGGCGGGCGAGCGGGCCGGGGCTGAGCGCGTTCAGCCCCCATCAGCCAGCGGGGTCAGCGCCTCCCGGCGCGGCGGGCTCTTACCACTCCTGTTCCGCGGCGTCTTCATTAACTGAAGATTGCGAATGGGTCAGCAGATCTATACACTTTTTGTATTCCCTCTGCTCGGTTTATTTATTTCTTTTTTTTACAGGATGCTGAATAACTAACCTTTTCTTCAATAGATAGATTTTAAAAAACCAGGATCCATCACACAGCAGCAGGATAGCCTTGCTCTGTTTTGACCTTTCTGAAATTAATTTCCCAATCTTAGCTTTCAAAATCAGAGATTGAAAAGACCTATTAGATCAGCCAATCCATCTTATCGCCGGCGCGGCAGCAAGCAGAGACCCCAGCTAAGTGCTCCTCCACACAGGAAAAATATTCCGGAATAAGCCAGGGCGTGAATTTAAAGGGAAATACCTGTTCCAGAACGTTCTGCGTGCGGACGCTTCCTCCGCAGCAGCCGCCGCCGGGGTCCGCTTGGTCCGCGCCTGGAGGGCAGACGCGGGCTTCGGGACGGGAGCACCTCCCTGGGGAGCTCCTGGGGCGCGCTGGGGAACCCGACCCGCGCCCGCCCTCCCAGGCGGATGGGCCCGGGGAGCACCCTGCAGGCGCCGGCTGCCCACGCATGGCGCCACCGAAGCGCGGGTTTCGGCGCGCGCCGCCGGCAGCAAAGCACGGCCACGGCGGGCTGGCAGGGAGGAGGGCGCGCTCAGAAGTGCCTGAAAATGGGTTTCGTGCTATCGAATTCGATGGGGTTGGCGCAGGTGCTTTCACAACTAAATTGTAAATGTATGTAACCATATAGATCAGTGTAAAGCCTTTTTACATTTTCTATCAAGCATTGCAGCTTGGTCTACAAACGCAAGCCTTTTTCCATTAAAATGCCTCTATTGTGCCTGTGCAGCTCCTGCCCTTCTCAAACATCGCTGCGCCGTGAGTAGCTGCCACTATATCCATACAATGGGGAGAATCGAGAGCACGCAGATAAACCGGCGCCGCAAACTTTGCGCACTCAACAAGTCCTCTCTGCAGACAATTAGGGCCAGAAGATAAATATTGACACATTAGACTATTTTCCTCAATTTGTTTTTTTGTTGATTGTCTGAGCGATCTGACGGGGCAAAATTCCACTTTCCCGATATCTCAGATTCCTGGCTAATAGAAACAAATAAAGTGAAAGCTTCTGTCCACAATGGGTGAGGAGCACCTATTGTTGGGAGGCACTAATCGGATTAAATTGGCTCCTCGCTCTATTGCTGGGAGGCTAACTCATTCCTAAATTTTTCACATNATCCGAGGGGCAGAAGGAAGCAAGCGGCGGCCTGAGAGGACGGCAGCGCCCGCACGGCGCGAACAAAGAGCGGGGCTGGGCAGGACCGGGACCGGGACCGGGGGCGAGCGAGGACGCGCCAAGCCCCAGGGCAGCCCCCCGGCCCCCTCGGGCGCTGCCCTCCGCCCGCTCCCAGCAGGGCCCCGCAGGAACAGCGCTGGCGCACCGGGGCGCGGAGGGGGGAGACGTTTCGCTTCCTATTTGGGGCTGTTTTCGGGTGGTTTGCCGTCAGCGTTTGAACATGCGCCCGTGGCGTTGGCCCCTCGGAAGACACGGGTGCGTTTCTGCCGGCGAGCCTAAAAAGACGGCCCCAAATAATGTCGCCCGGCGCGCACCTGGACGGAGGCCTGCGGCCAGGGGCGCGCTTTCGCCCACAGCCTGGTAATTTTCAAAGCTATTGGCAACCTGGGAATTTTCCTTCCTTATCACCGGGGCTCAGCTAACTTCACTAACACTAATCAGAGCTGGAATCATTCATTCAAGGATTGCATGATCATGTTTTTCTTTAGCAGTGACAGCTGCCTGAGCCATATTAGCAATGCAGATGAGTCAGCCTAATAGGTTAATGCAGAACACGCGAAAATTAGGTTTAATCCCCAGTGAAATAATCTAACATTTTCACATTTCTTGATGTTGGGATAGAGACATTGGTGGTGACTCAATTAGGTGTAATGTAGATCAAAGCAAATTTACCTTCTGGCTGAACCTTCCCAATAGTTTAGATAGAAGAATATAAGGGTTCTTTGCTAATTGGTGAATGGCTGCAGGGAAAATTATATTAAAAGCATGCCCACTGCAAGAATTGCTTTTCAGATTTGGACCAAATAATTGCCGTGTTTTGCAAACACCCAAGCACATCATTTTGCAGGAAGCAAGCGTTTTGTGCACAGCACCTTCAACTCGCATCCCTTTTCAATGCGACGCTTACAAATGAAGACATTTGGATTTTTTTTTTTAAACTCCATTCATTTTTAATGTCCCGTACCGAAATATCCCCACTGAGGTTTGAAAGAGCTTGTATTATAAAAGAAGCATAAAGGGAAAGAAAAAAAAAAAAAACAGTCTGTGTCTATCTAATGTTTTCATTCTTGGGGAATAACATATCAAACAGCAATCTCTTTCAGTCGTAAAGGAAAGGAAACAAAAAATTACATGCCCTCAGTTGCCAAATTATTTTTTGCCTTGACATCTTAATTCTTAATCCTTGTGTGTGGTCAAATCAGTCTACTATAGACAACCAATCAAGCAATTATTCCTAAATTATATTTGCCCAACTCACATTGATTGGTTATTCTTTTCTTATTGGGTAAGCTCATTAATTCTGAGCAGCTTGCTTATTATGCTTTCCACATCATTTTCTTTCTGAGCCTATCTACTCACACCAGCCTGCTGATGTTTCAAGATGCCATACAGAAAAAAAAGGCCCAGTGATCTATTGCATTGTCTCTTCCAGCAATTACAATTCACATTGCTGATTAACTTTGATGTGAAAACTAATGAGATAAGGCAAGTTATCAAGGCGGACCTGATCGTCATCTCATTTATAGAGCATTTGCCATCGGTGAATGACAAAAACTAATGAAGATGTATCTGACAGCAGGCTGAGCTGAGACAGAATTTCGTTTCTCATCAGCAAGTGCTCTGCTTCGAACTCATCAGTCTATCTGAAACATGTTGAAATTAGCTTAATAATGAAAACACTTCATCTAAATAGACAAATGTTTACATTAAAATAGCTACATGATAAATAGATGTTACAGATTTTATGCCTTCTTGAGTCTAAACAATGCAGTACAAAATATGCTCTAATATTCACTAAATCATTCCTATAAAATCTCAATATATGCCGCCGTACCTGAAAGTTCCCCAGTTTATGGCTTAAAAATATTTCTGGGCTGTGGTTTGCTCTTTTTGAAGCGTACGGTTGGTCTGTAATTAATTAACTCCTGCGCAGCGGTAGCTGGCGGCACAAGCAGCCGAAGCGCCGGCCGCCTGAAGCGCGCGGGTAATTGTCCCCGGCGCTTCCACGCGGGCTGTGAACAGATTTGGGCGCCCGGCGCTCCCAGACGCGGGTTTGTAACGGTAACGGAGGGGAAGCGCGACGTGACGGTGCGCAGCGTGCCTCAAGAACAAATGCACACAGTGTGCAAAAGGCATCGATTTTTCCCCCAGACGCAACAACATAAACTACAGATATAATTCTTGTAAACACATCAACATTTCTTGTCCAAGCCACAGCTGCCAAAAAGTCTCACGCAGTAACAGCCTACGTTAGAAATGTCCCTGATAAAAGAGAGGCAGGCAGAGCTATTCCCATTTTTAATATTGGGACTTCGGTATCTTTATTTATGAGAGACCATTTCATATTTGTGGCGCGTTATTTCAAATGCTTGGACTATGTCTAAACGTGTCCCCAATATGTTTTTCTATCTGGAATAAAATATTCATTAATCATCTGGGATCAAAAATACTACTTTTAATAAAAAAGAGAAAGACATGCATCTAAGGCAGAATGGCGAAACTCTTGCTTAAAAAAATATTTAACAACTTGTTTGTACTTCGACTAAAATAAACAGTGGGTGGAAGACTCTTTTCCATTATCATCATCTTTCCCCTCGGAAAAAAACACTGACAGCCTACACCACTGCCTGCGCCGGGGGGAAAAGAAAAAAAAAGTTCACACCAAAATAAGATGAATTTTAACAGAAGGTGAACATAAAAAAATGCTGATCTAAGTGGACAGAAAAAAATTACAGACTTTCCAGAAAAGCTCCAGTGGATTCTATAAATTGTGTGCACCGACAGATCAGCGCACGCACACGAAAAGGGCTCAAATCCTGAAAAAGTTATTAACTTAATGCCTGTGAAATACAAATAATTACGGTGCGGCGGCTTCCCAAGTTGACAATGAGTGAAGAATACTCTGCTGAAATAGCGCTGCAGCAAGCAGCAGCTCATTGTCCCTGGAGTGTCACTTCCAGACAATTCTCATTTTACCATTCTGATCATAACATACTTACCAACTTTCATTCCTCATATTTTAAGGACATCTGAGGTCCAAAACTGAGATACCCGGCTCAGATTCACATTGTGTGTTAAAGATTAGCCCGTACAAAGAGCCTGCATCCTGAGAAAGTTAAAAGAAAAGCCTGTTATAAAGCAGCGGCAACAAATTACTACTTCAACGCTGGATTAAATTTAAAAGCTCTTCACAGAACTGAAGATAAATCCTATATATTAGAAGAAACCATAAAAGTACTTGTTCAAGAGCTAAAGGCACAAGTGGAAAGTTGACCCCAAAGATTTTTTTAATAGCCTGCTAAGTTTATAAAATTTCTCAAGACGTGCGGAGAGGCTTACGTTACCTTCCCGCTATTACATTCAGCCGCGCAATGCCCACACGCGTTACTTTGGCTCGTTAATGAAGGCAGACAAATCTGCAGGGATCAGTGCTATTTCTTAAATGAAATGACAGCTATTTTTTTTTTTCTTTTAGCCAGCCCACACCGGAAAGCCACGCAGGACGTTTTCTCTTTCACTGCTCGTGCACACGGTGGGAAGAAGACTGCTCCAGCCCCTTGTATTTTTCCTTCCCCGCGGAGCGCTGTGCACAGGCACATCACCGCATCTTCCCGGGCCGGCGCTAAGCGTTTGGGTGCAGATGCCCAGCAGCCAGAGTAAACGGTCCGGATGCTCCCTAAGCGGTCAGCACGCAGCACTTTTCCTTCTTTCATTAAAAATGAGAAAAGGAAAAGCGCGCCCTGCTCGTGCTCTGCCTTTTCTTTCTGCACACGCGTTATTCTGCGGTTACAGAACTCGGGGCTTGGTGGCTGGGTGCGCCCGAGCACACGGCTGCACGGGGGGACGCGCGCAGAAAGGATCCCGCTCCTCCCCCTCCCGTCCTTTATCCCACAGCCCATTTCAATCAATAATTATAGGCAGCTAAAGGATTTGTTCCTTCCAAAAGGTCTCCCCTGCACATTGCCCAGAGGTCCGGCTCAAGGAGACGCCGCGATAACAAGGCTGACTCGGGACCGCTCCCTCACCACGCCATCACGAGCTAGCGCTTTCAATGGAAACTCGGGCGTTACACCGGGAAGCGTCACGCGGTTACGGTGCTGCGGCGCTGCAGCAAGGCAGCGCATCGCTCGGAGCAGGAGCCGAGAAACCCTGGAAGAAAGCGCGCTGGAGCGAGCGCCGCTCGTTTGCATTTCCAACGAGGGGCACTAATCCCCCGCGCTCCCCCAGCTGCCCCCCGGGCGCTGCCTGGCGCCGCCCCGACGCGGGCGATGGGCGCCTCCGGGCTCGCCCCAGCCGCAGCCGCCGGCCCCGCAGCAAAGCGGCCCCGGGCGCTGCTCCAGAGCGGCCCCGGAGCGCTTGGGGCCAGCGGCTCTCGCGAATGAATTAGCGAGCGGTGATGGAAACGGCGCCGCTTTGAATTTATATATATTTCAGGCGAGAATAATGTTTTATTTAAGACAGTTACAGCGCGCCTTTTGATTTGCAGTTTAAAGTAAATAATATTTGTACATCTAAAACATACTCAAGACAAATGAAAAGCCTCTAGATGCTTTTGTATGAGATGCTGAAGAGCTCTACAAACTTAAAAGCACAACCTCAATTAAGCCCATCTTCATCTGGAAAAAAAATTAGCAACTGAAAGCTGAATATATTAGATAATGCACACTTGCAGAAGAGCATTCTCTTAGCAAAAAATTCTTGATAACCAACCTAAAGCTGGCCTTAGAGTTGCTCAATGCTAATTTTGTTTGAAACTGTTTAACTAACTCTGAATAGATATCCATATTCAACAAAGACATAATTAATGGCAACCTTTTCTTCTGCTTAGAAGACATCATAACAAGCAGAAAAGTACAAAAAGATTTTTATAGTAACTAATTTAAGGACAAAGGGTTGACCTCTAGCATTTCATTAAATAAACTGAGCGAATAAAAGAAGAGTGACAGTATTCATCCTTGTTCAATTCAAGCAGCCAATTTCAAAATGCAAATCATAATCTGCAGATGTTGGAGCCTGATATATTTTTTTAAAATATCATTTGTTCAATTTAAGAACATCAGACATTTGCATTTTAAATAAGAATCAAAACCGATTCCAGCCCCGGATTTGGGCGCGGAGCGCATTCACGCGCGGCGCAGGGGAGGTCTGCGGGTGCGCCGGCTCCGCGCCCCTGCGCAGCCGCGTACACCGTTCATTTCGTGCATGATTCCCAAAGCCTGCTAATGGAGGAGCCCTACTAAGCCGCGCATTATCTCCAACAAGCATGGCCAGCGAGCGCCGCTGCGTCTGCATCCCATCCTGACGCAGCGAGATGGCCGCGGACGTGGCACCGCGCTCCTGGGACGCATCCTGCACCCTGCAAGGCGCAGAGCCACGGCGGAAGCCACGCTCCACGTGCCTGTCCCACCCCGAAGCACCGGGATACCTCAGATAATGGCTTCTCCCGGGGCCGCCGCGGTGCCCGCCGGGTTCCCCGTGCACCCTTGCCAGCCCCATGGGGACGGCCGCGGGCGCTCCGAGGTCTCTGGCGCGGGGGGAGCCGGGGCGCTCGGCCTCAGCGCGGGTTTAGGGGAGGTCGAGCACCTCAAGGGCAGCGGCCCGCCACACCGAGCATGCATTGGGCGCTCTGCGGGCCACGATCTGAAATTGGGCAGGCCAACTGAGGGCTGTGCGCTCATTTCCACCCTCACTAGGACTGTCGTGGCGCTCCTCACGTTACCAAAGCGAAGGCACCGAGGAGATGCCCTCGGCATGCCTGCGGAAACCAGGGAACGCCTCGCCGCGCCAGACATCGCGGTGACACAGCTTCCCACCTCGCCCGCTCCTGCACCGCAATCTGCTGGGTCTGTGGAGGATGGGAAAACCCGCAGCAAACGCAACCATACGAGTTCACAGAGATACGGGATTCCTTCTGCGAAACTGCTTCTGGAGTCCGGGAAAGGCGTGGGGCAGGGGAGAGCCTCTTGTTTGCTTGGCCATGTCGATACCTGGACTCGCAGCTCCACCGGAGCGGGTCCGCACGTGGCTGAGGGCTGCAGCCAAAACACCAAGGCCGCCCTGGTGGGCAAGGTCGCTCTAATAAAGGGCAATTAGCCCCGTCATCCTGCACACGGACGTCAGCCACTGCTGTGCTATAATGAAGGACAACACCTATAAAAGCACACGTTTTCATTAAATGGCTGCTGATTAGCGACCATCAGCGGGTCATGGTACAAGAAGGGCTCTGGGAAGGGCTCCGGGCTGCGCGGCGGCCGGCGCTCAGCGCCGTTCCCCGGAGCTGAGCAAAGTGCGCGCGGGCGGCCACCCTCTGGCGCGACGCTGGCACGGGCGGCCCCGAGCAGGGAGGCGCGGGGCTGGCCGAGGGCGCTGCAGCCGCCCGCGCAGGCAGAGCCCGCAGCTGTCCGGGGCAGAACGAACGGCTTCCGGACGCCAGGGAGAATAAAGGCATTCATTCACGCGGACGTGAAGGGGACATTGTCCTCCTCCCTGAAAAACCCAACAACCTATACATTAAGGTATCAATGAACAACAAACTCATTCTGCTACGACACAGGAAATCTGAAACAGAAGGGACGGCAAAACAAACTCGATTCATCTTCAGCACACATGCGAAGAAAAAATTTGTGTTGTTAGGGGCCGGGACCACAGCGGTCTGGGACTGGCGGCTTTGGCTCCCGCGCCTCGAGCAATGCTTAAAATGCAAGCCACACGGGGAGGCTTTTGCCGGGCTTTAGCCGTTGATGCTAACTTCTTAGATTAAGATCTTTTCCTTAGGTTTATCCTCTTCAGTGACAATGTGCGTACAATGCGTCGTAGAGCGCATTTAGGATCAGGCCGCAGATGCACATAATCTCTGTCTTCCTGCATTACAAACAGGAGACGGAGTTTTTGTCCGAGGGGGAGAGGAATGACTCGTTTAAAGAAAAACAGAGCCTTTCACGTTCACTTTGCAAATCTTCATTTTTATATTAAAAAAAAAAAAAAAAAGGCAAAACTGGGGCTGGCAGCGCGGCCTTGGAGCAGAACCTCGTCCCAAAGCCCAGTGGCAGCAGGGCCCCACGCGGAGAAACAAAGCCCCCGTCGCTCTCATTTCTGAGATATCTATCCTCAGCTATTTTCCCCAAGTAAAATTTAAAAAATGTGTTAAAATTAATTGCAGCGTGCGGCTCCTGCTATAGAAATTAAATTTGTATAGTTGTTGTACACAGCTGCAGGAAACATTTGGCTTTCCTGGGGATAATCCAAAGGGTTTTTATTAGGGAAAGCAACAATGGATAAAAGAATACGAGCTTGGAAGAGAATCCCTGAAAGTAAAAACAACCGGGAAACACGAGGCCTGTCTGTGTGGGGAGGGGAGACCCTCCAGGAAGGCGACGGCGAGCGAGGTCGGCCCCGCACAGCGCCCGAGGAGCGCGAAGCGTCCCCCAGCACGAGTGCGCCCTGGCCCCCGCTCCCGCCCCGCGCAGCGTTCCGAGGACGAGCGCGAGCCGCGCAGCACATTAATGCGGGTCACGTCCCCAGAGCCCCGTGCGGCCCGGCCGGCAGCCCACCCCTTCCGTCAGCTGCTGGCTTCCCGGCGGCCCAGACAGCCGCACGTCTGTCTGTCTGTCCATCCGCTTGTCCGCCGCTCCCGCGGGGGCCCCCGTCCCGCTTCGCGCAGGATGCGTGCGGGGTCCGGCGCCGCACCGGGACGCGGCCGCTTCTTTGAACCCATGTCACGCTCGCGCCACAACCGCTCCTCTGTGCTTGTTTGAACTGTCCCTCCCAATTAGCGGTAATAAGTGACTCGGTAAAGATGAGCAAACACAGCGCATTCATCCCCCCGCGCCCCCCCGGCCCATCAGCCGCAGGAAATCCCCAGGGCAGCGCCCGGGATGCTGAGCGCATCGCGCCCAGCCTCAGCCAGCGCTGCCGAAAGGCAAATTAATGACAAGCCGCCTGAAGAGTTTGCCTGAAATTATTTTATTCTGCCCATCCACCGAAGAATTGATTACTCCCGGCGTGAAAATATGTCCGAATCAATACGTGAAAGCTAAGAGCAAAAAAGACATGCTCTAGCCCCATTTATTTAATCCACTTTTTTGAGAAATGGCACATAATTTACTGGGGAGGGATGGCTCAGCCTTCCCAGCGCGAGGACTAATGACGAGCTGTGGGAAAGCTGTGCCTGCATCCATCTCCCGGGCGAGCCGCGGGTCCCCGTGCCCGCCGGTGGGGTTGCAGCGAGGACCCCACGGCGATCAGGATGCGGCCGTGGGCAGGGGGGCGCGGTGGCAAGGTGCAGCGCCCAGGCGCCAGCTTCAGCTGGCTGAAAACCTTGAACTGCTGCAAACCTTGAATTTGGGTGAATAATCTCAAACATAAAAAGGTTAGAAATCAAACATGAATACTGGCTGCCCAGCTGGCTTATCCCAGCCTGTTCATATTCGTGCATCCTGGGGATTCTGCGGATAGTGCAACCTGCAGACAAATGCTCACTCTGGGCTATAAAGCACAACATAAATATCAAAAAAGCCACCCAGAAACTCAGGAGCCATTCCCAGCAGTGGCACCTCAGCTGGGAAACGTGAAGGGATGCAAGCACCTGGCTCTTGGGCACGGATAGCCTCACACGCTGCTGCACAGCAGCGCACGAAGGGGTGGAAGTGCCACCACCGCCTGTCACCTTGTCACAGGAGCCTTGGGAGGGCTTAAACCCAAGGCAGGAGAAGCTTCAGCACCGTGCACCGCTGGCATGGAAAATACTCCCAGCTCGTGCTGCTGCAGGGGTGTTGTCCTCCACCACCGCCTGCAATTTGGGGCTGTTTTGGCAACGGGGAAGCGGTGGCACAGCGATGTGCAACGCGCTCATGTGCCCATCCCCTCCATGCTCCACAGGGTCCTGAGTTTTCCAGGGCATTAAACCCTTTCTCCCCTCAAAAAAGTCAGCACCCGCGCCGGCTGCAGGAGGGCAGCCGGGTTTGCGCCAGCAGGCTGACGGCCCTGTGCTCGGGGCCGAGCGCTCGTCATGGCTCCCAGAGCAGCCTCAGACGCAGCTCCAGCGCTGCCCAATTTATCACTGGAACAAAGGCGGCGAAGCACTTGCTGGGAGCACAGATTTGCTCTTTGCAGGAGAAGGAGCTGCCGTTCCCGCACTGGGGAACAAACCCACGCCAGCACAATCTGCACCGCGCCCCTTTGGAGAGCGATGCCCCTTTGCCCCGGCAGAAGCCCCGTCCTGTACATTTTGGGGAAGGAGCCCATCGCCTTGTTGCACGCACCGCGTTGCCCAGCCGTGCCGCTACAGCACCACAAGACACGCCGGGTACCCCACCGGCGCTCGGAGCTGTGGCATTTGCCAGCCAGCGTCCCCGTGGGGATGCTGCCCACATCAGCCTCGACAAACGCCGCTTTCAGCGTCTTGCTCTCCCAGATGCTCCCAGAGCAGGTCGCTGAGCCTGCTGCCGTCGCAGCCCTTTCGTGGAGAGCTCTGACTTGGAGGCAGCAGCTACTTGCGTCCAGCACAGCTGGCGCGCCCAGAGCTGGAGAACAAGACCGTCCCTCAAGGGCTTCGTGTCCACGAGCCCACCGCGGGAAGAAAAGAGTCACTGTTGGCCCCGTTTAGCAGATGAGAGACTCTGAATTGGGGAGATTAAGTGCTTGCCAGGGCAGGAGAGGGAGTCCAAGGAAAAAAGCAAAACAAAACTGGTCTTGAAGCAAGGCTTCTTGAACAGGAGCCCAGTTCCCTCCAATGGGGGGGNNGGGGAAGATAAAAAAGGCAACTTTCCATTCTGGCAGGGGCTGCATCTCTGGCACTGCTGGCGAGCCCAGGGCTGGCTCGGGAGCACGTGTCAGAGCCGGGCGCAGGGCTGCTGGGGCTGGCTGCAGCACGGCCACCGGGCTGCATCAGGTGGGGTCATCTTTAGGCAGGGCGGGTTTTCCTGCGTTAAAAACCCCAGTTTTCTCCCTTCAGAATGGAAACATCCATGAAAAGTCATCACTCCTGATAAATCTGGGAGTGCTGGGTAGAAAAAATGAAACAGCCAGCTCGGGACATGAGCTGGCCTTTATTCCTGGGCACCCAGGGGCCGCCAGGCCAGGATCTGGGGGGGAACGACCAGGGCCAGGGCACCCTTTTTCTTACTCTCTCCCTCGCACACTAACAGGCACAAATCCCCACGTGCGGCAGTGTAAACTAGTTTTATTACTCAATAAAATATTTGAAACAAAATAAATGGTTTTGTCAAACACTATATCTCCTCAAATAATAACGTGCCGACTTAAAAAGAAAAACAACCAGCATTCATATTCTATTGCAAAGTTTATTTCCACTCCCAGAGGAGAGCAGAACGGGCATTTCAATTCTGAATTCAAATACTGTATAAGAATACAGTAACTATAGTTCTCGGAGGGTTTGTGCAAATGCCAGCAAAACAAACCCCAAATCAAATTTATTAGCTAGTGGAGATCTCTAACAATTTTACGCAGTGACTGATAAAGCCATCGGGGAATTCCTTTCAACATTAAGTGATTTAAAGCCCCTACAGAAACTTCATTGTCCGTTACAATATATAAAGAGTTTCTCAGTATCAAGTAATGCTAGAACAGCGGCAATCAGGTTGTTTATTATTTCCAGCGCGCGTTTTCTTTAATCTGGACAGCTTACCAGGAATCCTAATGTCTGGAGTCCTGGGGAGAACTATAAAGGTAGGAAGCGAAAATTAATTAAGGATCGCAGCCTGTGTTTTAAAGGAACTCTCCGCATTTTGATTGTAAGGTGGAGATGCTCACTTGTGCTGCGCCGTGCTTGCAGAAGGCGATGCGGACCCGAGTGCGGGCCTCACCCCGTCAGGACCGGCCGCGCAGCGCCCGCAGCGTGCCGGGCACGGCCCGGGATGCCCGCGCCAAGGAAGGCTCCGGCTGCGTGTCCAGAAGCGAAACCAGAAAAGCACACGGTTCTCGTTCTGTCACAACCACGCCGTTTGCATTTTATTTGTTAAAATAGCGAGGGGGGGTGTTATTTAGTCGATCGTTGCAGTTTACAAAGTCCTAAGTGACAGAATATTTTTTGATTGTCTCTGCTCGTGTCTAAACATCTCGCAGACCCGACAGACAGTTCTTCATTTCAATTAGGGGAATGCTGATCGTTAGCTAACTAATAAGGACCAATTTTCTGTCACAACTATTTCCTAATTAAATTCAAAACAGAGATTTCTAACCCAGATGGTCAGCGATGCTACAGATTTGTTTAAATTTGGTATCACAGTAACAAACTACTAATTAGGGTTTGTAAATACACCAATTCCCTCATGACTTAGTTGTTAGTAATGCATACAACCGGTTTATTAAAGCACTAATTGTGTCTGGCTTTACTTGGGCCTAGCACATAATCCACTTATCACATACTGGTACCGACTCATTTTGAAGGGATTACGAACAAAATCATAAATGAGGCCTCGCGTCCCGTTCCCCAGCATCGTTAGCAAGGGTTCGGCGCCGCATTTCGGTGGCTTCGCGCCTGCGGTGCCGGCCCCGTCCTCCCGAGATTTAAGGCAGGAAAGCTGGCGGTGCCGGGAATGGCGGCTCTTGGCTCCAGCTTCACCACTCAGCGCTTCCGTGACTTGCAGCCCCCTCAGCCAAGCCCCTCAGGAAGAGCCTCAATGTTTCTGAGACAGCATTACGTTAGCCTTTAATTCCCCTTCACTTCCCGCTAAATCCCATCGCTTCACGCCCGCGGGTCTGCCACGGGGGGCGGCAAGGCCTAGGGCCGCCCAACGCGACCAGGCGCTCAGCACAGGCCTTGACCGCCCTCGCGCCACAGGAGGAGGTCGGCCACCGCCACCGAACCCCCGTGCTCCGTGCCACCCTCGGCCCCCCAAAGGCGCGCCAGCGGGCTCTGTGGAAAGGCTCGTTGTAAGGAACGCGAATCCACCGCACACCCCAGTCAGGCCGCGCGGGCTGAGCGCCCCTCGAGTGCGCGTGAAGTAGGAAATAAATGATAGATAGCTGTGAATTGCAAGGTTATGTAAACATCGAGGGGGTTTTAGAAGAATCCTATTAAGCCATAAAAGAAAAGCATGGATGGTTTATCACATCACTAAGACCCAAGAATGCATTAATAAATAGAATAATAGATAATGAACCATGGAGTACAAGGCTAAACTATCATCTATTGTGAGGATCCTGTGACAGCATAAACAATGACAGGGAAAAAAAAGCTTTGTTGGTCTGTCACCAGAACCGTGTAGTGTATCTTTTATAACCTATTTTAATGAGAATTCACAGCACCTATCTGTTATTTTCTGCCCAAATCCCTCATTTTCCTCCCTCTTGAATGCAAATTCCCATGCTCCACTCTTCCTTCACCATGACTTCCCACGCTAAACTTTGGGTTTCTGCAGGTTTCAATAGCCTTTCATCCACAGCAAAAACAAATTTCAGCCTCTGCTTTCATATTTCCAAAGGGTTACTAGGATGTTAACAAAAGCGTTTTTTAATGCTACGCAGGAGCACCTCTCAGCCCTGTTACATCCTCTGCTTTTTCTATAACAGCTGCATGCAGAACCAGACAGGTCTAATTCGGCCCTCAGCGAGGATACCCACAGACGAGCCTCCAAGAAAAAACCTGCATCAAAGCTGGGGGTACTCCTACTGCTTTCCAGCATCCTGCGGGTTATGTTGAGGATTGTTGGAGGGGACTTGAACTTAATGCAAGTGGCACTACCCTCTTCATGGATGCTACTGAGACTCACTAACGCTTTACTTTCATTGCACTGAGGTATTTATCATGAAACAGGTACCCAGTATACATTTACCGTAGATTACTTTTATTTTTACTGCAGTGTTGTTAGGTACAGAGGACTAAGGATACAGGGATGACCACAAGCTCCGCTGCAGTAAAAACCCTCTGTTTTGCCTTCACTAGAGTCCAAAACATTGATAAAGATTTCCACGCAAGAAATGCAGACTTTTTGGTTTTGCAGCTGTGCTGCCGACAGCTTTGGCGCTGCGCAGACACGCTGCGTGACTGTGTGAACGCTCTGAAGGGGCAGGGCCGCCAGAACAGCTCTGTCACACACACGTTACAGCTGGGCACAGCCGGACGAGAGCCCAAACCCCGAAGTTACCAAGGTGGCAAACCTCAAATGAAATGAAAAGTGGCTCAAGAAGCCTGCACCGGGCCCAGCCTTTGAGACCCTCAGTGGCAGCTACTTCTAACTCATTGCTCTTCACATTTAAAAGCGGATGTGTTGCAAGTAGCTGGGAAAAGCCAGATGGCTGCTGATTTGGTCCTTACACTACAATAGCGAATTAGAGACTTGAACAACAAAAAAAGCAAGCAGTAATTTGGATTTGCTTTTGACTAACCTCACCTGAATTCCCAGCAATATTTGATACCTGCCCTAGCTGCGCCCCTGCATGCTCGCAGGGCCTCCCACAGCGTGCGCACACCAGAGCCAGCTGCCTGCGGGGGACCTTTATGACCTTGCCTCTCATTCACCGTGTGAAATTCACCAAGAATTCAACTCAAAGCGCCTCCTCCAAGCTGCATCGTGCTGCTCACCCCAGAGCCCTCCAGAGATGGCCAGGAGCAGCACGTTCAGGGAGCAACCCGGTTCCTTCCAGCTCTGAAACAGCTGCACACCACCTCTCAAGGAGAAGTTGACCGCAGCGCTTGGGCACCGAGGATGCCCGGGCTGAAGCCAGGGCTGTGGGTTTCTGGCAGCGTGTTTGGGATTTAAGCCCCATCCACGCACCAGTACGATGAGATATTGTACACGGGCTGGTTGCGGTGCTTTGCACAGTGCACGGAAACGGCCTTTTCAGTGCATACCTACAAGAGTTTGTCGGCACGAAGGACAGACCCCACGGCTCTGTCCCCTGGAGGTCGCAGTGGACACGCGCCCTGGGCTGGGGAGGAGAGCGCAGACACTTTGTGTGCTTCCTCAGAGGGAATCCACATCAAGGTTTCTAGATCTAGAATTCTGAAATTCAGACCCCTCTTTTCCTCCCGTGTATGCAGGACGCAGAAAGGCACAGGGAGGTTTCTCCAGGGAGGCATTTAGTGACCAGCTCTATCGAAAGGAAAAGCCATTACAGCACTTGCAGCACAGAGCAGGACTGGTGCTTCAGCCGCAGCTCGGCTTCCAGGTGACATCCCTTTTCTGCCGTGATACACCAAGCCAGCTCATTACTTCTGTGCCGACGGTGCGAAGATGAAGGAAGTTTACTCTGGAAGGGACTGCGCCCTCCAGGCTACACAAGGGCATTTAGAAGGGGAGACAGGGCCACTGCGAGGGCCACGCCTGCTCGGGGGGGTGACCTGTGGAGCGTCTCTGTGCCCCATGACATCCAGCAGCCTTTGCTCTCATCCCCTGCAATGCAGCCGGCCCCAGGCGCTGCCAAACCCCACCTGGGGTCTGGGAGCATGCTAGCTCCGATTCAGGCAGCGCTGCGGCACTGACAGCATTGGCAGGCTGGGGCGCAGCGCCCGCCGGCTCTGAGCCGGGGTTTCCGAGCACCCCCAGCATTTGCTGCCGCAGAGAAGATGCCACGGACGCTGCTGCTCCCTCCTCGCCTCGGCCCCTTCCTCCAGACCGCCGGTGAGGCAGCCGGCTCCATCCCCAGGGGACGGGCAGGTTTGCACTCGGTTACGTCTCAGACCCCAAAGCAGCACAACAAGGTGGGAGGGAGGGAAGAGTCAGGGAGCCTTGATGAAAACATCAAGCCCCGAGAAAAGTAAAAATTCTCAAACTGACAGGGAGCAGCTCAGCCAATTATGGTTTTAATTCCACTTGTTATGCACAGTCGGTCAATAAATTCTGCACCAAGCAGCTGCTCTAATTCTTAAGCCCATTAAGCCCTACATCTGATAGGCGGGAGGGAGGGGCTGCCGGGGTGCACATACGGCACTCCTTGAGATATGAAACATTTCCTCTCGTGCATCTGGGTCACCCGCACCCAGCCCCACTCCTAGCGGGTATTTTATGAATCTGGCAAATAAGAATTTATAGAAACATACATGCCGGAGACGCACACAACACATATGGAGAGGATGAATAGGTAACCGAATTAGACGCGCTGAAGGATTTTGTTAGCTCTACGAGGAAGCAGCAGAGCAGAGCCAGAGGGCTCGGGGCATCCCAGGAGCGTTTGTCCCCAGGGAGGTGCCAGCACCATCGGACACCCTCGGCCCTGGCTCCACCGTGGTGCTGGTGCGGAGATCGGCACCCACAGCAGCCCGCGGCACTCAGTGCCGAGCAAGGGATGGCTTTAGCACACAGCCGAGCTGCTCAGGTCCTGTTGTCTGGCTGAGCTGACCCATGCCCTGGGAGAACCTCCTTCCGTCCTTCCCAAGCAAAGAGCAGCGCAGGTAGCCCGCCACCTGGGCTACAAGTCCCACCCGCGCGTCCCACGCAGCCCCCAGCTCTGCCCACGGTCAGTGGCCACGGGGCAGGAGCACTAACAGCTCTGCCCGGCGAGGCAGCTGTCTCGCCGCATCCATCCGAGGACCCTCCTCGTCCTTGCTGGTGTCCGTGGCCCACAGCCCCTGCTCCGCCAGCTGCCGGAGAACAGAAGGACATGGCCATATCCACCCTCGCTTCTCTCCCACCGCCCCAGCCCAAGCCTCAGTGAAGCCACTGTTCAGTTTGGGCTGCAGCTTAGGCTTCTGCATCTCCACATCCACGTGCAGCCTTTTGGAGACAGGAGACCTAACCTGCCCTCGTGTTCCCCAGCCCACCTGCATCGTGGTGGAGCTACCATCCCTTCTCAGCAACACAGGAAGAGGAAATGGAGGAGGAAACTCCTAGCAAGCCCGCACAAGAGTCCACCACCGTCTGGCAGACTGGAGAAACCCCCCCCAGGAGCCAGCACTGCCTTTGGAGCAGCAGAAATACCCCGAGACCCATCTCAACCACCAGGGAAGGATGGGAGGCTGCCTGGAAAGGAGTCTGGGATGGGGAAACGGGGTGAGGGAACAGGACGTTGGTGACCGATCCCAAATAGATACGGGCAGCCAAGAGTGAAGAAAAAGGTGCTCAGAGGAAGTGAGGAAGCAAGCCCCGCAGCAGTGCACAAGGCAAGCCCAAAGGGGGCCGGATGGGAGGCAGCGGGGGACCAGGGGCTGCGGCAGCAGGACGCAGGGGCAGATGGCTTCAGCGGTGGTACCGGCTGACTGCGGAGATGAAAGGCAGAAGAGAAAAAGGGAATAGGCTGGGAGTGGAAAAGCATTCGGCAGCCGAGGCGATTTTGCTTGTTAATTGGCAGCCAGCTAACACATTAATTACAAAGTTACTGTATGGTCAAGAAAAAAATTGGCAGAACAATTTGTATTCCTCCTGAAATCCACTCCTTGCTGAGCAGGCCTTGCCTTCGGAACTGCTGCCGTTCCTGCCGCTAACAGTCAGCGCCTGGGAGCCATCACAAAACACAAACCAATGTGACAGCAGCCGCATCCAAGCAACCCCGCCGAGCAGCTCGAGCCACGGACACCCCTTTTCCATGCTCTGGATTAAGCCACGGCCATCAAACCCTCTGACAAAAGCGCACGGCTCACGAACAAGCGGCCGCCGTGCTGGCCCCGTCGCTCCTCGCGCACCCCTGGCTGCGGACACCGAGCGGGGCCCCCGGGCAGCGCGGGCCCTGGCAGGGCTCCGACAACGAGGGGCTCGCTGTGCGGCCAGAGCAGGCTGCCTAAGCCGCCTGCTGGCCCCTGCGCAGCCCGACCCGTGCAGACGTCTGCGCTCAGCGCCCCGTGCCGCGAACCGGGGCCTCGGCGCTGCCAGAGCCGCTCCTCGCCCTGGGCTCCAGGCTTGCGGTCTCGTCGGGGGCTCTGCTGGGCCCCAGGTAGCAAAAATGTAAGATGACCCCAATTCCCTTGACTCGCGAGATAAAATTTAAAACCACCATGAGGGGTATTGCGCACTGATCTGCGGCAGTAAGACACTGCAGTGATGTGCCACCTCTTTAAGCATTTATATTTTATGGAACAGCTCTGGCATTGAAGTCTAGATCGGAGTTCAAAAACTGTTAAAGTACACCTCTAAGTCTTCACCACTAGACACCAGCACGTGCTGAAACGGGCCGTGTCAGCTGGCACCAGGCCTACTGCCCTGGGAGCTCAGGAGTTCCCGGTGCTGCCAGTGCAGGCGCTAGGCCGGCATCGGCCACCGGCCTCGGGAAAGCCGCTCTCCAGCCCACTCCATGCAGTTAATGAGATTCACTGTAATTAGCCCTGTAAGAGATGGGAAGCCAATAAGCGAAACTAGCTGCTCAATCAGTAAATAATTATTTGCATGCTTTCTTCCTTTTGGTTCCCAGACGGCAAGCGCCGACTCTCTGCTCGAGGTGACACGGCACGAGCGCGCAGGGAGCAGCGCTGCTCCGAGAGCCACGCGGCACGGCCGGGCTCGCGCCCCGCCGCCGGAGGACGCCCCGCAGGCTCGCGGGTGCGGAGCTCCTCGAGATATGTCGGGCTCTGCTGGTGAATTTCCTGCCGAACGGCAGCGGGGCCCTTAACAGCTCCAAGCTGGTGCCGCGACCGCGGCTTTTGCATGTTTGTGACGGCTCCTGCAAGCACATGAGCTCGCCGGTAACGGTGCAGACCCGCCGGCAGCAAGGCAGTGATAAGAGCCCTTGCTGGAAGCGGATGAGCTGCCAGCCCTCCGCCCCGCAGACGGATGCACACCTCGTTACCCGCCTCGCCGGGTTCGCAGCTCGATTTTCGGGCAGGCACATGCTTCAGCAGTTCACACAGAGGGGGATCTGCAGCGCTGGGCACGCGCTCAGGACTAGCAGAAAGCATTTCTAAAGCCTCGCCAGCTCTCCAAGGACGCGTCCCCACAGTACTCGCCGTTTGAAGAGCTGCCCCAACCCACCGGGGGCTCTCCGGCCGCGGCCCCGCAGTGCAGGGTGACGCGGGCGAGGACGTGAGAGCCCCCGGGCAGCGCAGACCCGAGGGGCAGCCCCCGGGCAGCCGGGGCAAACGGCCCCCCCGGGGCAAACGGCCCCGCAGCCCCCGCCGCAGGCACGTTTCGGGTGGGCCCTAGTAATTCATTTGTAAAGAAGTCGCACTTCAGAGTTAACCGCAAAAAAATCTGCGTTGCAGAATTAACAAGTCTGCTGCTGACTGAGCAAAATTTTGGCACGGAAACATCTACATCAGCTCAGGTTACTGAGCTCGATTTCCGCAGAAAACCAGGCTCCGGGTGGCCGGTAGCGTTACCCCGCGGGTCCCGCCGCAGGCGACCAAGCACCGCCAGCCCCAGCACTCCGCCTTTAATGAAGTGGAACCCAGAAACTCTTCTGCAGATGTGAAGAAAACAGCAGCACACAATTGTCGAGGACAGTCCAAACGCATCTGTGCGCTCGCTGCGTAACATCCACGCGGTGTCACATTGTTGTTGATTACGACAAACAAAGCTAGAGATCAGAAGGAACAATAGGCTGTAATCAAGGATATCTGCGTAAGAGTTCTCCTGAAGGATGTTTGTGCAGGTGACGAAGGAGTACGGCATTGTTTCATCAAATGGTAATTTCCCTGCATCTCAGGGAAGGAATCCCATTTGCTCGTCGGGGGCATAATTCAATTAAGGGGGAGAATCTTGCGAGAGGGAACGAGATCTGTTTGACTGGGATGCTGCAAATCACACCGGGAAGGAAAATGGCATTTGGGCCTGACATTATGATTTATTTCCTACTCGGTATCTTGTAATTCCTACAAGATAAGCCAAGACGAGAAATTATCATATGTACATGGGGTCGCGCGCCTGATCCTCCTTTTCCCTTCTCAGCCACGGGACTGCACGTTTCAGCCCTGTCTTTGAAGAGGTCGGCACCGTAACTGGCAATACTTGCCGCAGCAGAGCAGGCCGGGGCCCCATCGCCTTCCCTGCCGGGCTCCTCACTGCCCCCAGCCCCTCGCCCCTTCCCAGGGGCTGGCGGCACCGCAGCAGCGCCTGGGGCAGGAAGGCGCAGAGCACCCCAGCCAGGCACCGCCGCCCGGCCGCATCCAGCCCCACAGGGCCCCCCATCGCCCCGACCACCGGCAGCAACGCCCCCGCCCCCGCGCGGGATGTCAGGCTCCCCCGGTGAATTCGTTAGGCGACTAATGGGCTCGTTTCTTCGGCTGTTTGCTTCACAGCAGCGCGGAGACGCCACGCGCAGTATTCGCAGCAGCACTCGGTTACGTTTGGAGGGATTTTTGCTTAATTGACTATCCTCCCCGCAGCAATTTGCCTTAAGGGCCTTAAGATCTGTCCCTTCTTGCCGTCAGGAGCATCTCTTCTTCTCCAGGCCCTTGCTTACACTTCAAATTCCCAAGCACACAGGTAGACAGACTTTTATTCCAGCCCATCAGCCCTCACAAAGAGCCAATTAAATATCTGGAGCACTGCTGCATGGCCATCCTCCGCAACGGGATCAGAAAATGGGGTGGCTAAAAATCAGCTGTATTTTAATGTTTCTTCATTTTATGCAGTTCCTCTCACCGTTACTCCCCATAACACGCTCTAATTATCATAAAAATGTCACCGCTTCACATAAGTCTCCTTTCTCCTTGCCTCAGACCTTCCTGGAGAGCCGTGTGCCCATACAAACTGCCTGATTTGCGATGCCCTCTCCAAGCCTGTTCTCTGCTCAGAGCACTACGACGTGCACCAGCCAGCGCTCCCAGGCGGGACGCGGTGTGGCCGGGCGGCAGAGCGAGGCCGCCCCGCTGCGGCACGGAGGTCAGGGCGATGGGGGGGACGGTGCCGTGCCCGCCTCGCCCCGCTCCGAGGGGAGCTCCCGGCACCCAGCACCAGCCCGGCTC
>VXAA01005687.1:116395-136779 GCA_013399115.1 Anseranas semipalmata | reverse complement strand
CGCCACTGCACCCCAAACGTGAAAGGCAGCGAGGTAAGGAGGGACCACAGGGCTCGGCCCCCATCAGGTGGCCCCTGCGATGGACAACGCGTCCCCAGGTGGCGGTGCCCTGCCAGCAGCCAGCACCGAGCATTGTCCCCGCGCCACGCAGGAGCCGCCNNCCACGCAGCTCCCACCGAACCCCCCCTGCAGCAAGTGCTCCAAAACCCAAAGGAGCCGAGCAAGCATCGCAGCAGGGCCGGCCAAGCATCGCAGGAACAAGACCTGCCGAAATGAATCGAAATTAATCGTTCTGTGATTCTGTGAAATGCCCCCAGCCTTGCAGTAAGATGTTGGAAAGAAACAGGGGCATTCAGAAACAAGCACAAGTGCTGGAGATCAAGCGTTCAGTGCTTCAACCATCTTACTCTGATCGCCAAGCACCTTCTCAAAATTAGCGTTTCCCCTTTTCACAGTTCATACCACTCACAAACGCCGTGCCGGGATAAGGCAAGAGGCCCTGCACAGCCGGTTTTAAGGCACCCCACGTCTTTTGGGAACCCGGGCGCCGCTGTCACACACGCTGCCGGGTGGCGACAACCAAGCGCTGTCACGTTACTCAGCACCGCAGCAGACGCGAGCATTATTTGCCCATCAGCCCCTGAAAGCCGCCGTCAATAGCGGCCGCGACCTGGGGAAGTGACAGGCGACATTCAACACGCGACGTGGGAGGCTGAAGCCGCCGCCGAGCACCGGTATCTCGGCGGGAAGGAAAGCCGCTCGCTCCGTAAACCTTCAGCGCGGAATTCAGTGCTGTGCCCTGCCGTACGCGGGGAAGCCTCGCTGCAGCGATTACCGGGAGCACACAGACTCTGTAGTTTGCAAAATTCATAGTATTTAGCCCGCTAGTTTCCGTAGTAACCAGCACAACATCCATCCCTGCCCGCCTGCGACAAGGTCTCTCGAGCGTTCACACAGCACTTACCCATTTTCTTGCTCTCACCCCGCTCTCACCTTTACTTTCCGCACAGAAAGCGCCACAATCCAGCGCCACTAAAGACTGGGCTGAGAGTCAGATTCAAATTATCCCTGCTTGCCCTGACCTCCTCTCTCTGCAGGTGAGAGTGTCCCCATTCAGCAGCTAAATGAAGCAGAAATGATGGAGTGTTTGTTTTCCCTGACTTTTCCTCAGCTTGCCAGTAAATTTACAGCCACGAATATGAAGTGTTAATTTAATGTTCCCACTGAGCATCTCGTCGTCAACAAAGGCTTCAAACCGTAAGAGAGGAAAAGGTTAGCTCATGCAGAAAATGACCCTTATGGTTTGATTGTCTTCTGGTCCAGACTAGCAGCAAGCAAAAAGCTAAGGGCTTTGACTTCCAGCTTAATGCATTTGATGGCAACAAATGGAAGCTCTCTGCCTCCGCGCGCAGCACGAATCACCTGCAATGCTCACTTACTTGTCCGCGCAGGCAATCTGCGCACCGCCGGAAGGGAAGCGGGCCCCGTTTTCACTCCGACGGCTAATTTGACAGAACCTAAAAGTTAAACCCTTCATTATCCCAAACTTAAACAGAAGGGACTTGCTCTCCGAAGATTACAACAAAACATTAATGGTGGCGTGAACCATGAAATTGCTTTCTTCACCTGGTGCTCCAGCACTCCCCGGCCTCGGCAGTGCACCAGCATCTCTTTCCAGCAAGGAGTCACGCAAGAAAAAAAATGAAGACTTAAATAATCAAAAGCCTTTTGGGACTTTTTTTTTGAGGCAGCGTAAATATGCAGAAGGCTTTGTTCTCATCACATTTAATTCCTTTATCCTGTGTCTGGTAAAAGGGGCTTAATGTGTGCTGTGAGAAATATTTACTAAACCGTAATTTAGAGCCCAAACGGAGCAGGAGCGAGGGGTCCGCCACATGCATTTTACTAAGGTAACCCTTCTGATATCCTTAGAAAAAAAATGACCCCTGATGGTGCTGTGGAATACCATGCAAAAAATTAAGACTCAAATATCAGATTTTTTTTCCTGACAGCTAAAGCTTGGCTCGGAAGCAAGATGGAGACATGCAGGCACACACAGGGTTGGGCTAGTCAATGAGAAGACAAGGTAATTTAGCAGGTTTTGTACCCTTGCAGTGCCCACTAATTAAATTGGCAATTTCACAGGCTGCTTGCATTCATTTTGAATGTGACCACACCGGTGTTTTTTAAAAAATTAATTAAAATATTTCTAATATATCAAAGCCATCCCTCATATTAAATTAACTGCTCATTTGCTGCTCATTATGAACCCGTGCATCCTGCATTACCGCGAGCAGTAACGCGCCACGATGCTTCCTGCCGTGGCAGGACGCGCGGCGCTGCACACGCTGCAGCACCTCGGCTCTGCTCCCGGGGACCGCGGGCGGCTGACGCGCCGGGCGCTCTAATGCGCGTTGAAGTGCCCCACACGCGTCGCAGCTGACTGAACCAGAAAAGCCTGAAAGCAAATGGGAGCACACGGGAACGGAACAGCCTGCTTTTGTTCCCCCGTTCGCACGGTGCTTCCGTCCACCCGGCAGCGAACGTCCCCTCCCGGTAACATCACACAGGGGCTGAGCCCCAGCACAAGGCTCCACCGGGTCCAGGCGCAAAACCGGGAACCAAACGGGACGGGACGGTGGCACCAACCAAACGGATCCGGACAAATCCTCCGGGGCCAGAGCTGATGAACTTGAAAACCCAGCACGGCCACGGGCTGCTTCCTGAAATCGAGTCTTTCTTAAAGCCAGCTCTACAGCACTTGTAGGTTTAGCAGTGCAGTAAGCAGAGAGCCTCTACCAGTGGGTAGAAGCGCAAACCCAAAGCTCCCAGCCCCACCCAGAAACGGCTAAATTCATAAATGTTCTCCTACAAACATAGAACGCAGGTAAATTTTGAAAGCCCTGTGTTCAGAGACTTCTTAATTTGTTTTAAAGCCTTTTGAATTGCCATCGTTGTGACTTCCACACATACTTGCATATAAGCAAGCTAAGTGGAAGAAAACTGAAAACAAAGCTTCGGCAGCATCCCCAGCCCATGGGACTCGTGCCGAGGCGAACATTCTGGGGGCTGGAGCCGGAGCACGGGGGTCTCACAAGGGACCTGGATTTGGAGACGGTTTTAGGCAGCTGCTGCCCCCTTCTCGAGCCCCACACGCTCCTTTCTGCACGTGCCCGGGGTTACGGGGATTTCTGCACCCCGCGCAGCCCCAGCCGCATCCAGGGCGCGGGAGCGATGCACGGCACCAGCCCTGGGGAAACACAGCGGGGCAGAAACACGCGAAGCTGGCGGCTCCCACGGGGACACCAGAACATCCACAAACAACAGTGGAAATCAAGTTCAAATCCAGGAAGTCCCTTTTAATTGTATTTCCTTTCAGTAATACACAGATACAGAATTAGGTATGTCGAATGTGTCCCCTTTTTTTTTTTTTTTTAATTTTAAGTGCCTATAAGAAACATAAGCACACGTTTGAGGGAGACGACTGCTTTATCTAAAGATGCATTATTCAGCGTGTGCCGAGACGCGTGTAGAAACACCACGCTAGAGTTCACCAGCACTACACACAAAAACATCCTGTCTCTGGTAATCACTTGCCGGTCACATTGTCAGCTAACAGTAGTCATTTTGAAAGCAGCAATTCATTCTCTACAGTTCTTTCCCAACACAGTTTTCAGCCTGCAATTTAGATGATAGGAAAATTACAACCTTGGTGCACTATATTATGTGATATAAACGTTATTGCAATTAAGCCAATGAGGAGAAATCCCAGAAAACACAAAGATGTTTAGTTCATGTTTTCTCCTTATTCTCCCCCAAACCTCGGGCAGTTGCCGAGGTGCAGGCAGGCCGCGCTCCCACCGGCACGAGATGCCTGCAAGCAGCAGGAGCTCAGAAGCAACACGAGGCCACGGCTGACACGTTTGTTCTTCCCCCTGCTCACTAACAAGTGAACTCGCGCACGCGCGAGTGACAGCAGGTATCGCACAAATACCAGGATGCAGCCAAAAGTGCCCCTGACCCCCGGCCCCCTCTCGTCCCCGTCCCGTCGGGCTGAGCAGGGGAGCGGCAGCGGGGCCAGGAGCCCGCTGGACGTGCCCGGAGAGCAGCCCCGGGCAGCGGCCGCCGCGCACGAGGGGCAGGGGAAGCGCTCGAGTCCCTGGGTTGGAGCCAGCGTCGCTAGTTCAGGTTGGAAAGGCATAACCTGGATGTGTGAAAAGCTCACCCTGGTGTTCCTCGCACTTCTGATCAGCTGCAATATATACAACTTGCAGCTTACGCTTATGAGTCCATCACCGTGAGAACAAACAGGTAACTTCAGCTTACCAATTTTTTTCCCCATCGTTTTTCAACCCTCAATCATTCCTGGGCAGTGCACTGCTCAGGGGAGAGACCAAATGTTTTTTCCTTCTGAAGGTAGGTCGGGTGCTTTGTAAAAGCGGACACCACTCGTGCTATCAAAGCTCAGTCCCTGAAGCTCACGAAGCGCTGGAAACGCGCAGGAGCCACGCGGTCCTGCTCGCACACGTCGCTCCAGGTTACGCGCTGGTGCGCCGTTTCTCAAGCACTCCCCTTTTGAGCCTCCCTCCCCTGCCTCCCGCCCCGCTCCTTGCAACGGGCTTCGGCCCTGTTTGCAGAACACAGGGCTCTCCTGGAAAGATGCAGGTAATCAGGGAGCTAATCGTGTCACGCAGACCTGCTGGCTGCGCTCCCCTAGGTGCGATGTCCTCTGGCAGACCTGCAGAAACCTTTGTATCGACACAACAGAACCAGGTGTCTGTAAATATTTGAGGAAAAAGTAACAAGGAGCAGCACACGGCTCTGTGCATGCGCCGGCCCAGGGTCCTGCAGGCCCAGAGCCAGCTCCTGGTACAGGCATACAGGGGATGGAGATGCAGCGAAACGCAGCCTCGAATGAGCAAAGCAGCGCTGCCCGAAAGAGCAGAGGGAGACAAAGCCCTGTAACCGGCTGCAGTAACGCAGCGTACGCAATACTTAAACATCACTTAGCGCAGAGCAAGCCTTCTCTGGCCACCCAAGCAGGGCTGGCTTTGTGCCCCTAGCAGCCCAGAAGGACGTGGATGCAGTTAGGGCGTCTTCTTCATTCAAGCCCCTGTTTGGCACTAGGAACTATACCTCAGCGGTATGTGAGATGCCAAGCCTTTCCAAAAACCCAGCTGTCAGCCTGCTCTGGAGCGAGCACGCCTTTCGTAGGACAGAACCAGTCCTGGTTAAAAGTCTAATTTAGAACTAACCTACACGCAGGGGCAGTTTAATTGCCAGCGAGGCAGCGAGCTGCGTTGCGCTGAGAGCACAGACGAGAAGGGACAGGACTGGGACTGGAAGCGCTGGTGCGGGGGGACGCAGGCTGTGCTGGAACACCGGCACCTGGCCAGCCCCAGCAGGATGAAGCGCCCCAGCCGGCGTCAGGAGCCAGCGCCACGGGAATGGAGCAGGTCAGGCTTCCTCCAGGCTCCAGCCAAATGTCCAGCTGAGATGTTCTTACCGCTACGAACGCTAAGCGAAGCGTGACACAAGGCTTGCTCCCAAACAGCCCTTCCTGAGAGATCTCACCTGGTGTCAGCATTCAGTTACAGAAGCATCAGCCACACTGAACCGCTCTCCACTGTTTCTGAAGAGGAAAAGTCCTGGTGCTCATCATGTACCCCGAGGTGCTGTAACCAGGTGGAAGCCTGCCTTTTGACACGCTGAGCTGTCCATGAAACACGCTATCTTTAAGCGTGCACCGGAGGACCCAGCACTCTGACTCCGCGCCACAGCCCACCTCACACGTGCACTTCGATCAGCTTTTCACATCTGGGAGCACTCTGCAGAACAGGAACCTGCCATCATCCCCATCCCGACAGAGCTGGAGACCTACACGGGGCAGGCCAGGCCCTGGAGCACAGAGGCAGTCTCCATGCCAAGCTCTTGCCTGAATCCTGGATTTCCGACAGGATTTTGCTCCTCACCAACCACAGCGGGCTTTCACGTGCACCCCCGCTGGCTCCTCAGAAGCCAGGCCACGCGCCCACGGGCCCACTGCACCCGGCCGGGACGTGCCTGAGGGCAGGCGCCGGCCCCGACGGAGAGCCCGGGGCCAGGGGCAGCTCAGGCGGCTTCCGAAGGGCACCGAGCTCGTCCCCACAGGCCCGAGCAAAACGCCATTTCCTCGGCTCCGAGCACGCCCCAGTGCTTCAGTATCCTGAGCTCCTCTGCCTCCCCGGCACCTAAGAAGCAAGGCAAAGAGATTTCGTGACCGGAAGACTTCAGGCTGGGTACAGCCGCTGGCGTCTACGGACATCCCTGAGCTTCCAAAGGGCGGACAGCCACGGAAACCCCTGCCGCAGATCATTTGGGACGGCGCTTGGGAGCCCCCAGGGAAGGTCCCCCCCTCGGAGCCACGCAGGACATGGAGGAAGCCTCCTCCAGGAGCTGGAAGAGGCACCTCCGCCCAGCAGCGCGGCGGCGAGCTTTCCATAAGCACAGGCCGCCCACGAGCGCAGCCCCACAGGCCCCCGCACCCCGGGAAGCGCTCGCCCGCCCCGTGCCCGCACGCCGCGGGAGGATCAGGCACTGCACAGGGCGGCCACCGGCGCTGCCACAACACCCGCGGCACGGCCACGCACCCTAATGGCTTCCTCGGCTGTGTCGCCACGCTCGGCTGATTAGCTGCGGGTGATCCGAAATGTCAGGCCATTAGCCCTGACAGCTACTGCCGGGGTTACTATCAGCCAGAAATATCTTTCAGCGATGCAACTGTTTGTAAGCGGAAAAGGCGATGCTTAAAATACAAAGCAGCAATAAGCGTGAATTACTGGAACAAAACAGGAAAGGCTTTTGTTTCTAGTCACCCTTTCCAAGGCACGCCCTGCCTGGCTCCTGAAGGGATCGCGCCCTTGCAAGGACATCTGCAGTGCTATAATTAGGACGGCAGAAGCATTAAAGGCACGAGAAAGCCTGCTGCTAGCGGCGCCCTGCCACCACCTGACGCGCGGGTACCTCCGTGCCCATCCCGCGGCGGTCGGCGGCCCCCGCTCCGGCACCATCGCCCCTGCCGAGGGGACCGGGGCTCATCACCGCAGCCACGCGGCCGGGACACGAGCACCTGCTTCAGGGCGGGACGGGCAGGAGCAGCCGGCTCGCCCCAAACGCAGTCAGCCAGGCGGCTTCCTCCGAAAGAGCTATTGACTGAGATAAGTGCATCTCCTCTCGCTATTAGCGATTAACAGACAGCTTGAAGATATTCCCAGCCCCAAAAGCTAAAGTTGCATTTAGCTACCGTCATGCATGATCTTTCTTACGATTTCTTGGAAAACCACTAATTTGAAAAATAATTTTATACTTCATGCCAGTGCCACAGCAGGGAATAATCGTCACATTTCAAGCTCTGAGCAAGACTCCAATACGGGAAAAAAATTAAACAGGATAAGAGCAAGAAACTGTTAATGATCAAAAATATTTTACTGCAGGTTCAACAACAAAGTCTGGAGGAGATAAGTCTGTGTACCAACATTATGTAAGAAAGTGATTATTCAGCCATTCATGGGAACAGAGCTATTGATTCAAGTAACAAAGAACACTATATAAACTGCAGTGGTTTTGCTCTTTCAGCCTGGGAAAATTGATTTTCTTAAATTTTCCCTTGAACCTGCAGTAGGGTTTAATCTGAACCTAAAGGAGCCTTTTAAGAACTCCTATAAATTAAAAATGTATCTCTCTATTTTGCACATTTTGGGTTCCTGCTGTTAGAGCAGAAGCTAGAGAAATGCTGGAGGAAAGGGTGGGAGGAAGTGATAATCAGTTTGTTGCCGCATTACAGGGTATGTTTGTTTATGTACATTAAAAATAACCTTTAAATATTGAACATAAGTGAAGCAAAACATAAGACAGTCAACTTAATTCTACTACAAGACAATGATCAAAATTTGGCAAGAAAAAAGAAAGCTAGAAGCCAGAGTACAGTAGATGAGAGGCTCATCGTGAATGGACTGCAAGCAAGTACAAGATGAAGAACCACCAAGCCATCTTCTCATGCTCCAAGCATGTGCTGCCTCGAAACGGGCAGGGAGGTGAGGACACAGAACCAGACGGGTACTGCAGTACCAGACTTTTTTTTAAAATAACTTATTGCTCCAAGTTTAACCAGAAGCAGTGCTGATGGAGGTGTCGCACCAAGCAGCAGTCCTGCTGGATGAACAACAGGCTGCCGCCGAGACCGGCGCCTGCGCCAGCAGTCATCGGTACGAGGCCTCAGAGCATGCGAGGACGAGCCCTGGTCACTACACGGGTTAACTGCTGCGAGCGGGTTTGGGCACCACGATAGGGAGGGGCATGAAGCCATCAGGCCTACAAAGACTGGAGAGCAAGACACTTGAGGAGCGGCTGAGGTCCCTGGTTTGTGCAGCCCAGAGAGGAGGGGATGAGGGGAGGCCTCATGGGGCCTGCAGCTCCCTCACGAGGGGGCAGGTGCTGAGCGCTGGTGACAGCAACAGGACCCGAGGGAACGGCATGGAGCTGTGACAGGGGCGGGTCAGATGGGTGTCAGGAAAAGGTTCTTCACCAGGAGGGTGCTTGGGCACGGGAACAGCTCCCCAGGGATGTGGGGAGCCAGCACCAAGTTCAAGCAGCATTTGGACAACGCTCTCAGACATAGGGTCTGATTTTGGGGTGGCCCTGCGCAGAGCCCATCAGCACGACGCCCATCAGGAGCCGTGACCAGGCTGTCCCGTCCCGAGCCTGGTGCCGGACCCAGGGCAGCCGGCAGCGTGCCCGGGCCCCCGCGGAGCCGCTGGGAAGCATCGGTGTGCGGGCTGGGCAGCGCAGCACCGCCGTGCGCCCACCTCGCTGCTTTCCCCCAGCCAGGCAGCAAATGGCCCTTTATTCAAACAACAGCTCCAGGGGCAAAAACAAAACAAAAATCGCCGCCGTCAGAAGATCTGTGGAGCATGGATGGATGATTTGTTATTTAAGCAGCGGCCAGCCCTGTGTGCTATGCAAACAAAACCCGCGCTCTGTGTTCTTGCAAGCCTCCTGCTGACTTCGCAACTCATTTTGTTAGCAAGGAGAACACACTGGGCTGACATCAATGAGACCAGAACCTTTGTTCATAACTTTGTAACAAACATTGATCAATTGATTTTTGCCTGTGTGGGGAGGGAAGAGCCCACAAACTACACAAAACACATAGGGGGAGATTTTTTTAATGGCACAAAGGGCAATTAGGCACCCAACCTTCCAGTGAAATTAGGTTCCTTACAGTCCTCTGTGCTTTTAAAAGTCTTCCCTTTTCGCTCAATGGAAACAAAATTTACTGACAAGCTTCCAGAGGAGAAAAAATTGGCTGCAACCAAAAGAATGGTTAGTGGATCTTCAAGCAGCATTTCTGAGCATGGAAGAACAAAGGAGACAGGTAGAGGCTGCTTCCAAAATGAAGGAAAGCCCATCCCATGTGAACTGCCTTATAGCATATTAAAGCAAAAATGTCAAAATACAGCAAAATTAATTAGCTATCAACAATAAAGTGCTCTGCAGATACTGACACGTGCATGTTTACACAAACATCTGAGCACTAGCACCCCTTCCCTTAGCCGTCAGCCCCGCAGCGATGCTGTCAGGACACGTGGAATCTTGCCAGGCAAAGACTGCTCCCGAGGGGCAGACGGTGCCCCAGCGGGACCGGGGCCGCGTACAGAAGAACAAGGCTGAGCGGTGTGGGTCTGGTCAGGGTGGTTTCTGCAGGGGCAGAAGCGAGGAAAGGCACTCGGGCATATGGTTCAAAGCCCAGCATCCCACTCAGATGCTCTGGTTACTTAAATCTCATCCACTATCTGCTACCTCAGCAGAATGAGCCGGGATTCATTTATTTGTATGTACAAAGCACCATATTGATAGGCTCTTTGGAACCGCTCTGATGGCAGAGGTAGGAAGAGGAGTTGCCTGTCAGTACCTCAGCACTTCTGCTTCCAAGCAGTTTAAAGAAGCCACACGGCTGAGCTGGGCCCCTGCCGGTGCTTGCAGAACCGAGACTCCTTTGCAAAGCTCACTTATTGACCAATACAGGGACAACTCCTGACCAACCCCGAAAGATTTTTGGATCCAAAAAGTGTCCATCACAGAGGGTCAATGCAGAAACACTGCATTGTGGCCCAGGTCAGGCCAGCGGTCCTTCCTCACCTTCAGTTTACTTCCATTACGGTAATAGACGTGAGCGTTGCCCTTGTGGAACATCTGTGCCAGCACCGAAAGCTGCTAGCCGCGAGCTGATGGCCACCGGCAGCGTGCTCGCTGCTGCGTCCGACTTGCAGGCATGGTTTCTTCCCAAGAAAACTTCCTCAAAGACCGCCCCATCTCACTGGTGTTGTGAAACAAGAAATGTGCACAAGTTATGGAGCAAGATTCTTCCAGCCAGTTCCTCCCAGCGAGCTGGGGAACGCAGACACGTGGCCCCGGCTCCCTCCCGGCCCGTACAGCCAGCGGCCGGCCCGGGGCCTGTGCTGGGGCATCGCTGTGCGTCGCGGTCAGCGTGCTCAGCACCAAACGAAGGCAAACGCAGGAGAGCTGCCCCTGCTGGGCTCTCTGCCTGCTACGCACCATTCAAGGCCACGGGTCAACACAGCACTTCGATTTACACGCGCCCACTTCTGTTCGGCAAAATACATAAAGGTTTCCAACGCTGAGCAGAAGCTCACGCCCAGGCACCCTCAAAGTGCATCCGTGAGGCAGCTCGCTCGGCCCGGGAACAGACAGGAACCGCGCAACGCCGGAGGCACCGCGCTCACCTCCTGCTCCTGGGGCTCTAAGCTGCCCCGGCCCGGGCACGAACCCGCACAGCACCAACCGCCTCGCACCGGCCAGCGTGAGACCCCCAAGCCGCCCCACCAGAGCGGGGGCACTGACCCACGCGTGGTAAGGGCATGCCCCTCGCCGAGTGAAGCACGCTGCCTGTCCCACCAGGCCGGTGTCCCTGCAGACTCCCGGGCACTGACGTTATGGTTCTGTTCAAAGGGAGCAATAACAGCCAGATGGAGAAGGCGGACCCCATCCTCCAAAGTCGGCTCTTGCGGCCCAGCTAATAGTTCATAACATTTACTTGGCAAATATTTTTTGCAACCCTGCGTTTCCCTTGAAAAGCATGCTCCGAGGCTGCACTGAAACAGGCGAGACCTACTCATTAACTGGCCCCCAGAGCAGGGAGCCGCCGTGCAGACAGACAGACGGACGGCAGCGCCATCGAGCTGCTCCCCGCGCGCAGCGAGGCACACGGCGCAGGCACCGCGCTCATGCCGCGTCCCTCCTGGGGCTGGGCGACATTCAGCTGCCCTGCGAGCACCTCGATCTCCCGCACCGCATCGCTGGGGTCCTGCAAAGGCTGAGCTCACGCAGCAGCCTCCCCTTCAGCCATTGCTGGCCACCTCCCTCTCCCCTGGCTGATTTGCCCAAAAATAGCGGAACTCCTTCGCTTTGGGACTTCAACTCTGCCCAGCTTCCTGGGAAGTGGCTGGGCAGGGGGAGAGGTGGCAGCACCAGCTGCAAGCAGAGCGGGATTTCAGAGTCCTCGATCAAGTGAGCTCTCATGCTTGCACAATTACACAAATAAAGCATTTTTTAAATAATTAAGAACCAGCGTAGCTGAAGGCATCTGGAGGCTGCTGACGGGAGAACGGGCACGCTTCAGCGAGGCCAGGCAAGCACCGGCACCGGGCTCCAGCAGGCCGGCACGCCCCGAGGACGGGCACAGGGGCTGCTCTGCCGCGCACAGGCAAGGACCGAGCAATGTCGCCCATCCGAAACGAGGGTCTGAGTCCACGCACGCATTCACTGCAGAGCTCCTCGCTTCCCAGGGGCAGCACAGTTCATACAGTCATCTGGCCCCCACCCAGCCCCGCTTCTTCAACGGGAGCACAATATGTATTCTCCCCATACGCTATTTACTCAGAGCTACAGATGTTGACATAACAAAGAGCTAAAGACAGACGGACAAAGGGGGAACAGTGCTGCAGCACAGACACTAGGGCTCTATTCTTCAGAAAAGCGCCACTGACTTCCCCACCCAGCCCTGCAATTCATCTCAAGATCATCTGGGCTGCTGAAGCCCGCTTTCCTATCCCGCAGGATACAGATGAATGCAAGCGAACATCTTCACCGTTTGTCTCTGTGCTGAACCGAGCCCCTGTAAATCCCCAGCAAAACCACCCCGTTGTCCGGCACCAAGTGGGCAAAGCTCGTGGGCGCGGGGCAGCCTCGCCTCCCGCTGACCCGTCCCCGCGAGAGCTGCGCCCAGCAGAGCCTTCTGCTAGCGCTGCCCCAGCGCGCAGACGTGAGGGGCAGGCTTGCTGCAGCAGAAGCCTAAATGCGTTCTGGGGACACCACTACGCTTTTTGAAGCTTTCCAACCACAGGCAAAAAAGCGTGAACAGCACAAGAAAATAGACATTGTGAGCAGCAGCCAGAAAAGCTGGGAAGAGGAAGATAAGAGTGGGGCTAGCCCGGGGCTCGGCAGGACGGTCCCGGCTGCCCGCTGTGCCGCCGTGGGCCCCACTCGCGCCTTGCCTCGTGCTGCCAGATTTCCACAGCAGGGCGGGGGCCCGGGGCTCGAGACCCCGGCGCTGCTCTGAGTGCCCAGCGCGATGCCTGCGGGATGTCCATAGGGTTGGAAGCAGCCGCAGGAGGCAGCCAGCGCCGGGTGGCCAAAGCGGTGCTGTCGGGCTCTGCACAGAACGTGCTCCTGGGGCGCCGCGAGCAGCCTGGCCCCGCTCTCCCCGCAGCCAGGACGTGTCACTGCCGTCACGCACTGCTCGTCACCTGCTGCCCAGCGATGTGCGCAGCAACGCGCCACGGAGCCCGCCCGGGAGAGCCCCAGACGCAGGGGGTTCGGAGGGGCAGCACCCCCGGGCTCTCCCCGCCAGCTGCTGGGAGGCCTTCACCGCGAGCCGGCTGTCCCCAAATACCCAGCAAGCTAGGAAAGGGATTCTGCTTTAAACAGTTCCTTTTTAAGCTTCTAACGCGAACCGAAGTTTAGATCTGTCACAACTGGCGGGAAGAGATATCATTGCCTGGAAGCACGCCCAGAAAACCCAGCGCCGGGCTCCTCCTGGGCACCCCGGTGCCTCCTGCTGTCGGAGGCAGCGAGAACAGCGGCTCCCAGCTCCTGGCTCCCGGCGGGGGCTTCTCGGGCACAGCCGGGGCGCAGGGAGCACGGAGCCCCCGGCCGGGCCGCAGAGCCGGCTGCACTGGTTGTGCCAGACCATGGACGAGGCCCTTGCCCCACGTCCCACAGCACACCGCAGTGCCCCAGGCTGGGCCGCAGGGGGAACGCGTGCAAGTTAATCCCGGTGCTGGTGCTGCAGGGGGGTGAGCCGGCTTCACGCGCCTTCCCCCCGAGATGGGGTGTGAAACGGGGTGAGCGCAAGCTAGGCCTGCTCTGAAAGCCTTGGCAGCACAGCACTGTGCGTCACGTTTCCCTAAAGAGCATTCCTACGAGGAAGGTGAGCGCTGAGCTCCCATCTCAGGCTCCCTGCAGTTCACACGCCCTGCCCCGTTGGAAGACGCGCGTTTCGCTCCCGTTCTCACCCGCGACCGCGCACCGAGATGCGGAGCCTCTGACCCCTCGCCCCCGAGGCGCGCTCACTGGGGACCAGGTTTCCTGAGGCCAGCCCCAGCACCGCGTTCTGCCCGTCCCAGCCCAGCATCTGGCTGGATGGGTGCAGAAGTCACAGCTGGGCGCAGCCTGCTCCCGCAGCCCCGGGTAACCCCAAAGCGCGGGGTTTGAGCAGCCGCACGCCCTCGAATTTAGCCAGTGTCGCCCTCACCAAATCAACGCCGCAGCAAAGCAACTCACTTCGGGAGGAAACGGGGTTTCTCCGCAGCACCCCGAGACAGCCCGGGCAAGGGCTTCAACCCAGCGGGAGAGGCGCTGCGAGCCCTGCCCAGCGCGGGGCCGCTGCGGGACGGGGCCGGGCAGGGCTCATTTCCTGGCGCACATCGCCACCTCGTGGCCCTCCCGGCTTCCCAGGACACGGCCCCACGCGGGGCGGCGCGGCCGGGGCACGCGTGGCCGTGGGAGCGCTTCCACCCGCGGAACGGCCGGGCCCGGGGCCACGGGGGGGCCCCAGCGGCGCTTGGTGCTGGGGGGACTTGTCCCGGGGCCTGTCCGCCTCATCCAGCAGCAATCTCGGCGCGGGGGCATTTCGTGCGTGGTGCTGCAAGGGACCAGCACCATCCTGGGCACGTCGCCCGGTCCCCGCTAAGCGCTGCTGGAGCTCGGCGGGCGCCTGCTGCCCAGCGCTGTGCGCACGGGGCAGCTCCGGGTACGGGTACGGGCGGCCCGTGGTCCCACCGCAGCTGCACGGCAATCGCTGTGCTGTTAGAGCAATTAAACACCCACATAAACGCTGGAACCGGGATCCTGTATGGGAGCTGCCAACAACTGGAGCCCACAAAACCAAACAGTCACCCAAATCAGCGCACGGCAGCGGCACCGCCTAAAGAAGGCGGTCAGGAGCCTTCACACCACGAACAAGTTTCCAAGCACGCCCGGCGGCGTGAGCCACGATGACCGAGCAGAGATGCGCTCCCGCGGGCTCTCCCCGAGGTGAACCGCACCCCACTGCCTGCATCCCGCACCCCACCGCCCGCATCCCGCACCACAGCAGCGCCGGGTGAGCAGGGCCGTGCAAAGCCGAAAGGCCGCTTGTAACGGGCAGGAACCACCAGCACCGAGCGGTTCCCACTGCCCCGGCGCGCTGCTTCCCAGGGCAGCCTCGCACCTACAGCTGGAAGGGCTCTCCAAGCGCCCGCTCCCGTGTCTGCACGGGAAAGCCTCGCGCTAACAAAGCGGGGAAGGCGTTCAGGGGGAGCCTGTTCAGTCCTGGGGGTCCTGTATTCGGTTTTTACAAATGAAATTCACTAAGTGCTTGAAAGCCTTCCTTCCAAAAAACAGCAAACACCACACAAGTTACCTTCTCAGTTAAGCCCAATATTTTTGGTATCCAAGAAGTTCATGTGTTTATTTCTTGAATATCACTAATCATCGAACACCATGAAACGCAGTCTCAATATCACACACAAACCTTTCTGTGCTCATTCCATCCAGTTCTGCTTACAACCGGCAGGATTTCCAGGTCCCCCCTGTAGCACTGGAATTTGGCAGAACGCACTTGTTCTGATACTTCAACCCAGCACACAACTGCGGTCCATAACTCGTTCTCTCAGCAGGATGCTCCCGTTGATGCTGCAGAAGCAAAGCAGTCCGGCTTCGCCGCTTTTCGGACAGTTTGTTTTAGAGCCAGACGTAAGCACAAGTACACGGGCGCCTAACAGCTGGCGAGCTGTGTGACGGAGCTCAGACGTGAGCATTTGGCCACGCGCTGAAGTCACACTGCTGCACACAACACCCAAGCACACGCTGACGCGAGAGCCCCTGTACACCCCGTACAACGCCAGCACCCATCCCTTGTAACGGGGCTCGGAACCAGAGGTGCAGAGCGGGAATTCGGCTGTCCCAAGGGGCAGCGTCTGCTTGGCCGAACCCATCCTACAAGCACCCCGGCAGCTCCAGGCCGGACACCCGCCCGCGCCGCGTGTGATGCTCGCAGCTGGGAGCTGCCGCTGCCCCGGCCCCCTGGCACTCCAGGCCCCCGCTCTCACCAAACCCCGGTGAAAACGCGGAATTCAGAGCCCCGGCTCCTCCCCGCTCCCCCAGGGAACGTTTAAAGCCTGACCTCCGACCCCTCCAAACTCCTTCAGCACGCCTTGTACTCGGTCGCAGCACCGCGCAAGCCGAGCAAACCCGCGGCAGTGGAGGTCGTGGCCACGCAGCCATCCCGCACGCGCCCCCCGCGCCCATCAGTACCACCCGTGCTCCAAAACGCACCCCGTCCAGGCGTGTCCCTTGTTTATTCCATTCCTCAGCCCAGAATTCATCGTCCTAAGTCGTCTGTCTGCCCTGGCAACACTTACAGCATTGCAACACCCACCGTCAGTCAGCACTAGCAGTAAGGTAAAGCTGGGATTAAATGCAACAGCCCCAAAATGAGACAGGGCTGGACAGGCAGACTGCTGCATCCGTTTGCCACTCCATCGTCGCCCTTCCTCCTGGAGCATCACCAGCAAGGGGGTAATGGTTGGGTTGAAACACCGCCGGTTTGGTTGAAACACCATTCCTGGTTCATGGTAGCAAGCAATGGTCATGAAGAGATGGCAATTTGTGTTGTATTTATGCAGAGATCCCCTTAAGGAGAGAGGCATGTTGAAGAGCGATCTGTCCTTCTGGGCAAGCTTCTCCAAAACAGCTGGATGCACGTGAAACGGCGCACGTCAGTGAGAACAAGGGGAACCAGGCGAGGGGCGAGCAGAGGAGAGGGTTTGTGCTGGAGACCGCACCGAGACAACAGAGCTGCGTCCGCGAGGGATGGCCCTACTCCTCGGGACAGAAAGGCTTCCACAGGTCAGCGAGCTGGAACATTTTTACTGCCGCTGGGAAGCGTTAGGGGAGCTCTGCCCAGCGGCAGGAATACCTGCTCCCGAACCAGCGGCCCACCTAACTTAGTCACCAACTTTGACCGCAGAGGCATTGCTGTTACGTCCCGGCTCCTCACCACGGCAGCCCAGGAAGACGCACGGGAAGCCCGACGGGGCGGCAGCGTGCCCTACCTGCGGCACTTCCCAGAACCGCTCGGCTTTGGACCACCACCTCCCTTACTGGGGGCACAGACGAGGAAATCCTTGTGACCCCGAGCAGCTGCACCATTTTAGCAGTGCAGCTCTGTTACCCTGAACGCATGCCTTCGTTAAGGTAGCACTAATGACCACAGCTACCCATGTCCTTTCCTCACTCTGCCCTCTCTTAGCAGCCAGCCCCGGTGCTGCCAGCGCTACTCTTGGCTCGCCAAGGAAATTACTTCAGTTCCTTGAGTCGCGTTTCCTAGCAGGGTTTCATTTGCACTTTGCTGGGTTGCATTGCCACGAGAGCCGGGACCCCCCTTCCCCTCCCAGTGCACTCCCAGGCGTGGCTAACGACGCAATGGCACCCTAACGGCTGCTGTCCCTTCCTGCAGCTGCTCCCCCATTTTGCGAGGACAACTTATGAGCCTCTAGGGAAATCCTCCTGCGCACCCCAAAAGGCACCCCCAGCAGGAGGGCTAGCTCTCAGACCTTCACACCGAGCACGAACCCACGCCCAGGAGCCACGGCGCCCTGCAGAGGGAGCAGGCCCCCGCCCCAGCATGCCGGGCACTGGCACCAGGCGAGTGCAGGGACACCTGGGGACGAGGACGCGCCACCACCTGCTGACCCCCACTGGACCTAGCCGTCTCCCCCAGCAGGAACGGGGGCGAGCACAGCACCCACCCCAGGGCACAGCCCTGTCCCCAAGCAGGGCCTGAGCCCATCCCCAGCCCACATGAGGTGCAGGGTGAGCACCAGCAGCAGCACAGCCATGGGGCAAGGAGCTACCTTCAGCAGGAGCAGGAGCAGGAGCAGGAGCAGGAGCAGGAGCAGGAGCAGGAGCAGAGCCCAAACAAGGAGCAGGTGCCTGGCCCTGGCCCCGGTTAAATGGAGCTGCCCTGGAGCTGCCTCGCCCACGAGCGGCCCCAGCTGGCGCTGGTCAGGCCCGGTGCCGCCCCACACGCCATGCTTTAAAAGCCTCTGCCCCTGCCCTGTGGGGTGTAAAGGCAGCTGGAGCTGGTGCAATGAGGGAGGGAAAGGGAGCAGGAGCCTCTTCCCCTAAAATGTGGTTTTCCCGGTATTAGCCATAGCCAGGAGGTATGTGCTGAATATTTGTTGAGTGTTGGGCTGGGGTTGCGGATAAGAATTGTGCTTTTTCTCTAGAAACTCATTTGAAACTGGAATGGTGTTAAAGCTGGAGCTGCTACACAGCGTGTTATCCTGAAGGGCTTTGGTGTAACATAGATAAAATGCCCTATCTCTTATTTCAGAGATGTCAACATCCTTCCAAACATATGTGTGCTTTTCTATCCATTTTCCATGCAGACTTACAGCTTTACACGCCCCTCTCCCTCGTTCTTGCTATTTTGTTCCTGGATGGGTGGCCGCGCACCCACCTGTGTGCATTTTGGGCGCACGGCTGCAGGTGGGACGGGTCTGCCTTCAGAGGCGGCCCCCGGCCCCGCTGAGCGCTCCCGGCTGCACCGCGCCGCCAGAGTTGGGATCTGCGCATCTGCGTGGAGCGCACGAGGTTCGTGCCGAGCTCCGGAGCAGCGATGATGCCCTCCTGCTCCTGGCACCGCATCCCCTCGCCCGTGCGCGCCGCTTGGCGAGGGCAGGGCCTGGCACCGTGTCCCGCAGCCACCCGTAATTAATCAACGCCCAGAATTACCCCGGCTGGAGCTCCCGGCAGCGCGGGGCACAAGCAGCCTGCGAATGGCACGGAGACGCCGCGCAAAGCTGGTTTCCCAGCCACCGGCGTCCCGTCCTCCGCGCCGACACGCCACAACCTCGCCTTTGCCTCCTCCCGCCTCTGGCGTTGCCCCCAGCCCACGGGGGCTCCTCTTGGCCCTCCCGTTGCCCTGGTGCAGACGTACCCGCTAGCACCGAGGGAACCGCCTGCGCCTGCCGCACAACATGAGGCCGCCGCCTCTGATCCCCCGCTGGCCCACCCGTGTCTGGCTCTGGGAGCGGCTCCCCCAGCCCCTGCCACATCCTTCCCCTTCCTCTCCTTCCAGCACCACGACTCCGTCCTTGAGCCCTGCGGGAGGAAAGCGCCCAAACAAGTGCGGGAATTCCCGGTGAACCCGGGACCAAACCCCCTGGCAGGGCCATGGCCGTGCTGGCTGTGCCCAGGGGCTGGGGAGCCTCCGGCCCCGCGACGCCCGGAACGCGGCCCCACACGGTGCTGGCGCGGGGCTTGCAGGGGCACCCCCGGAGCCGCTCGGCGCCAGTCGGGAGCCAAACGCGTGCCGTTACCGCGGGTCTACCCCTGTTCTGCCCCGGCAGGGGTCGCCTCAGCCGCGTGGGCTCTTGCTGGCGGTTCTGCCACCCACACCAGGGCCACCAGCGTGCCGCTCGTGCCACTCGTGCCGCTCGTGCCCCCACACCGGGCAGCAGCCGCTCGACCCCGCGCGGGCCCAGGCGGTGCCCGCAGCCTCCGCTCGCTGCTTTCGCCGATCCCAATTGAATCGAGCAGCGGCGGCGGTCGGGATGCCGGTCTGCAGCTGTCATTTACAAGTTCGTTAACAGTGTCCCTGCAATGATCTTTTTTCTTAATTGGAGCCCTAATTAGCAATGAATTCTCATTATTTTTCCTTGAAACCCCAAAGCAGCTTTGGCACATTCTCTTTGTTCTTTCCAAAGCTGGGAAGCGCAGAGGCCTGGGGAGAAGCAGCAGCGGCACATTGGAAACCGGGGCCGTTTCCCCTCCAGCCATTCCTTCACTTCAATGCCCTTTGCGGCAATTTTGCGCATTGTTTGTGATGTGAAGGAATAAGGATTTCCATAAAGACGCACCAGCTTCACCGCGCTGATCACCACCACCCGTCCGTCCCGGAGCACCGCGCCCCGCACGGAGCCTGGCGCCCTCCTCACCCCTGGGGCAAAGGCTCCACCGGCCGCAGGAGGGAATCCCAAGTGCAGGGCACGAAGCCAAGCGGCGTCCGAGAGAAGCTCGGGGTCGGCCCGGGACGCAGCCCCGCAGCCCCAGCGCGCTGCCTCCGCGCACGGAAACGTCCTTGGACGGAGAGGGCCCGGCCCGGCCTCGGCACCAACGCGCCTGGGCTGCAGCGGGGGCACCGGGGCTGATGTGGGGCGACCAATGGGGCTGGTGGGGCTGCAGCAGCCGGTCTGGTGGGCTGGTCTGTGTGATGTGGGGCGTGATGTGGGTCAGGCTGCACGCTATGGGTCAGGCTGCACACTGTGGGTCAGGCTGTGCGCTGTGGGTCAGGCTGTGCGCTGTGGGTCAGGCTGCACGCTATGGGTCAGGCTGCACGCTATGGGTCAGGCTGCCCGCCCCGGCCATTCGGGTGCAGCCGCTGCTCGCAGCAGAAGGCGCTGCCGGAGGCGCCTTGGGGCTCCTGGTGCATTTTGCATTTGTTTGGTTTCTGTGAGAGCTGCCTGCCCCGCACACAGCGTTTGCCCCGTCCTTGTGCAGCTGAGTGTGATAACGGAGGAGCTGCCGTGACATCGAGTACATTGTAATTACAGCACTGCCTGTACTGCACGTCTCTAATTGCAGTTAATTGTTTTGTCGTACGGGGCCTGTGTGCCCGGTGCCCGCCGGCCCGGCGGCGCGGGTAAGCGAGGTTTCTCTTCCCGTTCCGTCTCAGAGCGCGCCCCGCGGGTCGCTCCGGGCGCCAGCCGCGGTGCCGGAGACGCCCGCGTTGCTCTGCGCGGGGCCGGGCGGGGCCGCTCCCTGCGCGCTGGCTCCGCGTC
>VXAA01005687.1:42819-115881 GCA_013399115.1 Anseranas semipalmata | reverse complement strand
GAGCAGCGGCCTCCCCGGGCGGTCAGCACCCGCGGCGGTCCCGGCCCCTCCGCCTGCCCGTGCCCAGCGCTGCGGGGGCCGAGGCTGCTGTCCCGCTGCCCCCCCGGGACGGGTCCCCCCGGGCGCCCCGCGAGGCAGCTGCGCTCCCGGAGGGCGCGGCGGGGAGCGAGCAGACGGGCGTTGGTCACTGAGCTGGTCACGGGCATCAACTGGCGGTTCTCCGGCTGCTCTTGTAGGTGTGATGGAACTGCTCTGATGGAAACACACTCCCCTGTCCCCTGCGGCGTTTCACTAGCTTATCCCAGGAGACTTTTGTGGGTAATCACTTAGCGTACAGAGTGCCGGGCCGACCGGTGAGCGGTCTCGTGCCGTGCCCCCGAAGCGGCCGTGTGGCGCTCGCCTGCCGAGCAGCAGGCGTTGGCTCGCCGTGCCCACCACGCACCCGCCTGCCGGGAGGGAGGACCGGGAAGGGACGGAGGGTTGCGCCTTGCCTGCGCTGCCCCGCGCACCTCACCTGGGCGTCCGTCGCACCCATCGTGTGCTCTGCAAACAATTCCACGTTCCAGTTTAAACACTCCGGGGAAATTCTTTGTTTCCCGGATGAGGTTTTAGAACACCTTGTGAGACCGTCCTGCAGAGAGATGGCTCCGAAGGACAAAGTCCTTCAGCACTCGCTGTGCTGGTCGGGGAAGGAACGTGTCTGTGTCCCTCCTGCTCCGTTAGGGAGTTCCTGTGACAGCTGGGTGACGCGGGGTGTAGCGGTGACGCGGGGTGTAGTGGTGACGCGGGGTGTGGCGGTGATGTGAGTGTCCATCAGCAGCCTTGGTTTTTTCACTTTTCTCTTAAGCTGCGCCTCAGTACTGCGAGTTTCTGGGCTTTTCAGGCCGCAGCCTGCCTGCACCCTTGGCCGGCTCCTTCCCCTCTGTTCTGCCGAAGTGACACGTGCGCGCCCTGCACGTGCCCGCGGAGGCGAGGCGCAGCCCGTGCGGTGCGCAGGGGACGGGCGCTGGTTCGGCTCGGAAGCTGCAGCCCCTCGGGGGCGTCGCTCTGTGCCCGGCGGCTTCGCTCGGGCCGCTGGCGCTCGTTCTCTGATAACTGCCCCCGTTTTCATGTTTTCTGAGGAGATGTCGTCACTTCTTCCTTTGTTAGTCTTGCACCAGGCACGTTGAGGTGTGAGCAAATGGCATCTGCCGTCCTGAGACGCTGCTGCTGCGGGAGGATAAGGGCAAGAGAGAAGACAACAGGCTCCGGGGGAGAGCAACGCGCGCTCCCTAAGGCAGGGGGTGCGCGAGGCCGGGATCGGCGCTCCCCCGGTTCTGGTCGCCTCGGGTCTCTGGGCTGCCGCCCGTGTAAGCCCGGCGCGTGCCCGCCGGGAGGAGGAGGCTCCCGTCGCGCCTGTGGCGCTCGCAGCCGCCCCGGTGCCCGGTGCCCGTGTGTCGGGNGCGCCAGCCGGCGGCGTGGCCTCGCTGCTCCGCGGCGGTGCGCGCTGGTGCCCGGCGGGGGGCCGGGGAGCTGCCTCCGCTTCTCACCCCCGGGAGATGTTCTGGCTTCCAGAACCGGCCTGGGGCCGGCGCTGCTCTGTTGGCAGTTAGCTTTCCCTGCCCAGTGGGTATTCCTTTGGAAAGAAGAGGGACAGTTATCCTACGGGCTTCTACTTGGCGCTTACAGTTCTGACTTGAAAAAATGGTGTGGGTTTTGAGACGGTACGTACAAACTGTATGAAGCTTCTGGGGTGAGGCTAGGCATAAAAGTTTATCATTAACCAGAGCGCGAGTGCAAAGTCATCTTGTCATCTCCTGTGCTTTTCTTATTTATTTCTAAGTACTTGAGACAAAGGGAATCCCTCGGGATTGTGAGAACTTTGCACAGGTAACACGAAGCTCCCTGGCTCTGGGAGTCCACGGAATTAAGGGGGGACTTCTCTCTACTTAAATGTGCGCGGCGCTGCCGGCCCCGTGCCCCCTGCGGGACCTGGCGGGGGCTTCGAGGTGCCCGGGCCGCACGGGGGCCCGCCCTGGGGCGAGTATCGCGTCCTGGGGTGGCCGTGGGGCAGTGCTGTCGGCCTCGTGACGCTCCTGGGCCAACGTTCATAGCTCACGCTTCCAAAGTTAGGGCTGTCGCTTTATGTCCCCTTGCAGGATACGTAAAGAGAACGAGATAGTTCGATAGGAAGAGGATGAGGTCATCGGAATGCGTGCTTATGTCAGAGCAGCAAATGAGTCATCTCCGAAACGCCCCCTGTATAGAATGGGGAATTTACATATTTTTTTTGAGCAGGCAGTTCCTTTCTCCTCCTTCCACAATTTCAAGGAAAAGTTTCCCTTTTGTTTGGATTTTAGTGACCTCATCCCTTCGCATGAAACCCTTGTAAATGAAGCCTTGTTTTCTCCCGGAGCTGTGTGCGACAGAACGCAGTCACAGAGAGGAATCGTTGCGCTGAGCTCTCGGATTCAAGACCAGCAGTTTGCAGGAAAAAGATATCTGTGATTAAACTTACAAACTATGTACTCGACTCATTGAAAATTCTGCAATTTTATGTGTCATTACTGCTGAAAACGTGTGAATGTTACCTTTGTTTTTAGCGTACCGCTGTTGGCCGGCACGGCTCGTGGCACTCGGGCAGTCGCTGACTCTTTCCTTGCTCTTTCGGGCTGGTGGAGCTCCCACCCGCCCTCGCCCCTTTTCTCCGACCCTCCTCCGAGAGCCGGCTTGCAGCCTTGCTCTGCGCAGCGTCCAGGGTTGATTTTACCCTCGGGTGAAGATGTTGTAGATGTATTCGTTTTTAAACGAGTTCCTTGGCATTTGCTAAGGTTTCCTAACATTGTCCGGGGTCTTGGCAGGGCGGTTCCTGGGTAGTGCCATGGGCAGAGTAACGTAAGACTCGTTCACAACGAGTTGCTGGTACCACCGGCTCGCAGCCGGGCCAGAGGGCACCCCTAGGGCACGTGGCGGAACCACGAGGCGCCTCCGTGCCCAGGCTTAGCGCTCCGGCCCTGTGCTGCTCTGCGCTTTGGGTCGCAGAGAAGGGTTTTAGTGATGTGTGCTTCTGATATCGGAAAGGATTGGTTTCAGTGTAATGCTTCATGTGATCCCGGTCGGAGAGCTGGCGAATCATTTCGATAAGAGGCAGCCTTAGTATTTGGTAGCAGAAATGTCTCTCAAGGATTAAGAATCTTTATGGAAGTTCTGTATGGACACATCCCATCTTTTTTTTGTTTAACAGAAAACAAATGAACCTAAACCACACTGCAAACTTTTCGAAATTAAGTAAAAGTGTAAATTTCCATATTTTACTTCTACTGGTGGAATGACAATTTATTATAGAATAATGAAATCCCCAAAATGGTTTTGTATTGCATTTATTCCGTTCCCCAGTTGGCAGGAAGAAAGCTGTTTGCAGGTTTCCGATGTTGTGTTACAACTCCCTTTGTTCTCTCCGCAGATATTGTGGATGGCAGTGACCTGAAGCAGTTTTTTGAGAACAATTATTCTCAAATTTTTTTTATCTTCTATGAAAACTTCATAACACTGGAAAATAGCTTGAAACAAAAAGGTAAGTTTTAGAGTTTTGCCAGCACCTTAACTTTACGGCATCAGTAGAGAGGGGCATGGAAAATTGCTGCCTGAAATGTTGTCGGTAGTTGAAAAGAGTTCTAAATACCTTTGTGGCTTTAAGCGTTACTTCAGCGCAAAAATCACGTCTTGTGCATTCATATACACATCCTCTCATCTCGTTTTGGAATACTGAAGGTCTTCACCCCCTAATTAAGTATATGTCCGTTCAGCTGAAAGCACTACCCGAAATCCACAGAACGAATCTGAGTGCTGGTTGCTTCGGGGTGAGCCAGCGACAGGCCTGCAGGGCTGGGGCTCTCGGCTCTGAATGAGGGACGTCTAGGGGGATGCTGAAATTTGGAAACATCTTGCTCTTTTGGTGCTCAGTGAAGAAAAATAAACCCAGTACGGCGTTGTTGACCTCAGCGGAATAACAGCAGTTTCATTTCTCCGTCTGTTCTGCCGGGCCGCTTATTTGCAGCAAACAACGTTGTTTTCTCTCTTGCAGGGAATAAATCACAAAGGGAGGAGCTGGACTCCATTCTCTTTCTTTTTGAAGTAAGTATTCCATACCAAAGAACTAACTTTTTATTTGAAATCTTGTCATTATGTGCTTGCTTTACCTTTACTCTGGGGGGTAAAACCGGGTGTCGGTCAAAACGATGGTAGGTGCCCGTGACTATACGAGGTGAAAGGCAGAAGGGAACTGGCGTGTGCAGTGAGTTTTCGGACACAACAATAAAATATTCTTATGCCCTGGGAATGTCTGGCTTGAAAGAATATCCAGAGATTTTATCAAAGACAAGTCAACTCCTTTAACTTGCAGAATGGTCTGAAAGCTGGCTCTGAGCAGTGTCCTGTGCGCTTCAGTACGGTTATTTGTTAATGGGCTCTCCTCAGGTGGGAGACGGGCTGGCTGATCCAACGGGGGGTGGCAGGGGCTAGGGGAAGCGCCTTCAAATGTTTAGGCTTCCCAGTGCATTTTAATGGAAAGAGTAACTAAAAATCTCGCTCTTTTAGAGCACAAATACTTTCCAGATGTAAAAGTGTAGCTGCTCAGTCCTGGGAAATCTCGAGTGGCGGATCTGTTCTGCACCAGCAGCGTGCCTTGGTGTAGTTCCCCTTGCAGTGCTTGAATGGGAATACAGTCGGGATATGAGCGACGCATCACTTCCAAGTGACTTGTAAATCCATCAGTTTTGCTCTTCCTTTTTATTTTTTTCAAATTACCGAGCACACTTGATGCCGTTCCCTCGGGTCCTGTCACTGTCACCAGCGCTCAGCACCTGCCCCCTCGTGAGGGAGCTGCAGGCCCCATGAGGCCTCCCCTCAGCCTCCCCTTCTCTGGGCTGAACAAACCAGGGACCTCACGTCTTTCCCTCCAGACCCTTCACCATCTTCGTGGCCCTCCTTTGGGCACTCCCTGATAGTTTTATGTCCTTCTTATACTGTGCCCAAACCGCACGCAGAACCCGAGGTGAGGCCGCACCAGAGCAGAGGGACGATCCCTTCCCTCGGCCTGCCAGTGATGCACCCGGGTGCGGCTGGCCCTCCTGGCTGCCAGGGCACGCTGCTGCCCCACGCTCAACTGCCACCGACCTTACTGACTGGTGCCCCGAGCGGCCCGAAGCCACCTCTTCCCACATCCAGGGCGGCAGCGCTGGCGGCAGCGCTTCTCCTGTCACCAGAGACGTTAAACCTGAGCGCTCCCTGGTCACCGTGGCCAAGATGGGCACCAAGCGCCACGGCACCCGCAGGACCCTCTCTTTCTGCAGGCGGCACCGTTCCTGGCCGGCTCCCTTTTCTGCCTGCCCGCTTTTATTTCAGTAAGCATTGGCACAAGCGTCTGCGCTAGGGTTTTGCACGAGGCAGCGTCGGATCACGCGAGGCCGTGCGTCTGCTGGGCGGCAGGCGGCGTTCCTGTGCTCACCCCTCCCCGCCCCCAGCGCAGTGGGTATCACCGCATTTACTGAGCAGGGCTGTGCATTTTAATTGCAGCTCGTTAATACACTTGCTCTGCGGTCTTGAATAAGTAATTGCGTTTCTGTGGCTATGTCATGGAACGGAAAGTAGCTAATGCTTACTCGCCCAGTTAAAGTGAATAAATATGCACTCCCGTGTGTTGAAAACAGGTGGCTAATAACTGTTTAGTGTAGCTTTAAAACCATCGGGAAAACATACCCCATGGAGAAAGAAGGAGGCACGGTTACGTAGGAGCAAAGTGCTGCTTTGGTCCTGAGTAGGGAGAATTGCGTGATAGCCCTGAGAATTACAATTACATTATGGCCCCGTCCTCAGCAGCTGGGAGGAAGAAGGAGGAGTTCGAGTGGTGTGACACTGGGAGCTGCTCCGCCGACGCCTGCAGTCCGTTCGTGCCTGTGAGGCCCGCTAGCTGGAGGCGCGGTGGGCAGCGGCCTCCCGGAGGCCTCTGAACGCCCAGACCGAGAACGTGCCCGCCGGGATGGAAGGGCTGGGTGGTTGACGTTTGTATGGGCAGCCGTAGGAAACACAACCGACCGGTTGCTAAGCTCGCCGTAATCTGTTGTCAGCGTGAGCTAGAGCTTTTGTGGAGTTTTCTTCTAATTAGCTAACTGGGTAATTACTTGGGATTACCCAATCCTGAGCCGAGGTGCTGAGGGTTAGCTGTTTGAAGGCCAGTAGGAATATTTCTGAAAGGAACTGACTTGGGCCTTCTCTGGTGTAGCCCGGTGGGCGTCCCGCTGCTGTTCTCGAGTGACACCTAGTGTGTACAGTAGGCAAACGTCCTGCTCCACAAACGCTCTGAAAACTAAGTCGACTCAGCTGTAATTTACTGAAATCTTAACTCTACACATCAGCTGTGCAGTTTGGCCCCACAACAGTGCACCAAACAATGCGTTAATCAAAGAGGGAATGACAGTCAAAGGGAGCGATGTGGCCTGCTCCGAGGGTGCTTCTGGAGCTCTTGTTTGTCCAGCCTGGCCCTCCCCGGTGTGCCCCTCTGCCGAAGAGAGGGGAGGCCAGCCTCGGTTATCAAGGCTCTTGAATCGGCTGGCAATGCTGGTGAAGCACCTTAAAACAAACCTCAGACCAGCTGTGGTTTTTAACGGCTTGTTCTCAATTGCATAACAACCTGCGCCGGTGAAACTCGCAGTAGGTTTTCATTCATAACTTCTTTGGAAGGCTTTGGGTCTGTTTTGCTGTTTTTATGGGTATGCAAAGGGATGTTCTGCTATCTGTAGCATTCCCTTAGGGTGGTTCGCGTATCTTAGGGCGTTGCTCCTAATTACTTGCGTTTTGGTTTGAATAAGAATATAGGTGAAATTGAACTCTGCAGAACTACATTGTGCAATGAAGCTGGACGATGTAAGAAGCGCTCGTCAAATTGTTTGCAAGGAGTAATCGAGCACAGTTTGTATTCTCGAGTTCTCATTGCCACAGGTACTGGTTTCTAATTTCTGGGGGTTAGCCCTTCTATTTAACTTCCTTTGGACTGTTTGGATTTCCCTGATGTCTGTGCGGGTGGTGGCTTCATTTCCCCCCCGTAGGTTATCTTACACTTGAGATCAAATTACCGTTAAAAGTTCCAGCTTCACAGCCAGGTTTGGGTTCTGTTTCAGCTCTTCGCTTGGCCCCATTTCCCAGGAGATTCCAGCTTCCGCTGCTCAGCCGCGTCTGTCACACGGCCTGGGTGGCGGATTCTCGAGCTCAAAAAGGGCGTTTTTGCTTATGACGACAACATTGCTTATGGCCTTTCTTTCCAGCATGTGGACATCGTCTGTCTGAGCCATCTGCAGTTCGTTCGGCTGCAGTTATGATCGGTTCATCTATTACTGTTATAAAATCGCCTTAGTGTTACTCTTAGAGCATTCCGCTGTGAATTTTAAATGCACATTGCGCGTGTTTGACCTCAGAGGTGTTTGTTTAATGTTATGCCTGGGGAAGAAGAAGTGTCCTGTGTGCTTTGGGCAGACATTTTCACTCGACAAATAACTATAAATAATTTATTGATGCAATACATAGGGTGGCCCTTTAGGTAGGTGGAACTGCTGCAGGCATACTAACTTCATTGAGCTCTTGGCCTCGCCTAGGTCAGTGAATAATTGCAGGACAATTTCAGAATCATTGGGGATTTTGAGAGTTGAACCTTCTGAAGCTCTTGTACAGGTACCGCCAAATAGTCAGCACTTAAACAGAAGGCGTAGGAGAGCTGGTTTACATTTGCTTTGCCCTAAAGCAGATGCACGTGCCAGCTGGCTAGCAGGAACTCCTCGTTGTGTGCAGGTTGTATCAAAAAGCCGTTTCTGTTCCCGGAACAGAATGCACACCGTTCTGAGCTTGTCCTTGGCATCGCCTCCGAGCGCACGGTCACTCGGCACGAGCACGCTGGGGTTTGGTGCCGGTTAACGGGACGCTCCGCGCGGCACAGCGCAGCGCCCATCTCTTTGTGCGTTCAGCCGGGACCGCCCGGGGATCGTCGCTGCGCAGCCGGGAACGGCCGCGGCTGTCGGGGCACTGCGGCGTGCTGCGGGGCACGCGGAGCTGCCGGCCCTGGTGAGGCTCAGCCCGGCTGGCACAGTGAAAGCCTTTCTAAAGGAGATGGCAGCAGCAGTGAAGTCGGGGGGATCTCCCGAAATACAGACGTGCTTGGTGCTTTGTTATTTTGCCTCGTTAAAATAGAGAGAGAGATCCCGCAAAAAGCAGCGTCCTGTGTAAACTGAGGTTTACAGTTAACATTATTCCTGGTCATGCAGGAAGTCCGGAAGAAAAAGAACTATGGATAATCAGTTAAGAGAACTGACAGATACCCTGATGTGTTGATCAGCAGTAATACCTCATTTCTATTTCAAGTGTGCTGTAATGGATTACCATACAGATGCAGCAAAGCACTGAGCATTAAATAGGTCTGTGTGTTTTCTGAAAAAGCAATATTATTTCACACCGCGGGGGTTCCTAAAACATTTCTTATTAGTGTACTGTGGAGCTACCAGCACGATGTCAATAGCCAGCTTGGATTCACAGCGGCGTTGCCAGAAGTCGAGGCTGGAGCGGGGAAGCTGTCATTTGCCTTATAGGAATGGCAGCGCGAGTTCTTCAGGACGCCGGGGGAGCGAAGGACGCGTTCCTGGAAATGCGAAGCTGGAAGCACAGCAGCCGGGGCTCGTTCCTGACACCCGGCGTCGTGTCGCGCTGTAGCGCCGTCAGGCTCGTGACTAATGCACGTGTGTGCAGGTTACCAGGTAAAAGGGCCTCGCAGCCTTAACTTTGAGTGACCTTGCAACGTCCAGAGGTTTTCAGTTGCTGTGCAGACTTTAGCCGTGGTGATGCCTGTTTGTAGTGCAGGAGCAAGCGTGCGCTCTGAAACGGGCTGGTCTCTGCTCATCTGCTCTGCTGCAGAGCTTTGCTATCTGCAGTAGTCGCTGCGATCTTCGTCATCTGATTGCGTTTTTAAAATGACTGCAGTTTCCCGTTTGCTCGTCCTGTGCAGGTGGTTAATCGCATCTCTGCGGTTTTTCAAACTGCACTGGTATTTTTTTTCCTGTTTTGAGAAGTGCTGAAAAGGAGAGAGGCACGAGGAGCGACGGAGGTGTGCCAGCTTTTGCTGTACCGAGGCTTTGGGATATGGAAGCTTGCCTCAGGCAGGCGCTTCTGCCTCTTCCTATTTCTTTCAACCCTTTAGTTGTTTGGATGCAGACACCTGGCAAGGGTGTTTTCATTCTGTTTCGTTCCTGCTTGCCAAGTCCCACTATAATGCTAATACTTCAACAAGGAAAAAAAGTGTCTCGGGGCCTGCTGACTTAAACCCCATTCCAAAGCCAGAGTTACCAAGGTAGGACCCCCGGCTGGTTTGGGTTTACGCAGACCATACAGTAATGTCAGTGCCCACTGAGCTGACAGAGGACGTTCGGTAGCCGCAGCCGTTCCTGGCAGCTAGGATTGCAGGACTCGGTTCCGGAAGGCGCTTAAGCGGATGCTTACATCGCTTTGCTGCGCTGGTGCCCTGGGGGGACCGACGGCAAGGGGAGGTGGGCCCGAGCCCATTTCTTTGCTTGGTCCGCCTCTGTCAGCGTCGGCCCTGAGCTCCAGGGGAGATGGCCGCGAGTTGTTCCACGTGAGTGCCTTGCTAACTGCGTGCGGTGGGCTGGGTCAGCCCGGCTTGGTGCACGCGGGCCCGGTTTGTGCCNAATCCCGCGGGATCGACCTGGCGGCAGGCATCGCCAGGCACTTAGCGGAACCCAAAGCGACCTCTCGGAAGGAAACTACCCGTAACCGCTGCAGCAGGCATCATTGCCGTCCTGAAGTGCCGCGGCGTCCCGGGGCAGGGGAAGAGGAAGGCGAAGGCGAGGGCGGCTCGTGCTGGTGCCACGTGTTTGTTCAGCACCGCCCCAAGTATCTTCCTCTGTAATGGGAGCAAACAGCGGGCAGGAGCTCTGGTGAGGGCAGGGATCTGCTTCCCGCTGTGTTTTCTCTCTATTACCATTCCACTTATGTTCTGTGTGTTAATTTGTCTGTGTCCTCTGAATGAGCCGCTTTATTACGGACAACGTGACCATTTAGTTTTGTTTCCCACAGAAAATATTGCAGCTGCTGCCCGAGAGGATTTTTTATCGATGGCATTTTCGCAGTATAGGTAAGAAGCAATGGTTTAAAAATGTTCTAGTAAAAATAAAGTCAATGTTTTCTGTAGCCACTTCCCTGGTTCCACAAGTCCTGCAGACCAGACCCGCTTAGTTCTGCCCAACACGCAAATAGTACCTGTGTGGGAGACTTGCAGCTGAAAATTCTCGAAACGTTTGGAAAATCCTCTTACCTGCTAAGATAACTCTGTGTTTCTTTGTTTTGTGTGGTTTTGGTTGCTCGCTTCACTTGTATTTTTGCATGAGAGCTCCTGGAATTGTTATATTCTTGCATGTACAGGGGTCCTCCTCCCTTTCATCTGTCCTAGCTTCTAGGACGTGGGGATGACGAGGGTACGAGCAGCGCGCCGTTCCCTGACTAGGTCCCCACTTGCACGCACAGGCCGACGCCAGCAGTGAGGGCGGAGCAGGGCTGTGCGCTGTGGCTCTCGCAGATCCGCGCTGTGGCACGCTTCAACAAGCGCTCGTCAGGAGCCTGCCCGTGCGAGCCTGCGGCAGGAAGGGCTGCTCCTTGCGGGACAGCAGCTGCGGCGCTGGGCTGACCCCCGTCTCCTGGGCGTGCGTTCTGTGGTGTTTCTCTGGGAATAGGCTCAGGGGTTGAGCACAGGCTGTGCTAAATCAAACGTGGGCCGCTGCAGGGGGCAAGGGCTTCATCCCTTCCGCGACGTTCCCGTGCTGCTCTCCGAGCGGATCGGTTCGTGGATATCTGTGGTGCGCTCGGCCATCGCCCTGGGGAGTTCAAAGAGAGTTGGGTGTTAGAGCTGGAATAGCAAAGCAAAGAGGTCAAGGACAAAAATATAAGCTTCTCAGGAGCTCTTTTTTGGGTAAGTTTTATGGGTGCCCCACGGTCCTGCCGGCCTTTTCAGCGGGACGCCGGGCGCGCGGTAATTCCGCAGCTCCGGCCCCGGCTGGAGCCGGGCGTGAGCCGCCCCTGCGTGGCGTTTGCCCGGTCACACCGTGGGGCTGCCCCCCCGTGCCCGCCCCCCGCAGCGCGGCCCGGCCAGGAGCTCTGCTGCCTTCTCCGTGCGTTCTGCATGCTTCGCAGGCAGGCGTTGGGCAGGGGAAGCTCCGAGGAAAGCAGAAGCCGAGGTGGCACTGCGACGCGCAGGAAGAATGGAATCCAGTTAGGGCCAGGCTTCGCTGAGGCGCTGGGAGCGCTCGGCTTGACGCTTAGCGTTCGGGTGGCAGCTCTCGAACAGCCCTCGCTGTCGCCCGCGAGCTTTGGAAATGCAAACAGCAGCAGCAGGATTCATTATTCTGAACTTTTTTGTTGTTGTTTTCGTATAGGTAGTATAGGGATTTGGGGTAGATCTTGAAATTAGATTCTAACAGTGCTATGGGGAAAAAAGTTTAACCGTCTTTATTTTGAAGGTGGTTAACCTTCTAATTATTTAAATGTTCCCTGGGCCTGAGGTGCTCACGTAATGAATGTTTTGGCCCTGAGATCATGGACAGGAGACGGAAAGAAAAATTGCTTCCTCTCCTCACTTGACCAGGTTAGATAAATTACAGAGAGTCAAATGGGTACAGAAATACCGAGAGGTAAAATACCTTTGTTTTGGTAGGCAAAACACCTTGTAATCCACTGAAGTGGTTTAACTCGATAATTTCCTCTGAATTAAACATCTTTGATCCATTACTACTGTGAAAATTCTGCTTCTAATGCTACCAGGGTGGTCACAATATTTTGTTTCGCTGCTTGTTAAAGTCAATTGGGCAGATGCTGCTGCTTTGGGAGGGGGGATGCATTTTTTCTGTGTAGCAATTTGTTGGGTCGCTGGTGTGGTTTCCAGCACCATTTCATCAGCTGCAGCGTTTTGCCGGAACAACGTATCTGCTGCTGCAGGAATAACGAGTGGAAGTTAGAGGCCGAGGCCGGGGCTGTTCTCACACCTCCAGCCAGCGCTGGCGGACACGAGGGGAGGCGTCTGCTCGACCGCTTCGCTTCCGTTGCGTCTGAATGAGCCCAGCACAAATTGGGTTGGGTCGGCTGTCTCACAGCTAAGATAGTCTTGGTGTTTCTGCTCCTCTTCAATAGTCACGTTTGGATAAATTTATAGCTGTGCTCAATAAATGAGCTAAAAATTTGGTGTTGCCATTATTTGCAAGCGTGCCTTGTGATTTGCTTTTTGCTTAATGTCCATGTGTGTTAATGTGTATTTGCCATGGATGTTAATAATTGCCATTTAAAGTTGTGAAATGGTGGGTCCTGAGGGGTCACACTGAAGGAAGGCACAATTCTCAAATCCAGGTGAAATGACAGCTGAAATGCGGTCTGGTATTTTTCTAAGAATTGGATTAAAAATGTTTCTTAACTAAAGCATTTGGTGTGTAAGATCTCTCTGATTATTAGATCAGACGTGAAGTTAGGGATGGTTGGCCTGGTATTTTTAAAACCAGAATCAAAATATTTTGCAATTTTAATAGTTTATTATATATATATATATATATTATTTATATATTTATTTTATTATTTATATATATGTATAAAAATATATAAACTATATATATATAATTTAATAGTTTATATATATGTATACATGAATATCATATAGATTTCTAGCGTTTTTTCTTATTATTGTGAGTACTGATCTATCTGAATGCATTGTTCCCCCAATAAGTTGGACTTACTGCGATTCACTTGTTACTTTGCAGAAACGAATACATTTGCCTAAAACATTTGCTGCCTTAACATCTGATACGTGCCTGTTTCGTTTTTCTCATCCAGGGTCGATTCTGAAGAAACTCTTGCACACTGGAAACTCTCTCAAGGTATCTCTTCAGTGACGTAGCCGTATTTCTTTTTACTGTGATTGCCTGAAGCGTGTTACTTTACAGATTTCCACTGTCAAGGTTTTTCAAATTGTTAGGCTTTGTAATTTTAACTATTCACCTTTTAATCACAAATGTTGTTGTCGTAACTGGATGATTTAATATTCATGTTCTTCAGTCGTTTTGCTGTTCCAGTGACCTTTCTGGACGTACCCACAGAGGGTAGCAGCGCATGCTGCACAGAACTTGGCTGTTCAGGTCTCTGTAGCAGTGAGCGCACTGTGTTAAATGCGTTGGTTTCCTGTTGGCCAAAGAGTTCTGCACCCACTTTGCCTTTTCTGAACAAGTTGCTAGAACTGAAATTGCGTCTTGCTAAGAAGAGAAGAAAGCAAGCCGACAGCACCCTGCCTCGGGCGCTTTCCGTGCGTCGTGGCTTTCACCAGGACCTTCGCAGGGGCAGGGGCAGGGGCAGGTCCCGGGGCAGCTCCCGGCCGCGCTGTGCTGCCGCTGGGTGCCTGACCCCCGTCCCCTCGAACCAGCGGCGTGGGCACTCGTGGTGTGACCGAGGGAGTCCGCACCAGTGCGCTTGTCCTGCGCTTTGTTAACTGCGTTACTGTACTTTGGGATTTGTTCTAATGTTTTTCTGCAAAATCATCCCCTTGTAGATAAGATGTGAAGGAATCCGGCTGTTTCTTCTCTGGCTTCAAGCACTTCAGACTAACTGTGCAGAAGAGCAGATATTAATATTTGCATGCCTTGTGCCTGGTTTTCCACCAATTATGTCCTCACGAGGTCCCTGCACGCTAGATAACCTCATTAGTCCTCCTAATTCACCAGACGGTGAGTACCCGGACGAGTTCGTGCTGGGCGCTGCGCCTCCCCTCGCCCGCGGGGCTGCTCGTGGGGAAGGTGCCGCGCGGGCTGGGGGCTCGCCTGTGTGGTTCAGAGCGGGGCTGAAGCGGCCAGGCTGCTGCCTTGCTGTAGCTGTACGGCATTCCCCGCTCAGAACGGGTGGTTTTTGGCGTGTTTTCTCCTGTATTGAGGGGCCGTTATGTGAACGCGCTACTGCAAGCCGAGCTGGTGTGCAGATGTAGTTTATTGGTTAGTCTGCAGGGACCGCTTGTGCTGACCCTTCCAAACTGCAGCACATCCGAGGCTGAGGCTGTCCTCGGGTACCTGTGGCGGGACGTGGGAAGCCCAAGCAGCTCTGTCTTCGTGCAACTCAGTAGCACGTCAGCAATTATTATCAAATTGATCTTTTTATAGAGAATGTTATTATTTCATTATTTTCAGATTTTCTGTGTTTAAAGCGTTCTCTTTTTATTTTAGCTAAGATTTTTCCAGAAGAAATCACCCCACTTTTGCCAGCTGTTTCTGGAGAGAAAATTGCTGAAGACCAAACCTGCTATTTTCTTCAGCTACTGTTAAAATACATGGTAATTCAGGTGCGGAGGATATATGTTTTTAACTATTCCTATTTGGAGGATTTTATAGTGTTAGAGCATCATTTGCACTGCATCTGTCCGGAGCTGCTCTTGCCCCTTTCCAGGAAGAAGCTGTTGGCTGCATTTTCTTGGTTTTTCTTTTAAAAGGAAAATCATCCCCAGGTTACTTTTTGTGCCATTTTTGGTGAAAATACTAAGTTTTGTCAGAACTGTGAAAAAAATCTGTTAATATTACCCAAACTTGCAAAAGGTTTTACTTTGTATCCATAAAGATTTCTCACAAAGTAAATAGTTCCCCTAAACTTGTAGTTACTGTTTCAGCGACTGTCCTTAGAAAGCTGATCCTCAGAGCTCCGTTCTAATTTAACTTTGAGGCAGTGCCCAGCAGTATCATATTTTTGTTAGCGTCTCCCCCAGCTTGTGCGCTGCCCTTTGAGGTGTTTTTGCAGGGAGACCCAGATTTCCCTTTAGAAGGCTACGATAATACGCTGTCCTGTTTTTACGTTTCACTGCTAACAGTTAAAAGCTTGAGTAAAAGAGAGCTGTTTGGGGGCTTGGTATTTAAATAATGAAGTTCTGTCCTACTGATCATATTTATTTATTTATGTATTTATCAGTTTTCATATCTCTATCTCTTAAATCACAATCGTGATAATTTCCTATTCGGTTGGAATGAATAATTATACTCCAGTAAGATGAACAAAATAGTCCCGTGTCAGACTAAAAGTCCAGGAACACGTTTTTTTTACAATTGCTTTTTAAGGTGGACATTTTTGTGTGTTGGCTAAGCAAGATACAGGTGTTTGCTAAATCTTTTAGATCTCTGCTGACAAATAGTGTGGGTGGAAGGATGAAAAAAGCAGGGTAACTGCCTGTGCCATGTGCTCGTGTTTGCATTTAGAAGTTGTTGCGGGGCAGAGATACCATTTGCTCTTTCTGCACACGTAAACAGCAGAGAAGAGACATAAAAGACCACTGGAGAAAGAGATGAGAAAGGAGAGATGGCTTCTGAGTTTTGTTTTAAAAGGATGCAAGTTGCACGTAAATCAAAACTTATAATTAGAAATGGATCAGATTAACATAGAGAAGAAGGAAAATAAGATAATGTATATATTTTAAAAGTACAAATTAAGCAACATTTTAAAGTAGAAACTGTAGACAGTGACCTTTAAAGAACTCAGTATAAAAAAAGAGAAGATAATGAAATGCTTTGAGATACGTATTATATATTAACATGCAATGAAAAATGCAAAACCAAAATGATACTTGGAAAGGTTTTTGTTCATCTTGAATGAATGCTTTACTTTAACCTGGCTGTATGAAATCGTCAACAGGCACTTCTTTGTTTACGTATCAGATTCTCATCGTATGTCAGTGAAAAAAATATTTACTGTTTTTTTTTATACTCTTATGACGTATCTAAGATCTAAAGAATGATTACACTAAATCCAGTGGCATCTAAATCTCCTGGCAGTAGGAATGGTGATTTATAAATAACCAGTTGAATAGACACACAAAAAAAAATCAATTATTTTCCTAGAGAAAATGTACACAGTGTTTGTTAACAAAGTGTTGTCAGTCCCACCTGGTAATGGTTAAAAACAGAAAGCAAAGAGGGGAAGTTGAGGTTAACTACGAGTCTGATTAAGAAACGCTTGTGGTGGCTGGAGAGCTGGGAAGTTGGTGGAGCAGCTAAAAATAGGTTTGGTGCCCAGAAAGAGATGCAGGAAATCCTAGAAATGCAATTTTAGAAACAGCCACTGAATTTGTAATCTGCCAGTGCATTTCTGCATCGTAATGGCACTTGTTGCAAACGTGCATGAGTAAAGTGCACGTGCACGTTGAGTGGGGCTCCCTTAACGTGTTCCAACGTTATTTTAATTAGACTGGATACTAACATACTCGCAGAAAGGATCTGACAACCAGAACTACAGTAACTGCATCATTAAGACCGTAACGCGTTTACACGGACAGTTCATGTCTGGAGGGAAGTTGGCGCGGTTTATTTTACGTAACACATGGAACGGTGCAGGAGCTCCGTGCTCTTGCTTCCACCTGTACGTGTGCATTCTGCAAAGGTGGGACACTGCAAGCCCCAGAGTTTGTAAAGACCTGGAGGAGGATCCCGTACAGATGAAAATAAGAGACCGTGTTTAAGAGAAAGACAAAATCCCTCTTGACAGAGGTAAACAAACCCTTTTTTTTAGCTTAATAAGTTACCTTAGAAAGAGATTTAGTGAACTTGTTGTCTGTTACGTACAGTTGCACAGGCTTTTCTACCAGCTTTCACTGCAAAGGAGATCAGTTAAGAATCCTGTAGTCTTTCGATGTGTTACAAAAAGAAAAAAAGGGACAGAGACGAGAGAGGCCCAGATGTAACGTACGTGCCGAGGGGTGAACACCTGCAGCGCTCACTTGGGTTTCATGAGGTGGGAGGTGATGTAAGGGGCTAAAGCCCAGAGCTTTAAGCCGTCAGTGGAAAAAATGCCTCATCGTGGAGAGGTGCACTTGGATGTTTCCTGCCTGGAATCGCGTCGGGCTTTCTTGCACGAATAAAGGAACCACACCCGTGTGGTTTGTGTGCAGCTTGCTCGAAACTGGGGGTGTTTCAGTATGGGAAAAGCAGCTCTGCCGGAGCTCGGCCCTCTCCCAAGCAGCGCTTCAGGCTGTTGGCAGGGAGCGGCTTGGAAGCGCGCGCGGCTCCTCGGGGTCGGTGTGTGCGGGGACGCGCGGGGGCCTTCAAACCAAACCCGGGCGCCAGCCCGCTCCCTGCCGGCGGGATTACCCGTGCCCTGCGTCGGGTGTCTCCGGCGGGCATCACGCGTGTGTGTGCAGCCGGCCTAAACCCAGGCACTGAGCGTGCTTCTGGTTCAGGACATGTTTGTGACGCAAGTGTAGCCCAGAGATTCGTCGGTTTGTCCAAATTTACAAGTAAGAAGCAAATTTGTTAAAAACATTAATATTTTCTGTCCTTCACTCATTAGAACAGCACAAATGTGCTGGCTTCTAATGAGCTTGCTTTCTTTGATATGCTCAAGTCCCCGTGGTGATATCTTATATTCTTACTGTGCTTTGTAAAAAAACTGGGGATAGTGCTCATTTTTCATCTCTTGTTCAAGCACAATTGTTCATCTTTCATATTCGGTAGAACAGTATTTTGTCATCAGCAGGGCATGAGTCTCAGTATAAAACATTAACTTGAAGCTTTTTGTGTGTTTCTCTCGTTTTAACTCCAAAGGCTGCAAGCTTGGAGTGGAAGAACAAGGAGAACCAAGACACTGGGTTTAAGTTTCTCTTTACCTTGTTCAGAAAATACTACCTACCGCACTTGTTTCCATCCTTTACAAAGCTGACTAACCTCTACAAACCCGTCCTAGGTAAGCAGTGAATTTTGTCTTTAAGTAGGAAAAGAAATGAAGGTGGCTGTTCTCAGTAGCATCTCTGTTACCTGCTGGCATGGCACTGCGCTTCCGATGGATGGGGATTTTTCCTCCCTTGCCTCATGCTTGATTTTTTTCCTGGCACAACTTTCCATTCTCTGTGATCGGCCAGGAGGCTGCCGCTGCTCCTCGCTGCGTGTGGGCGCCGGGTTCTCCTTTCCTAGGGAGAATCCTGAGGTGTTCCCTGAGAAACGCGGGTGCGTAGCATTTGGATCAGCTGAGCGCGGACTTGATGCCGCCGAGATGTGCGGTGAGGACGGAACGTGCTCTGCCTCAGGGCTTTGTAAAGAGTCCACCCCGGTGCGGGGAGCAGCTAGCTGAAGTTATTCTTATTGTACCTCGTTTCCTCGAAGAGAAAAAACGAACGTGGGGGCCGAATGGAGGGAAACAGAGATGTGGCTGTGAAAGGAGCGAGGGGCTGAGTTTGTGCTAGGAGCGTCTGCAGGAAGCGCGGCTGTAGGATTGAAAGCATGTTATTTCGGGAACGCTCGCGTTTGTCTTTGACTTTCTCCTAATGTTCTGCTGAATTATGCATCAGAGTCGGTAGGAGCAGCGCTGTTAATACTCACCTGATGTGCTGCCGCCTCTTCTTCAGCAGCCCTCCCCTCCCTCCTCTGCCTTTCAACTCTCGTCCTTTGAAATTTGCTATTTAATAACCCGAAAGTCACCTCTGTGCCACTTCAGCTGCGTTGCACGCTCCTTCCCTGTTTTTCACATCCGTACAAGAGATTTTTCCCCCAAATCTAAGCATCTGAGTTAATTATGACCCGACCTGTCTCCCTTTGGCAGTCTTCCACTTCTTGCCGTGTGTTTTCTTTCTTTTATTTCAGCTTGTGCATGCTCTGTGCACCTGAGCTAACATCTCTCCCATGTGCTGTGTCCTTTCTTCTTGATCGTTGCTCTGTCGAGTGTTCCGAGGCATCTTCTCTTTCTCCCTCTCCCTTACTAATAAAACTGCGTGAAAGTTACAAAACTAACTTATGTTGCAGCAGCAGTAGTTCTTCACTTCAGATTTTGCCCTTCTCTTTGCAGCCCTTGTCTTTTGCTTTCCTTTGTTTTGCCTGGTACAAACTGTAAACTTCAGGAGAGATTTGTGCTTTTATGTTCTTGCTTTTCTGTAGAAGTAATAAAGTTGTGAATATAAGCGTTAATATAATCAAAGCAGCCAGTCATTGTGTCTGTTATTTCCTATGGAGAAAATGTTGTTGGTGACATGTTATGCATTTAACCGGAGTCTGGAAGCAATTACAGTTTTTTAAGATCAGATTTTCTTTATATCTTCTCTTTTTATCTCACCAGATATTCCCGATATAAGACCGAGACCAGTGTACATTACCGCAACACGAAACAATGAAAATGTCTATAGCACAAAAATTCCATATATGGCAGCTCGAGTTGTTTTTATTAAGTGGCTTGTTACCTTCTTTCTTGAAAAGAAATATTTAACTGCTGTTCAGAATACAAAAAATGGAGGAGAAATGCTCCCTAAAATTATTCAGGTGTGCTTTAAAGTTTACCTTTTTTTCTTGCGTATGTGCTAGAAGCCTTGCAAATGATCAAATGCACTGCCAGCTGAGGCAAGAAGGAAATGCAGTCCCCAAGTGAATACATTCTGTACTTGTAAATTGATTATTTTTTTCTTTGATGGAGGAGGGAGTCTTCAAGGGAATCCCTTTAGTAACGTATTAGATTTTTTTCTCATATGTGTTTGACTTTCCAACTTCATCAGTATTATCTTTAGACTTATGGAATTTAATCTGTAAAGTGCCAAACGTGTTTGTGGCACGGACCGTTTCCCAGTAACACCAAAGGCTGGTTTGTTTTCCTCTAGATTATAGCAGCTCTTTACAATGGGAGAGTAGCAAAATGTTTCACCTTCAAATTGCTGGTTGAGGTTTCTGTAGGATTAGGGACTTAAAATTAATTTTGTAGAAATAAATGGTTTGAAGAGACTCTCCAGCTTCCCTTTAGAAATCTGGAATCAATGTCAATTTTACGTTCTTCTCTTGCAGCGTAGGTCAGTGTCAGATCTGGATTCAGTGGAAAAGCAGTCACTAACTAGGAAGGTCCAACCACACGTTTTCACGTGAATTGTTTTTGACGTTCTTCACTGTAGACGTTTGGAGCCCTAGAACAGCTCAGGGTGGCTGGCCTGCTGGAGGTGCTTTTTGTCAGTCTTTTCTTTCTCGCTGGGCCTTGCACCTTCTGCACGAACAGTGGCTGGGCCAGTGCAGCTGACGTAGCCTGCAAAGTCCTGGCATTGCGTGGGCTGCTGACCCCAGCTGGATGGTCGGGGGGCGTAAGGACCCCGCTGCCCTCAGAGTGGAAGCGAGCCAGAAGTCACCGCCTCGCCGGGGCCGTGCGTGAGGTTTCGGCACCTCGTAGCGGTTGGAGATGCCGCTGCCACAACGGCGCGGAGGTGCCCTATGCAAAGCGGTGGAGGCGATGCTCTGTGACCGCTCGCTGGGGGCAGACAGCAGCCTTCCTGCAGCAAACAGGAGCAGAGCTCTCCCCGCAGGGCTCACGGGGGCTCGCAGGCGTTTCTCCACACGCCTGTCCCTCCCGCCGCTGCGCCCCTTCCTCCTGTTTGTTGTGGGGAGCAGGCGAGTCGGCCCCTGTCCCGGGCTGGGGGAGCTCATGGGAAGGGTGTGTCGTGGGGGTGTGAGGCCAGACCCCTCCTTGTGTCGGGAGGTGGACTGGAAATCGCACCTCCCGACTGACGGGACGCCTGCGTGCTGGGGGAGCGTCAGCGCGGCTGCCTTGGGTTCTGAGTAAGTGTCCCAGATCTTTGGCGTACAGCACTCCAGTAATTTAATGAGGTGCGCGTTTTCTTCTGCGTAGACCGTTGGCGTGGTAAGCCAAGATAAAAACCCGGAGCTGGAAGCCGGCACGTCCTACGCGAGCGAGCAGGAGCGAAGCCACTCGAACAGCAGCACCTTGTCTGACCGGCGGCTCAGTAACTCCAGCCTCTGCAGCATCGAGGAGCAGCACCGGACCGTCTACGAGATGGTGCAGAGGATCCTCCTGTCCACTCGGGGATATGTTAACTTCGTTAATGAGGTGTTTCGACAGGTAAGCGTGGGTGCGTAGTTGCTGTTACGTGATTTTTTAAAAGGAAATACCACGGTCATTAGAAAGAACACTGTGGAGGCTGCTGGTCAGGTCAAACGTGATGCTGATCACACCAGCACCCTTTTGTTTTGGAGCCCTTCCCAGGTCTAGTTTTAACGATGAAATAAAAAATTTCTATGGGAACTGGAACTTGTTGCTGTTACGAAATGACAGTACGTCATCCTTGAATGTGACCCTTCATTAGCTTGCAAACTTACTAATTGAAAGAGTAAGATTCTAGTTGCTTTGGCCAAAGTCAGTATGTGATGTCTGTTTGGACATTGCTTCGACTAGTATTTTTCATTGTTTTGACATCCTTTCAATTGCTTGGGATAAAAATACATGTGCACCTACTGGAAATGCCCAGTCTTCTTTTGGTATGTTATCAAGGTAGGAACTGGCTGAAACAGCCGTTCCGGGTCACCTAAATGTGTAGGAGACACCCTCCAGCAGGTGAGCAAGCACACGTGCTCTACTGGAAGTGTTGTGTGGTACAGTTCAGGAGCTCCTTGTGCCGCTGCTTTTCGTGGGGTGGATGTTGCTGATGGAAGGAGTGATTTGTGTATGAGACCGGTTGAGGTACGCTGCCCTCCGCTGGTGTGTGCTTGGAGCGCACGAAGAGTTGGAGGAGCTTCCAGGGAGCAAAGGCTAATAACGCTTTTGTCTTTACTAAATGCGGTCGGCGTGTTGGGGCAGACCGTGGTACTTGGATCCCTTCTGTGCTCGTCTCACCAGGCTCCCTGAACTCCTCAGTACTTTCCTTCCCTTTCCACCCTACCTCCCAGCCTTCCCCAAAGCCTTATTTGCAGTAGCCACTCATCCCATGATGAGCCGTTGTTTTTCTAATAGTCTAGCAGTTGTCTTCTGGCCTTTTCAGCATCTTTAATAACTTGAGAGTGGCTGTGAAGACACCTTCAGAAATTCCACCCGTACTTGCTGCGTGGCACACTTCAGCTTGCTCTTGCTAACCCTCCCTCGCTGCAGACTGTTGGCGGGGGAGCACGTCTAGCTGCCGGGTGTTGCGCCTGATGCTGGCTGGAGGAGAGGAGGCACACCGTGCGGCGCGACGTTCCCACCAACCTGGGCCAGGTACCCTTGTGGTGCCTTTGCAGCTAAACCGGGTGTGGGAAGATGCCCTATGAGTGGGTATTCCAAAATGCAGCGCTATGGTTTCTCTCCCTGTTAATTATGGAGAGCAGGGGATCTCTTCATAGCTGGAAGAGATATTTTTAATTTGAAAAATGGATTTCAGTCTTTTCCAGTGGCTTTGTAATATGGTGCATATTGATGCCAAAACAGAAGCATTTTTTTGTGACAAAATACAATTTTTTTGTACCAGATGGAATTTTTATATATTGATTTCTGTGCTAGTTTGCTGTAGTCCCAAGGTTTCCCAATGGCTGATGCTGGTATGTGGTGAGATTTGGTTCTTAGAAGCCTGTGAAGTGTGCTGTGGTCAGGTGAGGTTTACACAAAACAAGGGATAGCACTTTGCACTAAAAGCACGGTGGAATCACCCGCAGTTCAGTGAGCGCGTGGTTTGCCAGGACTTAAACATCGGAAGGGGCTAACGCACGTCGCCGCGCACGGGCGGGTTTCAGGTGCCCCGGAGCTCCCGCAGCGCGGGAAGGTGGTGGGCCGGCCTTGGGAGGCGTTCGGAGCGGACATCTTTACGGAACGTGTTGATTTTTGGCCACGTCGTCGGAACAGACCAAATGCCAGGCGCTGCTTTCCCCATCACAATTTACGGTCGCGTCCCTGCCTGCACCCGCCGAGCTGGCGCTTGGCTCCGCGTGCTGGCGCTGGGATTTGCCGTCGGCTGCCCCGGGAAGCGCGGCGCGGGGTCGTGGGGTGCTCCGGGACGGCCTGGGCGCTCGGCTCCACCCTTGAGGCAGAGCGTGGCAGCGGGCGAGCCCGCCTCTGTCAGGGGCTGAGCCGGCGCGGGGCTCGTGCGGGGCCGATGGCACAGAACGGCAAGACCCCGCGCTGCCGTGGGCACGCACGCGCTGGTGGGTACCCGTAAGCCCTGGTGCAGGCGTAACGGCAACGCACGCGTCTCCTTCCTCTGACGGGGCTGTGGTGTGCGTGGCGGCGATGGTACGCGTGCGTGTTTGTGCGTGCGCGAACCTCTGCGCCCTGTATGGATAGTAAATCCAGTGAACTTTGAATTTAGGCTTTTTTGTTGCCCTCTTCTGACATATCTGCAACGCGAAAAGTGGTGAAGGTTTACAGAAAGTGGATACTGCAAGAGAAACCCGTGTTCATGGAGGAGCCAGACAAAAAGGAAAGCAGTGAGGATGCTGTTGTCAACTCGGAGGATTCATCAGTGCAAACGGATGGCAAACATGTACGGTATCAGAGCTATTTACGTTATCCTGCTTCCCTGCAATGTATTATTTAACTTGTAAGTCTGCTTTGTAAATGAGTAAAAATTTAAGCTATATGGAAAAATCGGGATTTAAAAGTGCTTTAGGTAAGGTCCAGAAATATAAAATATTACCGAGTGTTCATTAGAACTCATGTGTTTATTGGAACTCATTGAGTGCAAAGAAAGATTGCAGCGCTTTGAAAAATATAATTTCATTATTCCCTGTCCATACAAATATTATAGCAAGAACTTAGTGGAAAAAATAATCTATTTTGCAGTGTTAAAATTTACACTGTCTGTTGGCCTAGTGCATGTAGGATTATTTGTCTGCAGTAATTAATTAAGAATTTGAAAATATCTACTAGTTTATATGTACTCTGTCAAAACTTTGGATCCTTAAATCTAGGAAATGAAATTATAAATAATAATTCTGTGGCATCATCTTTTTCATGTCCTATAATGAACCATTAGTAAACGTTGACTTTGACACTGACGTGCAAAGCTACTTAAAGGGAAATTTTGTTGTACTGAGAAAGATGGTTGAGTTCTGAAATCATGGTAAAAATTACAAGGTTTTGACGGATTATTTCCATAGAGGATTTATAGATTTTTCCAGGCTTAAGTTCAACTACTACTAATACTACAAAATGTAATATAAAATATTTTGGAATAACATAGCTCTTTGAAGTTCTGTGAGCCTTTAAATTCCATATGTGCTCAGAGATCTGTAAATAATAGTCACGAGTTCCTTGCTGGAGCGGACCCAGGACGTGACAGTTCCCTCCTCTCGCTTTTGCCGTGTTAAACGATGCTGACCAAACGCGGCGTGTTCCTTCTCCTTGGCCACTAACTGAATGGTGTTTCTGGAAGCTTTCCTCCGCCCGCTCGGGACACAAGCGCTCATCCAGCTGGGGACGGACGTACTCCTTCACCAGTGCTGTTAACAGGGGATGTGTTGTGGAAGATGAGGACAAAAATGTGAAAGCTGGCGCTCAAGCTGCATTACAGGTGTGCTCGACAGAGGTTACACGGCTCTGAGAACCCTGTAGCTTTTGCTACACGTTATAATGTAGTCACATAGTCGCATGCAATTCCGTGATGATGCCCAGGTTAGGGTAATCCGGGGGGTCCTGGGTTAGCACCCCCGCAGCGCTCTGTGTCCAGATGTGCTGAGCTCAGCCCGTGGCAGCCCTCTTGCTTGTCAGCTGTAGGTGCCCTGTACCGGGGATGGAAGAAGGGAGATGTGGCTGCCACGGGCAGTTCCATTGCCTTTTCTTGCATTACCCTATATTTGCAGTACTCTGCCCGCTTATATAAATTATAATTCCGCGTTTTGGCTGAAGAGCCTTTCTGTACTCTGAAATTAAGGAAAGAAACCGCAAGGAGTCGATGGTTTTCGTAACGTATGATTTGGACTTCATTTACAACTTTTTAAAAATGCATATTAAAGCATGTGCCCGTGTCTTAGAGCCAGATACCTATTTTAAGGTAAAGGTGCATTTTTTTCTACTTTTGGTACGAGGGATTAGAAGTGTGCGTTTGCTTTCACCGTACCTCACTTACTGGAAATATTGGTGATCGCTGAAGCTCATAATGCTGGGAGATGAGTAGCTGGAGGAGCGGGACTCTTGCCTGGCCTCCTAGAATAATCCCTTAAAGACAGACTGTGTAATGCAAGCCTTCGCTGGGCATGTAACGCCCCCCGACTTTTCGCCAGAGTGATTTAGAAAAATGCTATGGTTTGTAAAACACGAAGTTTGCTCCGAGGAAAATGAAAGGATTGGCTAGATGAGGACAAGTATTTTATTGCAAGTCTTTTACCTTTTTTTTCCTGATACTGTACAAACTGACTGTTAATGCCTGTCTTGAAGGTGTTCTTGACAAACTCTGCAAATGTTTTCTTATTGGAACCGTGCATTGAAGTCCCCGTGCTTCTGAAGGAGCAAGTTGATGCTTGCAAGGCAGTTCTGAGCATTTTTAGGCGCATGATCATGGAACTATCAATGAATAAAAAGACGTGGTAAGTTTAGTATATTCTGCATCTAAGAGGAAAATATCAATATTTCAACTTTATGGGAAGATTATCAGGAAGGAGAGAGAATGGACGTAGGGGTAGACCTTGTTACACGTGTCACACTTATGACTCGCATCTGAATTGATGTGTGAGATGGTAGGTTCTGCCATGTCTTCCTCACAGTACTGTGTGATTTCCAGGTTCTGGTCATTGCTTGCATTCCTGACTTCACCTTCTCAAAAATTAGTTTCTGCAGTCCCCAACCAACTAATGTTATTTTGCAAAAGTTCTGTGAAATCTTAGTTAGAACGTGAGATCACATTGTCAACGTGTAAGGCTTCCTGAGAATTAAAAGGTTTTTCTAGTACGTGAAAATTAACAAGCATGGTTAATAGAACGTGTGAACAAAAAGTACAATTTTATTTTGGAACCAGGGAACAGATGTTACAGATACTCCTCAGAATAACAGAAGCTGTGATGCAGAAGCCAAAAGAAAACCAGATAAGGGACACGTTTGCTCAGAGCATGTCTGGGTTGCTTTTCCGAGTGAGTATTTTGTGTCTGTGTTTGTCTGTGTGTCTGACACTGGTTTTCCGTGCTGATTGCCATAGTTTTGCTTAAGTACTGTTGCACAGTGCTATGCAACCTATTTCTACAACGTGAAAAAAATCTCCTTTGCAGTAATAATTAATTCCAGGGGCCAGAAGCAGCTTATTTGATCTGTTCTTCAGGGCTCTATTACAAACCATGGTAGCAAAGGCAGGCACAGTCTCGGTGTGGGATATCTGCAATGAGTAGCTCTGAAATGTAAGCTGTATGTGACTTGTCCTAGAAGTAAGTTCATCTGGCAAGTCAAAACTGAGCCACATTTCATGAGATGAAAACATACATACATCAGTTTGTGCATTATGTGCTCAGCCACAGCAGTATCGAGGCCCGAATGTCCCAAGCATAGCTCAGTCACTCATTATTGGGAAGGCGTGGCGGGCAGTTCTTTACTCTGTCATGTCCTTGAACGTGCTGTTTCAGCTTACCAGGAAACACAAGACCACCTGAAGCACATTGTTTCAGAATTTTTAAATCTCCTTAGGCATTAACTTTCACAAATATTTACCCACTAATGTCTGGGAGTATTTTCTGATGAAAAATATCTGTGCATAGCATCTGTGCATCACTGGTGACCAGCGCTAATACGCGGGTTGGTGTCAAATTCATCAGCACGCAGATTGGTGGGTGGCATTCATGTCACCAGAAATGCGTGACCTGTCACTTGTTCCTCTCCTCTCAGACCCTCATTGTGGCTTGGATCCGAGCAAACCTGAGCGTTTACATCTCCCGGGAGCTGTGGGATGAACTGCTCAGCGTTCTGTCTGCCCTGACCGACTGGGAGGAGCTCATAAACGAGTGGGCCAATATCATGGACTCTCTAACAGCGGTGCTGGCAAGAACTGTGTATGGGGTGGAAATGACTAACTTACCCTTGGATAAGCTCAGTGAACAAAAAGAAAAAAAGCAGAGAGGAAAGGGTTAGTCTCCGTGCTTCCGTGCTTTTTCTATCAAACAAGTTAGATATTTAAGTTTAAACTTTAAAAATTAATTTAATCTAACATTAAATACCTCTTAATCCTAGTGTAAGGACCTGCTGAATCAAATATGAAGTGCTTTGGATTTACACATTCTCTCCTTCATTGTGGTAGGAGAGGTAATTGGGGTCAATAGCTAGTAGCTGTTTGGCAGTTCTTAGTACGTGCTCAAAATCAGTCTGTGTAGCGGGAGTGAACGTGGTTTCTTGTGCTGTAGTCTGGCATAGCCATCAATGTCAACATTCTTTTCCGTCTAATTTTATTAAACTTCATTAATTACAGTATTTTAGCTACGTTTATATGCCACCTTGCAATTGATGCACAGTTGAATTTTTGCTATCATTAAAAACAATTACTACTTCAACGATGCTGATTTGAAGGTGAATATTTTTTTCATGTTGGAGTGCTTGTAAGTCCATTCATACTGTAGAAAAACGCATGCCAAAGCATACAATGCTAGAAAATTCTGTTTTCTTTAAGGTGGCATTTTAGAGCCTCAAAAGACAGCTGTAGTGGGACGATCGTTTTCATTAAGCTGGAAAAGTCATCCTGAAGTTGTGGAACCAATGAGATTCAGAAGTGCCACCACCTCCGGAGCCCCAGGAGTTGAGAAAGCAAGAAACATCGTTCGTCAGAGAGCAACAGGTGAGACCATAACTGAACGTTTATGTTCCCAAACATTCAATAACGCTCAGGTTTTAAATCTGCCTTTGAGTTGTGACTGCTTACAGAAATAGTGTAACTTAACCAAATGCCTCAACATAGTTCCATACCCATGTCTGGATGTCTGGAACGCTACCAGTAGGAATAAAGGATCAGAGTGTTTTGGAAAATACTGTATGCATGCTTTTACATGCATTCTGCTTCATTGCAAGGTAGTCGCATACAAGTTACGGTTTTTGTTTCACAACAAATAGTTGAAGTACATTCCTATTTTTGTCAATTCATAAGAAAGCGTTTATTAGTATCAGTCATATATATATATATATTGTCTGAACTTTCAGCTTGCTATTTTACAACAATAGCAGCTTGCTATTTTACTGTGAGCACAAGATAGAGCAGATATTTAATAAACATCCTTTCTTATTCAGTTTATTTGCCTTCTTTTTATTAGTGTGATGAGGTATGTATAGCATCTCCTTTTGCTTTTTTCTATTATGTTTAATTCTGGAAAGAGAAGAAAATATAATGGAAAATAGGAGAAGGGAGAATGGGGTCAAGAAATGATGGGGGAATGTGTGGGACCCCACGTGTTGAAAGAGACACCTAATTTTTCAAACATACCTGCAGCCTGAATTTGATCTCATTTCATGGCAGCGTGTCTGTTCCAGTTCAAAAGCAGAGCATATTCAAAAGCAGCGATATTTTGCTGCGCAGCTTCTTTCCTCATTCATAACAGATTAGTTGTGTTTCCTCCCAGGAGAACACGAAGGTGAGTTAGTGTGTTTTTGTGGCTGCAGGCTTCAGAACTGAGCCACAGCCTTCAGCTTAGGTCACAGCGTTCCGACAGCGGTGCCGGCTGTAGGAGGTGTGTGGGTTAACAGCAGGGTAGTTCTGCAGCAGCAGAGTATCTTTTGCCCACCACCCTGCTTGAGTATTTTTGCTTCCTTCTTCCTCCTCTCTGTCTCTTTAAGTGTCAGCATTGGCATTGCTGTGAACAAAAAAAGAAACAGGACAGCAAATAAAACGTTTTTTTTTTTCCTTTTTTCCTGATAAATTCCTGCTGGAGGCTTCTCTAATTCAGCATAACTTTTAGTAATACAGTTGATAAAAAATTGATGCTTTTCTCTAAAGGAGATTTTAGGCTTATGACAATTGGATGTTAATCCTTAAAATACCAAGTTTTTGTCTTAATGATGCTAGACAGCCTCTAAAGCATTAGCCATCCTGGAAGGTGTTTTTCTTGTGGCCTGAAACAGAGCGTTTAATCCACAAGTTATTAAAGGTCCACTTTCAGATCCCACGGGAGAGAGCTGCTGATCTCTATTACAAATTATGAGAGAAGCTGCCAACAGGAGAATACTGGATATAAAATTTAACATTTTGCTATCTTAGGGATGTTTTTCTCATTTTGAAAAAGCGCAGAGGTCCAACAGTATTTTGAGTGTTTCTAACTTCCCATCGTGCCTTAAGAGTCCAAAACCCTTCACGTAACTCGCATCTGTTTCATCATCCTCTTCATAAGTGCAGAAAGCAGGACTCGGTACCCCAAAGCAGAGTCTGCAGGATAATGCGGCACGTAGGGAACTTCGGGTCATCAGGACTGAGCTGCTGCTCAGAGCAGGGTCAGCTGTCTGGTCCGACCAGGGTACTCGGGGCTTCATCCAGGCTGGGGCTAGGATCCCTGGTTTTAAAAGCCAAACCAGAGGTAGCTGTATCTTTAGATTAATTTCTGAGAGGCACACAACCCGCTTCTCGGATGAAAATGGGTTGTTTTTAGCAGAGGTGAATGACTGGAAGAAGTAGGGTTTGGGGCAGGGGGGAGCATTGCTAACAGAGGGTAAGCTGAATAAGTTTTCCATTCTTTGTTTTTGAGCTGTATGTACTGCGCCAGGTACTTCAATGACAAGAAAAAAGGGTAAGTCGAATTAGCACATGGGTGGTAATCACGCACGGACAAAATGACAGGTTCCACGCTGTGGGATTGCTGTGATTCAGACATCGCTGATTATTGTACTTTCAGTGCGAGACTCGTTGCACACTATTCACTTACAGCTCATAGGCAATATTGCAGAGCTTAACATGTTAAGATTTTTTCAAAAGCTTTGTGTTCTGTTGTATCGTGACATTCCAAAACCCAAATATTTTGCTGTTTTTTCTGACATAATTATTGCTTTATTTTTTCCTGGAAGCTAAGCGAAGCCAGTCTATCAGCAACTGTGTTCATCTTTATGAGGCTTTGCCAGCCACTAAAAGTGTCCCTCTTCTGCTTCACACTGTGAGCTCTCTCTTACCTGGTATCTCTTACACTTCTTGCTCTCACAGACTGTCAGGTACTGTACTTTAAAGTCATCTTTTATAGACGTGTTCCTTGTATTTTAAGCTGCTGTCTGTCTGCTCTCTTTCTGTCCAGTTAATTGTTCTTTTGGGGTGTGGCAGGAGATGTTTTGCCCTGGTTCTGTTTCTCCTGCCTGGATCTGTTCAAAACGCGGGGTTAGGTAATACTGGTGGCCAGAAGGAGACGAGCAAGTTCAATGGAAGCGTATCTCGTCCTGTCTCAAAGTTACCAAGGGGGAAAAAGGGTGGTTACTTTTAATGATTCCTGTTACTCTGTCGCTGGCACTGTGTTCATTATGAAAATAAGTAACCTTGTCAGGGACGAGCAGGACAGCAAGGTCTTTCCAAGGAACTGCAGTGGAAACCAGTGGCATGAGATAGTGCAAGCAAAATGTGCAAGCGAAGACGTGCAGCAGGCTGAGCTGCCTGATTTAAAAGAGAAATCTCATTCACTCCGTGTCCCACTCAGTTATAAATTGGTGGTTACAGGTGTGGATTTGTTTTCTTCTGAAGAACTTTTCCTGTAATTATTGATTCCCAAAGCAAATCTAAAAATTTGTCAGTGCCTCTTAGCTCTCACATGGTGTTTGATTTCTCTAAGAAGTACTGCAAGCCATGCTGATTTTGTTCAGATTAACGTTAAAGATTACCACAAATTACAATTTTATTGGATTTATATTTCCTAGCAGCAAGTAACATTTATTTGAATTTGTTAATAAAGAACTGTTTTTCTCCATGTTTACATTTTCAATTACTTGATTTACTAAACGTTTCCAAGCAATGTAGACCAAATATACTAAGAATTAGGAATGCAAAAACTAAAAACAAGGCAACAGTCCAGGTTTGGGCATTTTAGCAGTAGCTTGCACTGAAGTAGATATATTCTCACTAAAAAGCGCAGTGAACTTTTTCCAGCTTTCAGTACGTGGTCGCACCCTGTGGAACTTGCAGCTGCGGCAGATAAAGCTCGAGCGAACCCTGCACTTACAGCTTCTGGGCTGAGCTCTGCATTCGTGCCCGGGCGTGGCTGTGACAAGCGGGCGCGATGGCCCGAGCACACAGAGCTGCTCTGTCCTGGGGCCTCCGCTCTGTGTCCTGGCCGCGATGTGCTGGGGCCAGCAGAGACATTTCTCTGCCGTGGTTGTGGCCTTTCTTTTATTTCCATTTCCAGCTAGTCTGGCTCTGACAATACGGCTTTCTGTCACCTCCCACGTGTCACTTCCCATGAGGATTTCTGGCTCGTGAGCCCTGGGCAGGGTCATTAGCTGCTGTAGCAAGATGAGTTCTGCAGGTGGTGCACTATGGCTCTTTGGGGATTCCTGTTCCATGAAGTATTTGTAGCGGGTTTTTGTCCCAGGCTCTTACAGGTGTCCCTGGTCGTAACGTTGGTCTGTCACCTCGTGTCCCAGGGGCCGTGCCTCCTGCTCGTTTCTTACGAGCGCAGCTCACAGCCAGTGCACGCAGGCCAGCAAGGGGGCAGGAGCAGAGCAAAGGAACGGAGAGGAGAGGAGGAGGACAGAAAGCTGGTGGAAAGGTCGTTTTCATTGAATGTGCATATTGTGTAATAACATGCTGAAAGAGACTGAGAGGACTCGATAATCTAGCCCATGTCCCTTTTTTAAAAAAAAAGAAATTCAAGGCTTCTTGTAAAGTCAGGGAGTTGCTGCAGAAGCAATTCTGATGATGCTTTTGGAGAGGGAGTGTGGCACTGGATGTGCCTGGGCAGCCCGCGGGCGGTTCTGCGGGGCTGTGGGGCCACCTCCGGCTGCTGGCCGGGAGGAGAGCTGGCTCGTGGGGCGAGCGGGTCGGCGGTGCAGTAACCAAGGCATCGCTGCTGGACGGGGGCACGCCTGGTCCCAGCGGTACTGTCTTTTTTCACCTCGTGCCCAGAGAAATGCCTTTCTGAAAGTGTGTTGCCAGCTCGTCTCAAGAGTTCCCCGTTGCTCCTTCCCCACTGTGCCATTTTACTTTCTCACTTGAGTTTTGATGCCTCTCTCCTCCCTTTTTATTTTGCATTTCCAGTTACAGCAGAAAAGCTGCATGATTCAGTTTGTCTTCACAAAGTAATCCGGAATTTGTGCTTTTTTTTATTACTCTATTTGAATCGGTGCCTTTTTTGTTGTCCCCTTCCCACCTTTATGGAGGAGAAGTCAGTGATCAAAGTAACCTTTCTGCACTCCGTATTTACGGTAGTCTTGCTGCCTCTCTTCTTTCTGTTTCCAGAACACACGGGGTCTAGTTTGGGTCTCTGGAAAAAGATGGCTTTGTTCCCGTGGCATCCTCCAACCCCTCACTGTGCACACTGAGCCCCCAGAGTAATCTCTCCACTTTTTCTAGACCTTTTGCCAGTTAAACTGCTGATGCATCTCTCTCTAAGCTACATTTTTTTCTAAGGGTATTTGAACTTCTGTAACTAGGGGTTACGTTCTAGCTTTTGTAACTTGGAGTTTGAAATACTTGAGTGGGTCACTTTTTCACGTAGCTTTCGTAGCTAAGGAGTTAGCATGTGCATACAGTTCTGAAGTTGTGCAAATGTTTTGTTTTTTAATTAAATCAACAGAAGTTGAAGAATCTCAGCAGTCGGAAACCTCAGCAGGAGCAGAAGCCACGGGCCTATTTGTAGACCAAGAGCAGCAGCTAACCCGAAGTAGCAGCACTTCAGATATTGCAGATCAGTTTCCATCTGATTTTTTTCAAGGTAATTTTGATGAAATATAGCAATGCTACGCTTAGAAGAAAAAGTGCTGAGGCTTGTTGAGCTTCACAGGTGCTGCTGTTACCTTCTTTGTTTTCCAGCCATGGTTCTAAAATGTTTTTTTTCCCCATTTTCTTAGTAAATCTATTGTTGGTATCTTGTTGAAAAAACTGTTTTTAAGAAGTTATAGACCACAAATGTAGAACACAACCTTTAATAAAGCAGGACTTTATTAAATGTATGCATTTTCAGTGTAACTCTTTAAATTTGTTTATCTGGCTTGCATTTAAATGTTGTGCCTTCAAGTTAAGAGTTCCACTTCTGTTCCGATTGTGTAAGTATGTTATGCTTAGGAAGGATTTTTTTTTAAAACATCATGTGTTCCATCTTGTTGATTAATCCGTGAAAATTTTACAGTATATGTTGTATTATTTTACTTTCCTGTAAATATAAGAAGTTTATATGTAAACGTAACTGAAATTTTCTTGTAATTTGCTATGTACTTTCATCCCACACATTTTTATACTACTTTTTTACCTTCTAAAATTTCTAGGTAAGAAGGCTGGAAGTTCTCATAATTTAACTTCTTCAGACTCCAAATCAGTTCAGGAAAATAAGGAATATACGAAGAAGGAACACGAAGTGGAGCATGTAAGGCAAAATAGAAAGTGATTATTGATGAGATCATGTTTTAAATAAAATAAACATTTTATTGATAAAATGTTTTTTTCTAATCAGATGCTTTTTAGTATTTAGAAACTAGCAACTGAAAGTGTGCAAATTCATTAATCACATTTCTAGTATGGAATCTGGAATTGAGCTGTAGCTGTTCCTTACACTATCTAGTATGATTGTTCTGTGACTTCTGATACCGGAGGTTGCCAACACAATTTTATGTAGTTGGCTGTATGCTATTCTTAGGAAAGACTTCTATGCTTTTCTATATTAATTATAAACAAGTTCATCACTCTTTTTTGGTAAATAATTCACGGTTTTTATAGAGCTACACTACAGTGGAATAAATGTTTGATGGTTTGAAGTACTGGGGAGAATAACTTCCTTCAGCACAATTTGTAGCATTAGCTATTTATTGCAGATTGTTTGGAAAAGTTAACATTAGGACAGGCAAGCTTTGTAAATTTTTAATGCACCTTTGGAACAAACAGTAGAAATAATAAATGACTTCATCTTTGTGGAAGTACAATGCAATACAGCAGGGAGGACTTTGAGATGAATCTCCTCTCTGGTCCTCGACTCTGATATGTCTGGACTTAAAGTACTGTTCGTACTTTGCTCCGGAGAGGTGAGGCATTTTCTGGGAAGTGCTTTCATTAGTCACTTCAGGAATAACAAAGTGCCCTAAACTGGGAAGGAAAACCTAGTGCACTTCATGTGGTGGAGGTGAGGGGAGAGGGAGAGAAGCAGGCTCAGTAGCTGGGGGGAATTAAAAATGAACCTGGCTCCCCGTTCTGTTCCAGCGGCGTGTTACACAACATTCACGAGCACGTGCTGCGGGGGTTGTTACTTGCAGTGCAGTTTCACCTTGCTTTGCAAGTGGAAACTGGGTTTGGCCATGTATCTGCGGCACAACTTGCTCAAGTGCCATGTGAACCAGTTCGACTTAATATCACGACACGATCTCATATTGTCGTCACTGATCACCAGGAGCCACACTTGCCAGGGAGGAGAGGTGACTGCAGTCTATCAGGCAAGCATTGACTTCTCGGGAAGGGCTGAATGATGCCCAGCTCAAAGCAAAATGAAACAGGCCCACAGCCTGTAATAGTAACCATTTCTACAAGTCAGTTGTCTCTTTGGTGGCACCAATTTGCTTTCTTAGATACATGCAGAAAGAAAATGGATTAATGTCTGGACAGCAAATCGGAAGAAAGAAGAAATTTATTTAAAAATAATACTAATAATTACAAACACAAAATTAAAAGGGAATTTCAGAAATTTTAGTTGAACTGAGGAATTTCAGAGCAGAGATTCCTTTAGCAGTTAGATCTAGTAAGGGTTAAGGTGTAGAACATGGGTGTTTTGCTGCATACTTACATAGTAACAAACAACATGATATTCTATTTTTCTGGCAGAAACTAAGTTTTGCTATTATAGATGACATGGAAATGCAAGAAGTGAGAATTTGAAGGTTATCTACCAGATGTAAAGCAAACAATTACGCTTAGGGACAGAGGAGTATCACTTAGAAGCAGAAAGTTGCCTGGAGGGTTTTCAGCAAGTAGGCTATAAATCCATTTGGAAAAAAAAAAAAGAAGATGAAGGTAAACAAAAGGTTAGGTGCTTTCAAATGGGTTGTTTTGCAACAGAGTAATGCACCAACATAAGAGATAACTGCTAATTGCTTCCTGAAAGGTTTTTTGATACCTTTGAAAGTATTGAATGGTTTCAGATTTGTGGAAAAACATCAGTAGAAAGTCCTGCCTGTTATTAGGTAGACTGTGTTTAAGAAAGGGAGAAGAGCAGTTGAAAGTATGATGGTGTCCTGAAGACATTTAAATATATTTAAGTCCAAGTGTAGATGAAAACGTCTTGACAGAGTTGTAATTAATTTTTAGTAACTGTCTCTGTGTATGTGTCTGTGTATCTCGAATTTGCAAGAATGTGGTGTAGCTCTCAAAAATGTAATCAATAAACTGAGATTAATACATCTTTTTTCTCTGAAGGTACTAGTACGAAGGAGCAGTAGTACAGCTGAATTAGATGTGAAAGCAGATTTGCAACAAACACATGGAAACCACAGGGAGAGAGAAAAAAGTGAGTTCCAAGAAACACAGTTTTTCTTAAGCATAGCAATTGAAATCAGTGTGATAATTTTTGTCTTGTTACAGATACATTAAACACTTTTCTCATCAGATTTTGCTAATGCCATTCTTAAAAACAGGATCTGTGATCTTTTTTAATCCTCTGCTTGCTTTAGGTGAAAGCGTTAGCAGTGACACATCCATTGGGTATAATAACGAAGTTGAGATCGCACTCATCCCCTGGCAAGCCTCTGAAGAAGACCATGAAGTTAATGCATCAACAGATGTTTGTGTGGATCCTGAGGCACCTCGCTGGCTTCAGCTTAGTCCTTCAGACAATGCAAATTTAACAGGTACTCTACTCCAGAAAATATATTTACTATTTTATATTTTTATCTCAACAAGTAGTTCATACACTTCAGTTTGCTTATTAAAAAGCATGTTCCTTTAGGCATGTCACCAAGCCTTGTTCATAATGTTCTGTCAAAAATTAAATGGCCAGAGTTTAAGGAATTTGGATAATCAGAATGAAGCTGACATAGATGCCAATAAATTCTAATCCGGAAAATGATAACGCGGTTGAAAATGATTGCGTTGCTTACTGTGTCAAATTACTACTCATCAGTTGAGATGTGATAGTTGATCATTTGTGCTCTCTTAGCCTGCACTAGTGTTCAAGTAAAATGAATGAATTTAATTTCTATTAAGTTAATAGATTTTATTTCATAACAGAATGGTCTAAGAATGTGCAGGAGGTGTATATTTTGACTGATGGGAAATAACTGGTTAATTCACAATAACTTTTCTCATCTTAATCCTGTTACCCTCCTTATTTATACTTCAGAGTGTGCATTGCCTGTACGCCAGTAGGATGTCGTAAGAGGCATTCTCACAAGAGTTAATTTGCAAGTAATAGTCCTTTGCCTTTTCATTTAAATTACAGTATCTTTGACATATATGGCACTTACAGTTAATTACTGAAATATTTTGATTCTTTGCCAGGTACCTTCCCATCTAATATGTAAGACGTGAGTCAGGGTTGTTACTTCAGTAACTTCATACTGTAACATGCGAAACTATCTTATCAGCTGTTTTTACTGAACTTTCCAAACTTCACAATGAAGATTTTAAGCTTTTGATACTTTTGTCTTAAACCTCTTTAGGTAGACTGTTTAGAAATAAAATGATGAGAGCGAGTCATAATTATTTATGACAATTATGTATGTTCTGTTTCTTGAGACCAGAACTTTCAGATCCGTCTACTCTAATGTTCCTGTTGATATTAAAATATAAATCTTTGCTCTTTATCTTTTCCGGGTAGCAGATGATGTGTCTTTTCCTCGTGTCCCAGGGAAATGCAAGCCCCTAACCCATAAGAGTTTTGCGTGGAGACTACTTCGTTGTAAAAGGGAAATTCTTTTCACAACCCAAGTTCATCGCACAGGAAAAATGAATCCCACTTGTTGATTTCCACTATATTTTATATAATCGGCATTTAGATACGCTTCACTGAATTGCTTTGTATAATATTACGCTTAAGTCTCAAACACCATAATCTTCTTGTTATCTATTTAAAACCCCAAGATACAAACACTGTGGAATTGTAGGCTTTCATGAGCACAGTTTCTAGATAGGAATGGTTTGATTTATTAAAAAAAAAAAAAGGAAAACAAGGAAACTTTTGTGTGGTGATTTTAGGTGTAGACATAATTTTGTACATGTAGAAATATGATGACGCTCTTGCCAAAGTGATTAATGTTTTTAAATTACTATTTTTGTTTTTCTGATGTTTGCTTGTAATTTCCAAGTCATTGCGTTAGCTAAGTGTTTATATTCAGAGAGATCCCCTCAGGAATGTTCAGAATTATTATTCCTGTTCTGTAGTAATATTCCCGCTTTTTTGACTGAATTTGTATTGTACACTGCATTTCTAATTCAGTGAAACTGAACATTTACAAATTCACAGACAGCAGTGAATTTCTTGCTGATGACTGCAGTATAATTGCTGGTGGAAGCCTCATCGGTTGGCATCCCGACTCTGCTGCTGTGCTATGGAGGCGGATCTTGGGAATTCTTGGAGACGTGAACAATATACAGTCACCTAAAATTCATGCAAAAGTTTTTGGCTATCTCTATGAGCTGTGGTATAAACTTGCAAAGGTATTGTGTATAATGCTTTTATCTAGTGATATATATATTTTTTTTTTTGTGGGGGGGGGGGGGGTAANNNGGGGGGGGAGGTAAAAATGATGCTTAAATTTGGTTTAGGATTAGCATCTGGAACATCAGGATGATACTTGGAGGATTCTGTCATAAGTTTTGTCAGATTTTGTTTGATTTCTGGTAGCTATCCCGAGCAGAAAATATTCCTGTTTAGTGATGAGAATTTAGATTAGCTGATTTAAATGGCTTCGTGAAACAGTAGCAAAGAAAACAGAGGTGTAGGATCGAATATTGCAAACGTTGTAAAAGCTAATGGTACAGCCTAAAATGATAATATTTCCATAGGCTGTGTAGCACTGTAGAACTTCTCCTGGAAGGGCTGGCTTAAGTAGGAACTCTGTATAACACGGGGTGTAGTGCCTTAAAGTAAAATAAAATAAAATGGAAAAGTAATAATATGAAATAAATAACGTTAATAAAGTAAGCTGTTGTTCTCATTAACTCTCTTCCTTTAAAAACACCAGATAAGGGACAACCTTGCGATAAGTGTGGACAATCAGTCTACTCCCTCTCCTCCTGTCTTAATTCCTCCTCTCAGAATATTTGCATCATGGTTATTCAAGGTAAGTTATTTCTAAAATTTTCACGTAGTGTTTTTTTCTGTATCGATATTAAATTTGTGTGTGTTCAGTTGCATTATTTGTAACTCTCACAGTCACTGCTTTCTAAGCCAACAGATATCCTCCAGAGGGCATTTGGACTCAGATCTATTTTAATAAATACACACAGTAGATTTGCTTTATGGAAAATCTGCTGAAAATACAATTTTGCATTAGCTGACTACTAGAAAAAATGTATTAATACAAGGTTTTTGCTCTTTTTAGGCAACCACCCTGCCAAATGAATATAAGGAAGGCAAACTTCAGGCATACAGGCTGATCTGTGCCATGATGACCAGGCGCCAAGATGTTCTGCCAAATTCTGATTTCCTAGTTCATTTTTATTTTGTGATGCACCTTGGCTTAACAAGTGAAGACCAGGTAAAAGCCTTACTTGAGAAAAATTACATTTTTTTTCCATATGCTGATGGAAATGTCTGTATTTTCTTATCTGAAGAAAGAGAAAGAAACAAATTATTGCATGAAACTATCCTTGTGTAGCCTAGTCCGTTCCCCTCTTTAGCTTACATAGTCTGGGCGTTCTCCTTACTCTTCAGGTTGTCTCATCACTCTAGCTGGGAGCTGCTGTCAGAACGTTCTGTGTCTGCGGATAAATGTCATTTCGAGGTCTGTGTGCCATGGTTTGGCCCAATCAGTAATGTATTCGGTGGAGATGAAGAAAAGACTTCATCTGTCAAGATGTACGAAGATTATTGGACCACAGGAGCAGCTAAATACTCGCAAGAGCCATAAGAAATACTCTAAGCGAAATAGAGGCCGCCTAAACGCGTGCCTGTGCGTAGCTGTAGCAGTAGGTTGTCACCCTTAGAAGTGGGAGACGCGCTGCAGGGCCCGGCAGAGGGCACGCGGAGCTCCCTGTGCAGCCTGCCGGGAGCCGCTCCCGCTGCCTCCGTCAGGCCAGGCTCGCGCAGACCTGGTCGTGCTGCTCGTTACCAGGCTTTGCTCCTCTTGTAGTCCCCAGAATGCCCGTCCCTGTGCTTAGTTACTAGAGTGCTAAGTTACCGGGGCGTTGTTTCAAGCGCAGCGAGGCTGCGGTTAGCTGCACCGGTGTGCAGCGTGCTGCTCAGACTGCAGCTGCTGCCCTGCGTGCCTCTCTGCCGGCCTGCGAAACCCCTCTTGGACACCTCACGCGTCCCTGTTTTGCAGAAACAAAGGGAAGAATCCCACCTGCCGCGCATTCTCTGCAAGCTGTCCACCCGCTATTCCCAGGTGCTTCTGTAGGTATGGAAGAGGGAGAACAACGAGCGGCAGAATAGTCTTTGATCTGCGCCTCCTAAAAGCAGGACACTAATACTGTGGTGCATGCCAAAACATCTCCCTGTGTTCTCACCTTCAGAAGTTAAGGCATACATTTAGGATAACCCGTTTTTTTTCTTTACACAGACTAACAGCTTGCTCTCTTTTTAAGAAGAGAACTGATAAGGTCATTTGTCTCCTACAGCTGGTTTGGGGCAGAGCCTTTCTGTTATTGTCCCTGTGTGTTGCTTGTTTTGATACTGGAGAAAAATCCTGGAAAACGGTTTCCTACATAGAAACTTGGCGATTTTTAAAAAGTGATGTTGGTTCCTGATGAGCTGCGTTTCTCCCCCTGTTACTGTGTTGTGGTGTTAATAACAGCTCCACTGATTTTAAGCCTGTTGCCTCGTTGCACACCGGATTTCAGTCCACGTGCAAATTTGCAATCCAGAAGCTAAGATCAAGACGCGAGGAGTGGCTGGTGAGGGCAGACCCCACGCACCGCTCATTCCAGGGTTTCCCAGATACTGTGCACGCTCGTGCTGCTCTTTTGTTCTTCCTCGGCTCTCTTGGTTGTATTTTTGCCTCTTGGTGGCACACTTGACCACCAGTTTTCTCTTGCGTTACAGTCCTTCCAGTTCTGCTTTCCCTTGCTGCGGAACTGCTTGAGGTGAGGTGTTCACTCGTGGTGCTCTGGGGCTTGAATTCTCGTGCGAGGCGTCGGTGTGAAGCATGTTCCTTATACCCATCCCGTATTTGCAGTCTGGTTGGCATCACGTTGCTCGCTGGGTGTTCAGACCAGCTCAGTACTTTGATGCTGAGGGCAACAGCTGCAATAAATAGAAATGCAGGAATGTACTGTACGGGGCAGAATAACGCCGGTGTCTGTTAATAGGGGTCAGGGATGTGCTTCCCAGTTATTTTGGAGGGGCCAGGGAGTTCTTTGTGCTAGATGCCGCCTGGTACCCTAATGACTGAACACACGCTCTTTCTTCCCCAGGCCGATCGAGGGCACAGGCAAGGTGTTTCGCCAGCCTTTTACCTTGCCACTAAAAGATTAAACTTCCCAGGTGCGGGGGAAATGTGATCGTGTTTGTGGGAAGGGGCTGGAAACTGGAGATCATGTGGTGGAAAGAAAGATCAGTCTGCTTTGTGAGATTTTGTGTTTTGTATTTGCTAAGCATAGGCATGACTTTCTCGCTGTTATGGACCATTAACAGAAGAAAGGAGAAGGGGATTTTCTCATGGGGAATTTCATTCTACCTATGTGACTAGTACAACTTTAAAATTTATGGGGAGGAGCAATGCAAAGGTAGACCAGCTCCAGGAAATCACATTGGTTGCTTTAGGTGGGCTTTTTATGTGGCTGCATAATTTAGGAAAGTTATGGTCAGAAACCTTTATAACCTGAATATGATTATCAGTATTTTAGCAGCAGAAATGTTTCTTTTTGAAATGTATTTCTCTTTTAAAAAAAAAAAAAGAAAAAGTCCACAAATCTGGTATTACATGAGCAAAGTGCTGTTATACAATTAATTGTAATGAAAGCAGGACTTCCAATATAAAGATAATAACTTCCCAAAGACACTAGCTGGATTTTCTGAGTAGACAGTAGTTGTCTGCAACTGTGTTCATTGCAGTAGATCCACGTCCAGATGCGTACAGCTCTCTGGGCGGGTGGAAAAGGCTTCTCCTAGCCTCGGAAGAGCGCAGCCCTCCTGCTCTGAGGTATGTGCTGTTTGCAGCACTTGTTACTCTAAATTACTCAATTTCGTTTCACTCCTCCCTTGAGGATATGAGCATACAAATTACCGCTGTGTTGCGTAGATTTTGGTGATGGTAGAAAACAAAATAATACATCTTTGAATGTGGTCAGACTATTATTCGTGGCAAGTGCAGCCTAACTTTGCAGACGGGTCTCGTGGGGTATATAAAAGAGCAACGCAGGGGTATATTTTGTAAAAGGCTCCCACGGCACTGAGTTCGGCAGCTAGCAATTAGCCCAGCAGGTGAGAAAGGAGACAGTGAGGTAACGGAGCCCCGTCTGATTTGCCACGTCTAGGTGCCGAACAACAAACACCTCGGCGCGAGGAGTGAACAATTCCCTGCAACAATTGCATCACCCGTTCAGGTGGGAGAGGCGAGTCCCAGCCGGGAGTCGCAGCTGCTCGCAGCACGCCAGGTGCCCCGGTTCGGCGGGCAAGTGGCCCCCGTGCGGGGCCGGTTCTCCCCCCGTGCGGGGCCGGTTCTCCCCCTGTACCGCTCCCGTCCGCGGGCACTTCCCCGCTCTGGTGAGCTCGGATTTTCCCGTCGCTTTTTATGAACGAAGCCCCCCCAGGTTCGCTGCCTCCCTGCCCTGAGCTCCAGCGCAGAGGAAGGTGAATCAGGGCGTTGCTTTGATTGTCACCTGGTAGCAAAGGCAGCGTTTCCACCTGCATTCAGACCCTGACCGAAAATCCTGAGAAGGCGATGCACCAGGCGTCGCTCGGTCGGGACGCAGTGAAGGGGGCCTCGGTACCGCTCGCATTAAGCTCGGTCCGTTGGCCCGTTCTGTCGCTGAGGTCTGTCAGCCCTGAAATGCCCCCAGGGCCTTTCTGGTCGGTTGCACCCGTGCAGGACAGAGTGCTGCTCTGCGTCTCCTGCATCTCCTCAGCCAGGCAGCAGCGGCGGGGGGTGCCTGGGCTCCTCCCGGGGTCCTTCTCCCCACGTCCCGTCCTCTGCTGTGCCGCCGCCTCACGAGGGCCGAGTGCTCTCACCCGCGGTTGTCCCAGGTCCTGTCCAGGTGACGAGGATCCCGACATGCTCTTGTGTGATTTCTGGGGGATTCCACAGGAGCGCCTCCCGCAGTGCAGGCGGGCACAGCTGCCTGACGCTGCTGTGTGAGCTTAATGGCTTAAAAGCCCCCCCTTGCAGCGGCTGTAAGAACTCAGAGCTTTTGGTTTGGGTGATACGTACAGCTTCTAAAATTTAACCGAATTCTACTATTGCAATGCACAAGTGCCTAAGGGTAGAGAAGAAAAGGATTTTGTTATACCGGTTGCTTACTGTAGCAGTAATTTTTGCTTCACAAACTTGAAAAAGTACGTAAGCTTCTCCTTGTTTTATAACTTCCCTGGTTTTTCTGGAAAAAAATGCTACAACACTATTTGAAAATTCTACTAATGCTGCTCAGCCCCCTTCTCAGAAAAGCAGCTATTGAGATAACTCTAATTAGTGAATTCCTACTACTTCTGGTACCTATAGTCCTTCTAGAACATTTTTTCCCAGGACGTGTGGAATTCTGTGACACTATCTTCTTGCTTTCTAAACGTGCGCTCTGGGTTCGAGAAGAGATGCGGTGGGAGCCAGGGGCCTAGCTGGTGGTCACGCTGCAGAAGGAGAGGCATTTTTCCAAACGTTCCGGGTTTGGGAACGGCCAGCTCTTTTGTGTCGTTTCGTGGGGGGGTCTCACCCCCCTACCAGGGCTCTGGCATCAGCTAGCACGCTGACAACATATGCCGCTGCATTTTTGGCCAGTAGTGTTGGAGATCGTTATCTGAGAAGTGAGCTGACAGGGCAGTTGTACTCCTGGCTTCTGGAGGGAGTTCTAACAATTAAGCTTAGTAAATTTACAATTATCCTGGCTTGCCAGCATCGTCTTGGAACAGGCTACTTCCAAAGAAGAAATGTTAGGGAACGTAATAAATACATACTTCAGAGATTCTCTGTGAAAAGAACGGCTGAAGGCTGTACTGAGGGCGCTCTGTTGTTGTTGTTTGGTGACATCGGGTGCAGGACTAACTTTAAATATGGAGAGGAAGCCCAGGTCCAGCTGAGCTGCCAGATGTCCCCCGTGATCGAATTTCGGCACACAGAGGCTGGGCTGCCGCTGCCGCGCAGAACGGCGTCAGCCCACGGCGTGCGCTGCAGCTGAAGGCGGAGGAGATAACAGCTGTGTTTTAGCCTTTTAGGAGTAAAAGGAAGGACTGAGGTTTAATGCTTTCTCAGTAACGATGGTGACGTACTAATGCTTGTCTATAAGCCTCGTAATTTATTTAAAATAGGCTGTCGCTAGTTACGGAAGGGAAGCTCCGTCAGTAGGCTCATGGGGACACGGGGCAGGGCCAGACGTGGGCTGTGCATGACTGCCGCTCTGTGATGCGGCGCGCTGGGTCGCGGGGCTGCCTGCGAGCTTTCCCGCCTGCCCGTCAGGCGGTGGCCCCACGAGGACCGGCGTGCCGCCTCGTGACCGCGGCCGCCGGGCCGCAGCGTGGGCTTCCAGGGGCACGGGGCACTGCCTGCAGTGCGTCGCCCTTGCCTGGCTCCTGCCCGCTGATGTCCCACGCGGGGACCCGTGGCTGTGCAGCACTCCAGAAACCACAACGCGTGTTTAGGTTCCTCCCCACGCTGCCACTGAGCAGGAGGTAAATCGGAGCACAGTCTGTGTGTCATAAGGCTTGGATTCCCACACGCTGGTTTGCTGTGACTCTTACCGTAGCTACCACGGTCTTCTCCCACTTGTAATCCCCCCGCATCCCCGCCCTGTAGAACATGTCCCGGTGCTGTGCCCCTGCTCCGTGCTCGGGAGGTGCTGCGTGCCCCCCGCCCGGCAGCTGCCGGGCAGCGCTGACAGGAACGGCCGCTGGGGCCGGGCCGGGTAACGCCACCCGGGGGAGCTGCGCGGTGCGGCACAAACGTCTGCGCACCTCCCGGCCCTCAGCCCCCTTCCCTCAGCCCCCTTCCCTCCCGTCCCTGAGCCCCCTTCCACAAGTGTCTCGGCCCTGCGCCGCAGCCGGGTCAGCGCTGGGTGCTGGCACGTCACCGCCGCGCTCCTGCCGCAGGTGCCGTGCAGAGACCTGCCAGCACGAAGCTGCTCGGCGATGCAGGCCGCAGGTAGCAGAAATACCAAGCGTACGCCAAGGTGGGACAAACGGTACAAACCCAGTTCACTCGTGTGTTTGTCTGATCCCTGTTAACAAGGCGTCTGGGCACCTCTCCGTAAGCACGGGGCTTGCTTTCATGTTGGAAACGCAACTCTCAAAGAGCTTTCTAGTGTAGTTAGAGCAGAAGGAACAATTACCAGCGGGTAATTTGTGCAGTAATCTGTCATCTGTTTTCCAAATTCAAGATTTATTCTGTTTTTTAATCTCTCTCTATTACGTCCAGTCACAAGGTACTTTAGCAAATACGACCTTTTTGGTGGTTAGGTTTAAATGGCAGACTGAAATAGATTTTCTGACAAGTGATCCTGTGCTGAGTGCATCAAAATTCTTCATCAGTTCTTACTGGAACTTAATTTTTGACAAGTTAACTCTTACCTAAGACGTAATGCTATCCAGGAGAACTCGGACTAAGTAAATGGAACCATTTGTTCCTTTAAAATTAAAGAGGAAAATGAAGGATTTACCACTTACGTCCTGTTTAAATTAATAATCTTCCCGGTGCTGTAAATTTCAGCCCCGAGTGTGGCGTGTCTCGGGAGGAACAGAGTGAACTTTAAGTGAAAAATCCATGTTGTTCCTGTTGAGGGACAGTTGGAAACGTGAGGAAGGCAGATGGCAGGCTATTTTGTTACACCTGTAATCTGCAGAACCTTGGACAAAAATTGGGTGAAGAATATTTTTGTAATTGACCTTTCAGTGAACTTGCATAATTTTTTTTCACTTACTCACTGGACGTTTATGACCTTGTTATTTGGATTACTGGGTTACCCTATGCTGAAATATTATGCCTTTGATAGGGTTAATCCATCTGGGACGGACACGCGAGCGATTGCCCCTTTCTCTCTTCTCCTCCCCATTTTTAACACTCCAGAGCGTCATTTTGAATTGGAATAGTCCATAATGGTCCTTTTTTCACTTTTCTTTAACAACATGAACACTAAATTATAGCTGTGCAATTATGTAAACAATGGAAATGCTTCCAGAATGAATACTTCCTTTTAAATTTTCATTTTGTGTAATTGCTGAAAGGTTTGGAGCCATAATAAACCAAAATTATTTTACACATTTATCGTTCTAAAGGTCAATTATGAAAGAAGTAAAGAAACAACACTGTACGGAACGAGTAAACCCATTTCTATTGCGATCACCATATGTTTTTCTTATTGCTTGTGTTTTTCCAGTTACTGTGTACATAGGATTCAATTAAAGTGATTCATTTACTAGGCTGTGAGCTGCTGAACACAGTTTACATTTAGAGAACAGTGCTTTGAAGGGAAGGAAACAACCTGCCTCTGTTTGAATTACCTGATTTTTGCAATATCGCTGATAGGACATATGTTCTCACTTGGGTACTTTCTCATAAACCCGAACCCTTCGATAAGCTCGCAATGCTACTGAATTACAATGCGAAATCACGCTTTTATTGTTCGCTGGGTTGTGCATGAGTGTGCTAATTGGGAAATAGGAGAGAATTTGTCAAGTTCTACCTGTAAGCGCCTTCCTGGGCTGTGGTTTCCTTCCAGTCTGTTCTGTTTGGAGTAAGCTCACATAGAAGAACGAGATGGTGCTCAGGACACGCTCTGCCCTGTATTAATTCAAATGAAGTCACTGAAGCTGTCACAAGCTCGGACCGAAGGGCCTGGGATGGACGATGGCCCTGGAAGCTGGTGGGACGCGGGGTGAGCACACGCGGCCCTTGCGCACGTGCACGCGGGCAGCCGCTGGTGGCTCCCGGTCCGCTGCGTCACCCGGCGTGCCGTCTGGGCTGCAAGCCCGGGATCCTGCAGCTACGTAGCCAAAAGAGAAGTTGAGGATTGCTCATTAGCTTTTCAGAACAAACTTTCTGAAGGTTTTTGCCTTCTACCTATGAAAAGCATTTTGTTTAGTGGTTGCACGTCTCACAAGCAGCAAACAGATCCGTGCGACTGAACGGTTGCAGCTTCTCGTAGGGAGTGTGCTGCCAAAAATTGCATTGCTTATGCTGTGCTGTAAGCTCATGGGTATTAATGTGTTAAAACAACAGTTTTACAATTGCATTTTTTTATCCTCATTTCCTGAGCGTTCTGTTCGATGACCGTGGCTAAGAGCTGATGAAGCGGGGCGGTCGTTACAGCGGTATTTAACAGATGGGATCGATGGAGCGAGGACGGGAGTTAACGCCGTTGTTTGTGGCAGGTCTTTGTGCTTCCCATGTTCTGTTACCTTTTAAGCCAGGTTAGCACGGGTCTTTTATCGTGGCATATGTCAACAGAAGGGTACTCCCATCTGCTGCTCCGGGGTTTGATGCCCAATTATTCAGAGACCAAACACATCACAGTACCTGGCTCCGTTCGTAATTACAGGTGCGTTGTGCCGCAAGGAGCGCGGTGCGTTAATCAGCCCCTTAATTATGGAAAGGTGGGTCTTTTGTTCTGCGTGGAGCGCGAGTTTACCACCCACTTTATGAGCTGCTGCATCCATCTGCTCTCTCGGTGAATGTTTGCATTGACTGATATTGACTTTAAAATGTATCAAAGGAAGTGATTAAAACTAGTTTAAACATTAACTCGAGTGGCGTTCTAGCTTATTCAGGAAAGTGGAAGCATTATCTGGTACTATGTTAAAAACTAATAATATTTATCTGGTAATATTTTAAATATATAACACTATTATTTCATAGGATGTTACCACTAAATACTTCAGTAGAACAATAAATGGGTTTTGTCCAGGTGTTGAGCAGAGCTTTGAGAAAATACCGGTGTGCCTAAAGCATATCTTCAAACAGAGACAAATCGGTTGGACTTCTGTGGCTTCTGATGTAGAAATTGAGCATAAAGACAGGTTCTGGGGCTAAAACTTAAGTTCCAGCCTTCTTTCACACATCATAACAGCAGGAAAGATGGACACTGAAAATAGTTTTCCTTTGCAATTTTTCTTTGAAATTTTATTGAGAGGAAAAATTATTTTCTCCTCAATATAGAAATAACTCTATCAAATTCTTCTGCGAATGTCATGCTTCAGGTAAGGATTATTTAGCTTTTTGTGCCTAATTTTAAGCCTCCTGAAACCCCCTGGAAAGAAAATCTTAACTGAGGTGCAGGAGCTTTCCTCTGGTTGAAGGGGCTGGGAAGGGCTGACAGCTGTGGGAGGGCTGAAGAGCTGAGCTGCGGTCCGAGCCCCCGCGGCGACGGGAGCAGAGCTGGGGCGCGGGCTCGCGCTCCCTGGGCAGCCGGCGGGCGCCGTGTGTGCCAGAGCAGCCCGGCACGTGCACGTGCCTGCTGCCCCGCGCTGCTTCCAGCCCCGTCGGGGAAAGGCGGCGGGAATCGGTGCCGTTTCGTTTTGTTCCGGCTGCCGAATTCTGAGCGACGCGATGTGGGGAGGTACCGCACCTGGAGTGGTGTAAACCCTCAGCTTGAGTTGGCGAACAGGTTGGATGTCTCGAATCCAAATTCTTGTTTCACGAGCCAACAGTTGTTTTACACTTAGACATGGAGAGACACGGGTGTTTGTTTTTTAACAGGAGTTTAAGAGCACAGATGTTACTGACACACCAGCAGCGCTTTCCTTCGCACACGCGCCCGCAGCAGACAGCAGCGATGTTGCGCGGCAGCGGGGAGCGTCGCCTGGATGGATTGCAACGCTAAATCTTCACAGGCTCTTCCTTTACGGCTCTGGTGTCGGTTTTTTCATCTTTTTCCTCAAACGGGTAACTTCTGTTCCCTTTGCAGGATATCTTGAACACCGTCATAAGGCATTGCCCACCATGGTTTTTCTTCCTGGGCCTGCCTGGCTTTACGATGCTGATAGGAGACTTCATTACGGCGGCGGCCAGGGTGCTGAGCGCGGACGTGCTGGAGGTGAGCATGGCCGTGCCCCGCGCCCGCTAACAAGCTCGGGATGTCTCCGCTCCAACAGGCGCGGGCTCGTTAGTGCCACGCGGCACGGGGCTCCTGGGACAGGTGCCGTGGCAGCCAGTGTGTGAAGCTGGGTGGCAGGGTGACATTGCGGCATTGCAGAGGGGTTTCATCAAAAGGCCAGGGCGAGAAATCCTATCCTCAGCAGCACTGCGGCGCGTTGGCGCGCTAAGAGCAGGACTGGGGTTTCAGAATCTCACTAGCGCTTTTCACTGGGCGAATATTGAAAATATGGAACTTGTTTGGTAATGCAGAGTGCTTCACTAAATATCAACACTAACAGAAACGTGATTCTAAACCATTAAGTTAATGAGGGAAAATAAGACAGCAAATTAATGATGGATGCCAACAAAGGGTAACGATCTGACAGTCCTGGAAAAAACTAGGAAAGCGTTGGAACCCCAGCTCAGGGGAGACCTTTGCCCATCTGGCCACGGTTTTACTGCTGCTCCTGACGCCTGTGCTGCTGAGCGGATGGTGCTGGTGGGGACACGGCCCCCTCGGGTTTCGGCAGAAGCGACACAGTCTTGCTGTCTTGAGTCCCTCAAAGCACTTACAGATGTTAATTTTCTGGCATTTCTCTAAAAAAAAAAACCAAACTGATCAGCCTGATCACTGATAAGTCTTAAAATGCTAATGAGAAATGAAAGCTCAACTTCCCATGGAAAGTGTTCTAGAAACAAACAAAACACCTTTCGTTTCTCCTACAAGCATAAAACTTAGTGTGCGATGTATTTTCAACATTACAAAAAATGCCTGAGCCGTGCCAGATCCATGCTGATGGAGGAGTTCCGCATCAGAAAAAGAGCAGAAAAACAGCAGCAAAAAGCACGGACAAACAGATGCTTGCTAGTCACTGCTTTAACGCTGATTTAGCAGTAGTGTGAAGGAAAAGCTACCGGGGACACGTTCCTCAGGACACCTTGTGTTGTGTTGTGAGTGCAGCGCATCCAGTATTTACAGTAATATGCACTAGCCTCACAGCTTGTGTTATTTTCATGACTTTGTGAAGAAAATATTTTTGTTTACTCTTCCTTGTGTTAGGCTCCCCGCTCAGAAGCTCATACCATCCTTGGTTCTCTTGTTTGTTTTCCAAATATCTACCAAGAAATCCCGCTATTGCGACCCATTTCGGAAGCTGGTGAGATCATCGCGGGAAGTGCAGATGTAAAGGTAAAGTCACGTTTAATTAGTAAGCCTAACATCTCTATTATTTAATCACTTAATTTTTACTGTGTGCTTTTTGTTTAAATAATAAATCCCTCCTTCTCCTCACAACCCCACAACTGCACACATTATATGTACTTACTTGATAAGCATTGCTTTGCCTAACGTGCACCATAAAATTAACAAAGCTTAGATAGTGCAAATTACATTTTATTTTCGAGGAGAGTGAACTGGCTATGATCAGATGCTCTGTTTTCCAGCCAGATGCCTGTCATGTCAATTCATTAAATGGTGGTGGTGGTATTATTTAAAGTGTCCGTTCATTGTATCTCTGTATTTTAGCTTGTCCTCTAAGAGACGTGGGCTGTGCACGAGGGGAGGCAGTTTCTGCCTTACTGGCATTATAGCAAAATGCTAAGTAAATTCCACTGTTAGACGGTACCATTAGCTTCACAGGAATGGTCTTTCCCCAAGAATTAATTTCAGTAAGATACCCTGAGACATTAATGATTTTGCTGAATGAAAGCCTTGTAATTCAATGACCTTAACAAAAATAATCCTGGGGGGAAAAAACCACACATCCACACCGTCCCGCACAGCCCCCAGCAGACGTGACCTAGAGCATCACTAGCCTGTGAAACCTGCTCAGTGGTCGTCCTTGTACAAACCCCCATGGCTCCTCAGTAAACTTTGGACAGCGTGCTGATCCACGGAGGAACGTTAGGTAAAGCTGGGGAGGAACCTCCGAATTCCTTGTGTGGCTTTAGAGGGTGAAAATGGCCAGAATGCAAAGACTTTAACACGTCTAGCTCCCGTTCTTGATTTCTTTATCACGCCCCAGAGTCTCATCAGAAGAGTGTTAAAGCAGTCTAGATTTTAAAGAGTCTCTTTTCTGTATCAAAAAAGGTGTTGATTTTTTTTGTCAAAATATGGCTTGCTTAAAGCTTGAACACCATGGTTTGTATTACCAAATGCTGAACACTCATAGTAAGTATCTGCCAACTCTGAAAATGAATTGATTTCCATCTTGTTGCCTGTACATGATTTTGGGTTGATTAGATTTATCTGGAAGAGTCTGTATACTTGAATTGTAATCAGTAAGTAATTCTCTTTTCATGAAATAGGAAAAAAAAAACAAGTACTTTAACAATAGACTGAGATTTAAAGTTCATTTCACTTAAAACTATATCAAAATTAAACAACTTTAAATAAAGTAGATGTACGAAAAAGACACTTATTCTGATTTATTTTATTGTTTCAGTGTTACCTCATAAATATTTTACTGAAGAATGCTACAGAAGAGCCAAATGAGGCTGCAAGGTAAAATACCGAGTAAAGTTAGAAATAGGAAAATTGGGGAGTCTTTTTTTTTTTTTTTTTGGTTGATGAAAAGTCATCGACAAGTTCCTTTGAGATTCTTTGTTAAAAGCTGTCTGGTGCTACTGTACAGTGATAGCTGCTGTCTGGTGGAGGAGCGGTTACCTTCTAAGGTGCAGATTTGGAAAGAATGAAGTGTGAAGGAAGACGAGGTACTCCTAAAACTCCTGATGATTTTTTTTCTTTTTAAAAAGATGCATAGCCATCTGTGGCCTTGGAGTCTGGATATGTGAAGAACTAACGCAGTGCACAAACCACCCCCAAGTGAAGGAAGCAATCAATGTCATAGGTGTGACGCTAAAGGTAGTGCTGCGGTGGTCTCTGTAATTGATAAACAGTTTGTAAAAATGGTATTTGAATTTTTGAAACAGTTGATGATTATAAGGAGTACAGCGTGCTGGTTTGTCTTCTCATTGCTTAAAGCACTGACAGCAAGTTGCTTGAGAGTCTTTGCATAGTATTAGTGAGATGCCATTGGTCATCTTCTAGAAGATGCCTTCGGGTTCTGAACCTTTGCTTGTAATGAGCAGCTCATTATCTCCAGTGAACATGGTTCGTTCGGATCCTTATGGCTCTTGTGAAGTTGCCAAGGAGTATATGTGTAGTTCTTCACTGGGGCCACGGTGACATCCCATGTGAAGGTGCACAACATTTGCAAAACCAGCATGGGATCGTGTACCTAAAGACCCTCACCACAGGGGACCAAACTAAGATTGCGTCAATAATGCATCTGCTTTTTCCTAATGCTGACTGCATGATCTTGTGCATTAACATTTTTTATTGTTTGTTTAGATGTAAAATAATTTAAGAAGAAGAAAAACTAATTGTATTGTATGATATCTGGATATTTTCTTTGGTTTTTAATTGCCTTTTCTTCTCTTCCAGTTTTCTAATAAACTGGTAGCTCAGGTAGCCTGTGATGTTCTTCAGCTGCTCGTTTCTTACTGGCAAAAGCTGCAGAAGTACGAAGCCTCTCTGTCCAGAAAAATTACTGAAGTACGTCAGTTTCTTTCAAACATTTGTATGGAAATCATCTGCAAAGTTGCCTTAACTCTGTACTTGAACTGCTCGAACCATGACTTGCTGTTAACTTTTTCTCTCTTCTGCAAGCGCTGTTAGGAGGCTGACGCGCTGTGCTCGTCGGAGCAGTGTGCATTTCTGCTTGGTGTCATGTATTTTTAAAATGCTCAGTGAAACGGTGCTTCACTTGGACGTTGGTTTACGAGGGCGGTTAGATCCTCTGAGGAGAATTTAACCTTCTTCATTCCCTGTTCAAATGAAGTTTGTTCTCTGTCTTTATAACAAAAGAAGTTAAATGTCTTTCTGGAATTCTGTTTCTTTTAATGTAGATCCTCGTGGCCACTATTGCATTTCTTCTGCCAAGCGCTGAATACTCCTCCGTGGAAGCAGATAAAAAGGTATGGCACTGCAGTGAGCAGTCTCTTCTTTCTTTGTGCTGTTTGAGCGAGTCATTAAATGAAGCAGCTTTGAACCAAAGTCTCATTTTAAACTTTTAAAAACGTATCTTTAAGTTGGTGTGGATTTGATAGATAATACCTAAATAGTGTGCTACATGTTTCTGTTTAGTTTATAGTTTCGCTGCTACTTTGCTTGTTGGATTGGTGCATGGCATTACCCATGAAAATGCTGCTGGAGCCAGTGTCTGCTGGTGTCCTTGAAGACCAACACGCATCCAAAGCTCCCTTACTGGACTATATTTACAGAGTGAGTACGAAGGATGAACATGATTTATTATGCCTAGATGTTTAAAGATGCCTTTTACAGATCCTGTTAGTCACTGAAGCATTTTTTAGCAAGCTGTAGAGAAACATGCATTCTCAGAGTGTGGGCAGAAGTCATACAGATGAGGAGTTAAGAATTTAAAATGTTGAGATGCTAAGATCAGTGTGAAGGATCTTGAAGAGGAAGAACAGCAGTTTGTTTGAGGTAGAGATGTGGAACATAGAGGGTGGTGAAAAGAGAAAGGCAAAATGCTCAAAACAACAAGCCAAGGAAAATAATCTCGGCAGAAATATTTGAATTATTTGGAGTGGTGTGTTAAAACGCAAAATAGGTCCTGAAGTGAGCTGTTAAAGTACAAAACGAGTCATGAACAATAGCGTTATTTTAAAAACGCTGAATTTAGACACAGATGTTTCTGTAGCCTGTGCCGGCTTTCATCATGTCAAAGGACGGTGGGTCACTCTTTGCTGCTGAAGTGGGCGCTTTGCTCTGTGCGTACCGCTCCTTCAGCGCCACGCCTGTCTGCTCGCAGGTTTTGCACTGCTGTGTGAATGGCTCCAGCACGTACACGCAGCAAAGCCATTACGTGCTGAGCCTTGCGGATCTCTCGTCCAGTGACTACGACCCGTTCTTGCCTCTGGGGAACGTCACGAGCTCTGAGCCAACCCAGTGCCACTCTGCCACGGATTTGGGCAACCTGCTCACTGTCGCCGAGGGTAAGAGAGTTTGCAGAGAGCAGTGGGGACCGGCATGTCTGCGCGCAGCAGCTAAGAAACAAAAGTTCCCAGGTTACATCTCTCCTTTGCAAATGTGCTTCTCCTTGCTGCACGCAGCAATTACTCCTTCAATATGTTTTTATGATTTTTTTTTAATGAACTTCTGTTACCTCTGTAAGAAAATACTAGAATTTGTTGCTGACATTGCTCTTTAGCGCTGTCACAGGACAAAGAAAACTACATTGAGGTGCCATGTAGGGGAGGCTGAAGAATTTTGGCTTTTGGGGTCTAGCAAAATGAAGGCTGAAAAGGGATATACTTGCTGTCTAAAAGTGTATTAGAAGGTATAAATGCCAAGGAAAGAAGAAAACACTATAAACAAAAATGGGTTTAAGCTGAATATGAACAAAATTAGACTGGAAATGAGAAAGTTTCTGACTCTGAGAGAGATAATTCTGGAATAGCGTTCCAGTAGGAGAATTGGAGGCACAGCGTAACTCCAGGGCACAATCGGTTCGTGAGATAACTGTGATGTATTTCCCTGCCACTGGGGAAGGTCTTGTGGATCTAGAAAGTCTACTCTCACCAGACGCGATGAGCTTTGCCATGGTGCTGTTTTCTAATGACTGCCAAAGATGGAGGAGCATTAGTTTTTAGCTGCATCTCTGGTTTGCCTTTGCTTCTTGTGCCTCGTCCCTCTCTTGTCTGATTGCTGTGGCGATGACTGTGGGAATACGGGAGGTAAGGAGGAACACCGTAACCTGACAGGTGAAGCTGCGGTGCTAGCAGGTGTTGTGGGACGGGTGGGCAGCGCCGCATGCACTTTCTGCTTTTGTATGAAGACCTGGATGTTACGGAAAGCTAAATTTCAAAGGACATGTTAAATAATTATGTGTGGTGGGTAGAATTTCTTGTGCAGTGGTTGTAAATGGTTTCTTGAAAAGGAATGATTTGGAAGATGACTAAGGCAAGCTTCTAAAATGTGTCAGAAATTTGCAGATGCTCTTTTTAATTACATCTTGCTGCTCTTACTGATCTGTTATCTCTACTGATTGTTTTAGAAAAGAGAAGAAGGAACTTAGAGTTGATCCCTTTAACGGCGCGGATGGTTATGACCCACCTGGTGAACCACTTGAGCCACTACCCGCTCAGTGGAGGTCCTGCCATCCTGCACAGTCTCCTTAGTGAGAATCACGACAACTCCTACGTGGAGTCCTCCGAGCTGTCATCGGAAGTCTTCCGGAGCCCCAACCTGCAGCTCTTCGTGTTCAATGACAGCACTCTTATATCTTACCTCCAAATCCCTGCAGAAAAGAAGAAAGACGCCGAGCCAGCGGTTGCCCCCTCAGATGTGAGGGTAATTGTCAGAGATATCTCAGGGAAGTACTCGTGGGATGGCAGAATATTGTATGGACCTTTGGAGGGCTGCCTTCCGCGGCAGAGTGCAGCGAGCTCGTTTGTGATTTCGGGCAACCCTGAGCACCAGCTCAGTTCCCAGAAAGACATTTCTCAGGTGGAAGAAGGAGAAGATGCTCTTGACCAGCTGCTGGAGAAGATTGGTAACACCAGTCCTGAATGCCTTTCACATCCCCAGCGGAGGCTGAACGAGCCATCGCCGCCGCCCTTCGGTATGAGCTACGACCAAGAGCACGCGATCACTGAAGCCCTGATGAGGCAGAGTGCCCAGGAAAAAGAGTACATTTTTAAATGCAGCTCAGACTTCAGCATGAAGGTGGCCCATCAGGAAGAACCACGTCCTGTGGAACCTCAAGCGTCCTTTTATTTCTGTCGGCTGCTGCTAAATGATTTGGGCATGAACTCCTGGGACAGAAGGTAGGATCAGGGGGTTCAGAGCATGTTTACAGTACTCTCGCTGCTTCTTACCTGGAAAAAATAATCGAGACCCACCCACTGTCCCTCCACTGCTGTATCACTGTTCTTTCGACTTACAGTCATCCAAGCAAGGCTTGTTAGTCTGAAATTCTGTGAGTTGCTTATGGGTCTGGTCATTTTCAGGGCAAAATTTTTCTCACTTCTACTCTCAAACATACGCACACTTAAGAGAGCTAGAATTATATAGCTGGTTAGTAGTCAGAGCGCAGTTTTGACATTTTACATACACCTGCACCACTGATTGTTTTTGATAGATATCTGCAGATTATTTAGAATAAAAAGAAACAGAATTTTCATTTGAATCATGCTAATTTGATTCCCTTCTCTTAGGAGTTTGAATGAAAAAATACTGTGTCTATACCATGTTGCATTTTCCTTCAATTTTTTTATTTTTAATATATTTATAGGAAAAGTTTTCACCTTCTTAAGAAAAATTCAAAATTACTGAGAGAACTGAAAAATCTGGATTCCCGCCAATGGTAGGTAATGTTTACCAAACACACCGTGGATAAACTCAGCATGTCTAAAGAATACGTACATCACCAAAAAAAAAAAAATCATTAAAATTGCATGTGCTAGCAATACAAATATTTGTATGAAAAATGGATTGTTTGTTTCTGACGACTTCCAGAGACTGAATGGGCAAGCTCTTTTCAATGGTACTATATACACAGAATTCAAAATAGCAAACAACAGGACACAACAGCATATTTCCTGTTTTCTTTACCTCAGAGGGGAGGGAAGAAGTTCCAAAACTTCTTGATAACCTTGCATCGACTCACTCAAAAGGCTTTTCTGCAGAATGATCCCCCTGTTAAGAGCAGTACTTCAGGGGGCAATCTCCATTCTGTTTTTTTACAGCAAGGTAGTGGCAGAATAGCGTTCTGAATATTGTGTTTTATTTTCATTCCTCGGCACATAGCTATTTGAAACGTGTTTGCAGCACTGTAGAGTTCTGATTTTCTTGCATCCCAGCAATTTTCATACCCGATCCTCTGGTTTTCAGAGAAGTCAGCTGTAACTGTCAGCCTTGTAAAACTCAGCCCAGGAGCCGAAAGTCAATGTGTGCTTTTTTCTTTCTCATATATCATCACCCCATAATTAAAATTCTGTTGATCAAATTATGCTCTCATTAACACCTCTGCAACCTTACTGTCTTCAGCAAGGTTGCACAGATGTAAGTGGTGAAGCCTGTAGTTGAACTTGGTCATCAGTTCTTTTGCTGATGCACAGGAGGAACAGACCCTGTTCTACTCTCCGAACTGCGGTATCTCTGCCACGTGGAAAAAAATGGTGAACATATTTGTTTCTAAAGCTAAGTGTTGTGTTGGTGTGCATAAAAGAAACAGACGTAAAGCGTGGTCACCTGTCCTTAGCTTTCAAAGGGCAGGTGATCTAAAGAATGATTTGAGCCAACACTTCTTTTAATTTTCATTTCTTGTTATATCCAATTGCAGCCGTGAAACTCACAAGATTGCGGTGTTTTACATTGCGGAAGGACAGGAGGATAAATGTTCGATACTGTCCAATGCAAGGGGAAGCCAGGCATATGAAGATTTTGTTGCTGGACTGGGTTGGGAGGTAATAATCACATATTTAGGCAAACTAACATATTTGATTTGAAGACCTAGAAAAATCAGTGTAAGCTTGTTAAAATAGGTAAATGGAAAATAAACTGCTTCTATAACCGCATATTTTTTAATTGTCAAAAAAAAGATAAATTTTAGTACACGGTAATATTTAGCAGCACTTAATTTTTAGTTCTTTTTTTTTTTTTTAATATCTTTCACCTCTTAGGCCTGGAGCAAATGCTATTTTCAGGTCTGCCTTAGGCAAGCTGTAGGCACCTGCCCAAGGAAGAGCGTACAGCGCTTTCTTCTAACTCACCTGTTCGCTGTCGCTGGCTTGGCATGCACAAAGTACAGTCCCTTCTAATATAATTTTATAATTTGTTATCACTGTTGTTGCACAGCCTTCCTGTTGCTGATGGACAAGTGGTGCTGCAGTGGACATTTCTGCTTTCTGCATCGTTAAAAGCTGTGGCTTAATTTTACCTTAATTTTAGCTCCTTTGAGCTCTTCACATGGTCAGACCACTTACCCAAACAAAGGACTGCTGTACAGAAGGCAGAAACACTTGTTTTTAGTTTGCGTTGGTGAAATGGTGTGTCGGTAACCTAAATGGCATGAACATGTATGGTTTTTTGGAAATATATGGTAGCTTTGTTTCACATCTAAGGATTTAAGGGAAGGTCTACAGGAAGAGGTAGCATCCTCAGTTAGACTGATGCGACTGGAAAAGACACAAGCTTTTGGACACAGGCTTGTCTTCAGGGGAGCATTTTTCCTGAATAATCTTTTTGAGTAATTTCTTCTAAAGTATTTATTTTTGTATGAAATTTCAATTTCTTCTGCAGTTTTCCTTATTGCTTATATTTCCTCTGCGCTTTAAAATTGTTTCTCCCTGTGCGTGCTTTGCGTGGGCTTGCTAAGCCACGTGTAGCCCTTAAAGCAGCTGCACATGACAGTACTTCTGCTTCCTTGCTGCAGGTTGTCAGGAGGAAGGTAGAACAGCCTTGTAGGTAATCGCTCCGTACCTAGTTAAGAGTTGTTTACTTTCAGTAAATGCCAAATACAGGAATGGGAAACCAGCAGATCTAATGCTGAGATCACGGACCTGTATGGAGAGATTTCTCTTTTTCTGGGATGGTCACAAATGCACCAGGTCTTGATTTGTAAATAAGTAGGGTTATTCTGGCTGATGCTTCTAATTATGACTTTCAATCACTTAGGTTGATCTCTCAACACACGGTGGATTTATGGGCGGCCTGCAGCGCAATGGCAGCACTGGACAAACGGCACCCTATTATGCTACCTCTACCGTGGAAATCATTTTCCATGTGTCTACAAGAATGCCGTCAGATTCAGATGATTCACTGACCAAAAAGGTAAATGATTTGCTGTGTATTTCAGAACATTTGATGTGGTCTTTGTGTGCTTAAATTAAAGTTTACGCTGAAAACAGATTGTGTTAACTGGTCCTAGCAGGCCATCTTTTCTGTGCCACATGGTGCTCTGCAGCTAGATTATCTGAATTAAATGGCATCTAAATTCTGGATTCTGCAACACAATTAACATTTCCATGGTAGCCTCAAATACCACCATTAGTAATAATATTAGCAATAATTTCATTTGTGTGTTGTCTGCCTGCCAAAACTGCTGTAGTATGGTAGAACAAAACAACCAAATGCAGCATAATAAAACCTTACAGATGAATCGTCCAGTGTGTAACAGAAAAGAAAAGAAGTGAAAGAGAAGTGACAAGCATAGTACCAAAAGCAGCCAGCTGATATTTAAAACCATTATCCAGTCATTCACAATTGTGACAAGCAGACTCTGCTTCAAAGATGGCCAGAACCCAGCCCAAAATTTTGTTGGTATCAGTACTTAATCATTTGTCTTTCCTAACAAGGAGCGATTTGAGACTATGGTGCTTGCCAACTGCGGCTTAGTCAAAGAAGATTTTAGGTGCATACCAAATCTTTGCCTTTTTAATTAGGATTGGCAACTTGTCCTACACAGGTTGTTAATGTGCGTTAATAATGCTACTACAGCTATCCAGTCTACCATGTGATACTATTGTGCTCCGAAAATTATCTATAAATGTCACTAGATGATTTTATTTGTTCTCCAGTTGGTTTCAAAATAACATGTGCTTTTCCTAGAAATAAAAAGGTGGAACTTCTGATTACCACTTCTGAAAACTTGCCCAGTATTTAATAGTAAAGCTGGATCTTCTCTTTTTTTCTGTGATACCTCTCATTTAAAAAAAAAAAAAAATCTGTCAACAAAATTACATGTTTGTCTCCATGTATGCAACTCATTACCTTCATATTAGGGGATTTACACAGCTATGGGGAAAAAAAAGAGTCATCAAAGTACTTTAGGATGGAGAGGTAGGGCTGTGATGTGTATTGAGAGGCTTCATAGTCTGCCACTGAAGCGAGGTAGGTCTGTCTGTAGTTTACAGTTCCTGGCTGGTGTTTATCCAGCTGCTAGTTAAAAACTCCCATGGTGAATGCTTTATGGCTTCCCTCAGCAACGTACTCCAATGCCTCACTTCTTGTACCATGAGAAAATACTTCGTAGTATCTACTTGGCTGCAGTTTAAGCCCATTTATTCTTACCCTATCCCACATGGTTATGGAGAACGGATTATTTTGCGGCAGATCTGTTCATGTTTGAGAACTGCTACCATGCCCTTCCCAGTCTCACTTTTCCTGGACAAATTGTGGTCATTTAGTCTAATCTTCCCGTGTAAGTCATAGCTCCTGGATGTCATGGAAGCATAGCAAAGGCAAAGAAGTATCTAGTCTAGCTGTTGAGTAATAAATCACCTGGGAAAGGAGAGAGCGCAGTCTGACAGAGCCCACCACAGAGGGAGAAATGGGCTTTACTTGCAAACAGGCTATTTTACTAATCCCCCCAATTTCTACCCACATTAGTAATTAACACAGCCATGGAGAGAGTCTGGTTATTCTATTTAATTGTCTTCCCTAAATTTACTTTAAGAGAATTTCTCCTTCGTGAGAATCGAAAAGCAAAAGCATTTGGTAGTTGCGGGTCTCCAAGCCGTGAAGCGTTAGGAAACAAGGCCAGCTCCAGTACCTCTTATCCACAGGAAACACCTCAGAGGAATTGCTTCAAGACTTCAGAAAACCTTAAATCTGCGATAGGAATGGGGACCCTGCGGGGATCCAGCTGTGTGTTGCTGCGGGGCAGGACAAAGCTTGGAGCAGCCGAAGGGAGCTGGGGAGCTGGCCCTGCGGCAGGCGGTGGGTCGCACCGGGTGGCTGCCAGGGTCTCCTTACCATGGAGTCTTCCAGCAGTCGGTGCCTCTGCACGGGACGGCTCTGCCCAGTTTGCCGTAGCCGTTCGCTAGACGAGCGTGTGTTTCTGTGCACATTCGCCCAGGCTGCTGAACGTACTTCGCGGGAACGCAGCTACGAGTGGGGGGCAAGGTGCGTTTCAGAGGCCATGAAGCTTCTGGGGGGTCAATAGGTCTCTAATTCCATGGCAGTGCTGACGGATGAAACAGCTCCCATTTGAAACCAGCGATTGGAGCATGGGCGTGTATCCAGACCATTTCTGAGACAATATTAAGCATACTGCAAGTCGTTTAAGAGCTCTTATCACCTTAAAGTGTCTGTTTCTCGATTTTTCACCTGTGGATCTTAGCTGCAAGGAGGCCGTACGCTGAGATGCACAAAGGCAAGTGCACTGACGCTCTAGGAGAAAAATTCCTCGGTCCGCAGCAGGCCCACGTTGATTTTGGGAGCTTCTCCGTCTTGTTTCCCCTCCTGGCGACACCGCGCTCGAGCACCGCGCGGGGCCCGGCCGAGGGAGCCGCGCTCGAGTGCAGCGCCCTGCGGTGTCCTGCCGGCGCTCGGCTCAGGGCAACCCAGCACCATCGCGAGTATTTCAGTACTGCACCCGCTCCCTGAACAGCTAGCGCGTGGCGGGCTCAAGTCCTCCCCTCGGGTTAGCGGGGCAGCACATACGGGTGTTTTATGGTTAAAAGTACGATTTCGGAGCAGTGTGAGAGAAGGGCAGGTTGCGGCGCTGTCGTCCAGCACCTGCTTCGCTTTGCTTTTTGCTGCAGAAGGAACATGGGGCGTTAGAGAGCAGCACTGGTGGGAGGAGGAAGCGTCACGGTGCTGCCATTCGGGGTGCGATGGGGGCCACAGCCTTTTTCCTGCCTTCCTCGTGCTTCCATCGGGTAGGGTTGCGTGGATACTATCTGGGATCTAAGCTTGCCCTTACCTCCAAATCTTCGTCATTTCTGTGGTTTCTTCCCTGCTTATTTTGCCCATGGACAGGCAGAAGGAATTCAGTCCCAGCCTGCTTGGCTCGCGAGCTCTGGAGCTGAACAGAAGGTCTTACCACCTGCTGGCCAAGGAGGTGGTGCAGCAGGCCGTAAATTCTGCAGGCTGGGGAATTAAGCAGATGCAATAATTTTATTTAAATATGTTATTACGGCTCTTTATTTTTACTGGACACAAGAGGATAAATTGATTTCTGGTATTAATTCACAAGAATAAGTGCATTTCCACTGAGGATGAGCTTGGCCCCTTAGTTTTGTGCCATACAGTGGTAATTTGTACTTTGTATTCTTTTGTACGAAGTATAAAATATAGGCTGACATATTATATCATTCATTCAAAAAAAAAAAAACAAAAAGCACACAATAAAACCCAACAAACCACTCCAAATAAGACTTAGCCCTGAAAGAAATGCTTTCTTGTGGAATAATCAAAATTCAGCTGGTATCTCTTGCTGCTGTAGGGTTCAGCATCATTGGTTCTAAATTTTTTTTTATCTGGATGTCTTGTGGCAAGAATGAAAATCAATCATAGGAACAGCATCTTGCAGTCCCCCGTCTTGTTCTAACTAAATTGCACCTAACGGTTTAAAAATGGGCTGCAAAATTTTCAAGTGATTTATTCCATCTTCCCCCATTGTCATAGCAGAACTTTTTCAATTCAGAAATCTGGTTGCAACCCCATACTGAACTCTTGCTCCTTCGCTGCAGAAATTTGTTAGCTAGAGCTAGATTAGATTTTTAGCAGCTAATCTAACTGCTGTAGGGGTTTGCAGAGTGGGGACAGAGCTGTGCTATTGGATTTGTCCAATTCATTTGACTCCAGGACTATAATTGCACTTATGTCTTACAAGGCTTTTATAGCCTAGGGCTGGCGAGCAGCAGAAAAACAAATTGGCAGTGATACAGTAAGAGTGAAAGGGAATGAAAGGCGCACATTATCAGTCTCCAGGCAGCACTGTTCTGGCAGGAAGTTTCTCGGTTAATTTACAAATAAAACTTAGATTTTAGGATGGGCGCGCTGTCAGCCAGACAATGGCGACGTCAGGCCCGATGCTGCTCAGCGCGAGCGGCAGCCGGGCCTCCCCACGAGCGGGAATTCTTCGGGCAAGCAGACGACTGCGCTGGCTCCAGCTGGCCGCATAACGCGATTAGCGCAGAGGGGTCAGGCCGCGAGGTGTGCGCCGTGCCCGCCGCCACGCGCTGCAGCGACNAGGCCGGCGCTGCCGGCGCGGCTGTTGGCGGCACAGCGATCCCACGGGCACGAGGCGCTGGCACCCGTGGGCACGAGGCGCTGCCGCCCGCGGGCTTGGTCTGGGCCCGCTCTGCCTCCTGCGTTGGTCGCTCTCAGGCCACCCAGCTGCATCCAGGTTTGCAGATACAAACGTGACAGTAAGATCAGGATTTTGTTGTTCACGTGAATTACTGCTCAGTTTGGGAGCTGTTGGTCTGCGCTGTGGTGTGGTCAACATAAGCATTTGCTGGGATGCTACTTTATTTTTACCCGGTAATGAAGAAACCACCAGAGAAGGCAGCATGACTGCGAGAGCAGTATTTCCTACTGCTTTGGTGCGTGCAAGAGGCTCTAGTACTGGTATTGTTAGTGTTTCCAGATTTCTATAGCATCGACCTGTTTGCATTTTCTTCCAACAATTAAAAATATCTTTTATTTATAGCTTTAAATAAATACAACTCCCTTTCTTCTATTTCATTTAAAACGAACTGAGAATCTCAGCCGTGCTAGGAGAGCAGCTTTATTTTACCGCGCTGGAGCGCGGCTCGTGTTTTAACCTCTTGGTTCCTGTACGTGGCTTTGCGTGTGCCCTTACAGCCGGGGTACGCTTTGCCACTCCGCCAGCCCCACAGGACCGAAACCCGTTACTTTTAAAGATGCTGCCTGGTTCTGAAGAGGGGGTGCTATTTGGTGCCTCGGCTGATACGAGGCCCGGGGAGTTTTTTTACCGATGATTTGTTTTGCCCAGAGATGATGCAGGGAGCAGAGCTGCGTTTGGGCTTTCGTTAGGTCTGTTGTGCGCGTTGTGCCGGGGCCGGCACAAACTGGGGGGGTCCTTTAGGTGGGACTTCAGCTCTCCTCGTGCACTGGGCTGGCCGTCTGCACGGGGATTAAATTTTAACCTTAAAGCTTACAGTTCAAACCATTGTGCGTAGCTCGTACGCGATTGCCAAGAACTTTTTGCCATCTGTTAGATCACGTCCAGTCCTCCCATGATAAGGCAAGCACACAGATCTTTAGATGGATTTGGGGTATGTCCTACTTAAAATGTATCCGTATTTTATGCAACTTCGCTCCAAATAAAGTAACTTCCCCAGTATTTCCCATTCCTCTGTAATTCACATTCTCCAAAACATTTTGCTTACATTTTCAAACAAAAGTGCTCGCCAGACACAGGGGCCACACAGAAACGCTGGTAATGTAATGAACTGGGCAACAGATCCTGGTGGAAAGTTCCTTGGCATCCACGGTCGGGGCATTTCACATGTCTGTGACAGCTACGTTATTGTAACTGACAAACGATGTTTGCTGCTTAACATTTTGTTCTGGTAACTCAGATTTCCATATTGAATTATTGTAGGTAATGTACATTTACATATCGTGTTAACGGCTAGTTTGATAATTACTTAATTAAGCCATCAGATAACAATGTGTTCTGAATGAAGCAAATTATTTAGATGATCTTTTCATGAGCAACTGGAGAAAAACAATATTTTAACTTTTTTCTGTAATGAAATATTTCTAGTATTGAGCATTGTAATTCAATTTGTAAGCCATGACCCCTCATAAACTGTTGTTATCACTCTGATTAATAAAGAGCCAATTTGCCGTTGCAGCTTCGTCACTTGGGAAATGACGAGGTTCACATCGTCTGGTCTGAACACACCAGGAACTACCGCAGGGGCATTATACCAACAGATTTTGGAGATGTTCTAATTGTTATTTACCCGATGAAGAATCACATGTTTTTCATAGAGATAATGAAGAAACCAGAGGTATGTTTTGACTGCTTTGTTGGATCTGTCACATTTGCTGCACAAGTGACCAACAGTTTTGTTGCTTAAATAAAGCTCAATGTTTTGGTTTTTGTTTTTTCCCAGCAAATACTACATACAGTCTGCCTCCAGTTTAAAAGCGTGCTGAGCAACGAGTTTTTGTTTTAAAGCTAGGAATGTGAATAGCAATTGAAATGGTTACTAATTTGTGTTATCTTATGCTTGGTGCCTAAAGAACCGTTTCAGAATTCTAAACCCGTAGAAATCATCGTACAAACAGCTTAAAATCATGATGAATTTCCAATGTGAGACAATAGAAGCAAAATAAGAAAGACTTAAGCTTCTCATTTGCTATTGATTCACCCCATCAGAATTATCTAGTGTTGTACATATGGCCCTGTGCATAACCTCACGTGTTTTTGAGACCCTCATCGTAATCTGGCTCGACAGGATGGTGTAGGCATTGGATATCCTTCCATCAAAGAAAGTATTTGAGTTTTATTGTTTGCCATTTAATTCATTGTTATGCAACCACAGTTTGAGATTCTTTTTCAAATTATGGATTTTGTTTCTTTGGTAATAAATGCTTGTCAGGTACATATGGTATGTACTTCATGAAAGTAATCAGTGTGGTAAATACTGTGTCCCTTTTGTGAAGGACAGTGTTTGTCCCAGGAAATAACCAGCTGTGGAAAAATGCATCCATCAGGTGACGTGTTTACCAGCTGTGTATGATGTTTTTGAGTTGTGAATGACGGGAGCTATTGTACGTTAACAGCCAGAGGCGTGCCAGGAGACATTTCAGACTTGAATGTTTTTTATACTTCGAAGTAGTGTTGGTTTTATTTTTCCTTGCACTTGATGTTGAGCTCTGCAGTTTACTTCTTGGGAATTTTAGCTTTTAGTCTTCCATAAGGAAAATCAGAGTTTAGCTCTACGAACACGCTTGAAAATTCTGTGAATCAACCCGAGAACAGCTATGTCATCTTGTATATTAGTCAAAAATACCCAATGGGCAGAAAGAATAATAGCTAACTGGAAATTTAGTGTTATCCCTACATTTAAAGTACAAACCATTACAATGTAATAAAATTAATCCAGACATTTCCAGGGCAAGTGTGGCTGACCTTTTGTTCACCAGCTACTGACCCCAGGGTGAATGAAAGAGGCTTGCAGAGAGAAATGTCTGTTGTTTGGCTTCGGTCCCTGGTATTTAAATTGCATTCCCTAATCAAATGAAAAGGCTGTCCTCTCTATCAGGTTACAGAATCCATGGCAACATTTGGCCTTTTATATACATAATGTTAGCCTTTTTGTTTGCGTCTAAGTAGAGACACCTGGAGCAATGTTAACATTAACCGATTTAGCATTAATAGCTTCATTATATAAGAATTTCTGATCAGATAGCTGTTACTTTTGTTATATTGCTTCAGCTTGTATTGTTTTCATTTTTTATCTCCCTGCTTGGCAACCGGGCAATGATTTGCAAATTTTTTTTGTCTTGATTAATTAAGCAATATAATTATCAGGAACCGTGATGCAGTCTTTGCTCGACAAAGCTTCTGAGGGAAGACAATAGTAAGTCTGTTAGTGTGAATGCATTCCACGCGTCACAGATGCATGAGGATATTCTGAACAATGAGACGAAAAGCTGCCTGCAAAAGAGGACAAAGCATGCCAGGCAGACTCTACACACTGCACATACCGCCAGGGACATACTGCGGGTTCCCTGGGACACAGATGCCTCGTTAGATTGCAGCTAGTCATCAGAGATTAATTCTCAGCCATTTGGTACAATAATTTACCCATTCCCCAGTCTTTTAACTAGTGCTGCTTGCTATAGAAGTGAAGTCTTTGTGCTCAAAAGGTTTATTTAACCTTGCCTACTTTTACTGTGTGCAGCAAAAATAATTATTTTTTTTGCTTGGAAATTGTAATGAAGCAGGTGTTTGCAATGTGGCGAATATTAATTTCTGGTTCGTGGATAACTTGCATTGACGTTTGGAGTGGCTGGGGGGGGATATTTCCCTTGACTTTGTTTTTCCGGACGCGTTCCTGTCTAAGGCTGCGATTTTTTGTGCCGTTCGAGCCCCGGTTTCCCGGCCGGCAGCTTGGGANACCCGCGGCGCCCTGGCGGCTCTGCGCCCGGTTCTGGTTTCAGGGGTGACGCCGGCCTTGCTGTGCAGCGCGAAATCGTTCGCGCTCGTACCAAGTCACTCTGCCCCGCGGCTCCCGCCCCGCAGGCAGCGCGTGCCGGCCCTGCCCCGCGAGCAGCCCGTGCTGCTGGGCACGGTGCGTGATACGGGCGTGCGGGTATATGGGGTGCCAGAGGAACACACCTCGTATGTGCTTTCAGCGTGTCCACGCAGTAATCCTGCGGTAAAACGACAACCTGCCGCGCTGCCTCGACTCCGGGTGCTCCCGACATAGCGTACAGCGGCCTGTAAGCAAAAGCTGCCGCTCAGGCAGGCTGAGGAAGGATTTCTGTGTGGGAGCGCATGTAACGCCGATCTGGCCTGAAACAGCGAGCGTTTGTGCCGGTACGGTGCTAATACTCGCACGCGCTTCACCTGCTTATTTGTGCCCGCATAGAAATGGAGTTTTACATTTTTTGTCCCTTTGTCAATACCTGCAAGACAAGAGCGTGTGTTAAAAACTTCACTTAGACGTGTTACTTCTTAACCTGGAGAAACTCGATGCCCTAGAACATCATCACTTTTGTGGCGTAGATTTTGTTCCTGTCACCTTTCCTTCCAGCTGGCTAGTTAGCAATGCCAGCATTAAAAAAAAAAAGAAAAGCAAAACGCTATGGACACATTTTACATTAATCCTTTTTTTTGAGGGGTGTTCATTATTTTAAGTAAAGGAATGACAAAATAACTGTGAAAAGACAGCTGTCATTTGCAGATGTTATATTAAATCCAAATTTCTCCTGTAATTCATTGCCACTTCTAATTAGAGGAATTCCCTAGATGCAGGGGATTTATATTATTCTCTTTGTCCATTTATTGAATGACTGTCACAGTCACCCACGAGCAGTTGCAGAAGAATAATAGAGGGTATTTATTTATGTGATAAGCCTCCGTACAGATGGAAAAAATCCATAGCTTAAATATTGGTAATTGCTGCTAGCTTCTGTTCTTTTTTTTCATTTTCAGTTTGTAGCAGGGAAGTTTGTCTGACTGCTCGTCAGAACGGAAATTTCCTCTGCAGTCAGTCGCTGAGCTTTCCTCTGGTTTTGACGTGGCAGAGCCTGTTCTTCACCTCCTTGCAGACGCTTTTCACTGTTACAAAGCGTTTGGGTCTCCTTTGCCGCACGTAGCCTTTGTCTGAAGCCATATGCCGCCCCACGGCGTTCTGAGCTGGGCTCTCCGGAGGCACCCTGCCGCAGCGCGCTTCCCACGTCTTCGCACCGACGCGGGGCGGACCTGCTCGCCCCCGGGCCAGCCTTGCTGGCAGGTGCCCTCTCCTCCGCTTCCACGGGCCTCTTGTCGGGGGTCAGCTCAGGCTTTTTCCTTAGAGGAGGCCACGGAAGGAGTTTATAGGGGATTATCTGAAACAAACGCTTCTTTGCAAAAGCTCCTGCCAGTGGGGGATTCGGCCACTGAGTCAGGGTCTCCTGTTCAGATGTAAAAAACCTCAGTATCTGCTCCAAATGGAGTATCAGCTTCAAATTCACAGGCAGATTTTGTTAACGAATGCAGTAAGTTCATGGTTACCCTGTTGAATGTGCCATGGAACATACATATGCACATCGAATATACTGGCAATAATTATGGAAGATTAAAAACTTAACAATTCAGGGACTAATGCCATGCTAGGTGTCAGTGTGTAAAACAATGCGGTCATGCCGTTTCCTGGCAAAACATACTAGTCTTGCACAGCGGGTCTGATGCTCATTTCCCCGAAGGTCAGCGGTCTGCACGTGTCCCACGCAAGACGCGGTGTGCCGTGCTAGCGAGCGTGGCGCCCGCGCTGCCGTGGCCGGGACTGCCCGTGGCTGCCGGCAGCGCGGGGGCTCGTTGCGGTGCAGCTCTGCTGCGCGTGGCGGGGCCGCCTCGTGCCCCCGCTTTGGAAGCGGACGGGCGGCGCTGGTTACGCAGCTGAGTACCTGGAGTGCCCGGGGCTGGGCAGAGCGAAAGCGCCCTCCTCAAGCAGCAGGTGCCTTGCTCTGACAGCGCTGCGGGCAGCGGGCGTTTCTGTGTCTATTGTGGGACGTGCTCCCGTGCGCCGCAGTGACCCTTCAGCCTCCCCGGCTCGACTTCACGTGTCCTGTTTTTATCTTGGGGTCTGCAGGTGCCATTCTTTGGTCCTCTCTTTGATGGAGCCATCGTGACTGCAAAGCTGCTGCCGAGCCTCATATGTGCCACGTGCATCAATGCCAGCAGGGCCGTCAAGTCACTGATCCCGCTCTACCAGAGCTTGTATCCTTTCCTGTGCTGCTGCAGAGTTCCCAGATAGGGTTCTTACTTCCGAATATTCTGCTACTAAGAGGTAAGCTGTAATGAAAATACTTGCTGGAAAAGGTCAAAGCTTTCTTCCTGTCAAGCTCAGTGTTTTTAAGAGTCATTCACACCCAATTGCCATCCACTGTTTTAAAAAGAAAAGATGGTAACAACACAAGAATGTTCTCACCAGCGGTTGCAGATGATCTTGCTGGTGGTGGATTTGGACTTAACGCTGCTGCTTTGAACCGTAAGTAGTGATAATCAATTTTCTGTCGTGCTGTTAAAAGTTATCTGCAGCGTATATTAGGCTAATACACAGAGCTCAATTGTATTCTTATCTTATTGAAGAAAGTAGTCCAGTTGACTTGACCTGGACACGTTACATTAATAAGACAGATGGGATTTTGCCTCTGATGTGGATATTTCAGTTCCCTAATTTCAGGTTTACTCAAGCCATTTCTGTAATAGGGAATTTTCAGAACACATCTTTCAGCAGTTGCTGGAAGATAACTAGATGGTATGCGTCTCTCCTACAGAAGGTGCAGGATAGACTTTTATTCTTACATGCTATGCGGACTGATAGCATTATTACTGGGTTTCACTTTCTCTAGGATTTTCTCAAAATGCCAATCTTATGCTAGAAATGTTTTACTGCTCGTTTCGTTAATCATATCACTTATCTCAGGGGCAACACTCGCTGTACTTAGTTTTCTTTGGGGAGCTTTTGACTTGGGGATTTTTCTAATAGTATGAGTTTGAGGAAGAGTTTGGAAATGTTTTGGTCTTTGAAAGAATACTGATGAATTAGCTTCAGACACATTTTTAAAACAGTATTTTCAAAATACTCTTCTTCTAAAAAAAGGCTGAATTTTATCCAGTATACTTTGCAAGAGTCCTCGGAGATTAAAAGTGACACTGCAGTTAAATAAATTCATGTTTGATTACCTCCATTGTTTACTCATTTTACGTACAAAACAAAGCCAGTTGGTGGCTGTTGCCTAAGCAGTCGAGTGCAGTACGTCAGTTGCAAAAGCGTGGCAGTACCTAACAGATGATTCGAAACGTGCCAGGTTTCCACTTCTGTTTAATGAGAGAAACCCAGCTAACCACTAAAATTCTTCTGTGCAGAATTTAGCTTAGCCCATCTGCTTGTGTAGCCCGTGTGCAATAATGAAATAGCGTAGGACAGGTAACGCGAGGAGCAGCACTGACAGGATGAAGAGATGCTACGCCTCTCCCGTGGTGCCACCGCCTGGCTCCCAGGGGCCCTTGGCTCCTGCATCCTGCTGGCTTCCCGCCTCCCGTCAGGTCCCTCCTGGGTCCCTCCTTGGCCATGGCGAAACGAGCAGCCCAGCCGTGACCGCACATCGCGCTCCTCAGCGTACGCGGCGGGGCTGGCTGAGACCCGGTCTGTCCCAGACTCCTGCTTCCCTGTTTCGTGTCTGCTTCTGCACCGGTGCTGTCTGTAGCGGGTCAGCTGCTGCATCCCCGCTTGGTAGATGGTAGAGGATCGGGAAACTGCTGAGAGTGGGCAGAGACGGTGCGGTGGGAACGTCCCTTTAGGAGGATGCCGGGGTAGGAGGGAAAGGCAGCTGTAACTTTTGTTATAGAAAATGAAATGGTTTTTAGCAGAAAAGGTCAGCAATAACTGCTCCCTGTAAGTACAAAGATGCTCTAAAATGCTTGATGGGCCAGAAGCTGGAATGTGAATTTATAGGGGCGTAACGGAGGTGTTAGAACCCGTCCAATGCAGTAGCACTGCCTTGTGGCCCCCGATGCTCAGCGAGTGACCCTGCTCCCTGGTGCTGGCTGGGCTAGCTGTTGTCTGGAGACAGGAGAGAAGCAGCCCCCGCAGCTGGAAAGGTCCACAAAGGAGTTCAGTGACTTGTCGTGCTGGGAACGCATCGGAGGTGAAATAACTCAAAATACCTGAACGGAAGGGAGAAATATAAGGCGACAGTCCTGGAAGGGTGGAGGGTGCTGTTGGCAGCACGCGAGACCTAACCTGACAGTCAGCGCGCGTAACGAGGGCTAGCAGGTAGCAATGCTCTCGATTGCAGCGTGGTTAGGAGCCGAACGAACGCTTCGTCTGGTGTAAACGGCCCGGTGCTGAGGAAGCCGAGGGAAATCACGGGGCACCTATAAAAGACGCGGGGCCACGAGGCTCCGGTTTAACACGTGCCCGCAGGAGCTTCAGCACGAAGCAAAGCGCTCGCGCTCCCCTCCCGTGTCCATGGCACATGCGGCAGCCACCCGGCGGGGTTCCGGCAGCGTGGCTGGGTGGCGGGGAGCCCTCGCGGGGAGCCCTCGTGGGGAGCCCTCAGCCCTCAGGGGGAAGCCCTCGTGGGGTCGTGTGCGGCTGGGCTCTGGCAGCGCCTTGCGAGCGGTGACAGCTGAAGGCACTTGTTGGAAAGTCTGCAAACTCGGGTACAGCTGCGCTTGTCAGGGGCTTGAAGGGAAGTGTAATCAGCCCCAGAGCTTAATTTGCATCTCAATTAGGAAGGAGCCAGGAGGAAGCGCAGGGGCTGCTGCTGGAGGCTGTGGAAGGAGCCTCGCGGGCACAAAGGCCGGCCGGGCGCAGGGCGATACCGAGCGCGGTTTCCATGGGGAGCGGCACCGCAGGGCCCTCGGCTGCAGCCCTCGGGCGCGGCGGCGCAAATTCCGCTGTCGTACCCAAACACGTTGCTCTGTTGGAAATGCCTTTGGAAATGGGGAAGGTAACTATGGCAGAACACACGAGGTTTTTTTAATTTGTTTTTGCGCTTCGGTAACCGTTTCTGTTTCAAGGCATTCATTAGGCCAACAGAAATATTCATTAAAAAATAATTAGCCATATTTAAACTTTAGTTTATAGCCCTTCTGGCTGCAAGTTCTTTGTGCACGTCAAATGGCGCGTGATGGCATTGCACGGCAGCAGAAGCAGGCGGTTACGCATAGCTGGGTTGTCTTTGGAATGGCTGAAGCTCCGCTTCCCCTGCAACTGCTCCATGTTTACCTGCTAGCAATACAGGTACATCAGGATTTGTCCAAAATAACCATTTTTCAGGAGTGCGTTCATCCTTGGTGCACTGAAGCACCGTGACCAAGCGGACGCAGGCCGTACTAATTGGCGCTCTCACCGTCCTTAAGTAACTGTTGAGTGCGAGGTAATGTGCTCCAGCAGCCTCACCGGGCTGCTTCTTCAGGCAATAATTGTTATTTTAAATATGGCTGTGTGGTTTATGGAAATCACAGGCAATAAAGTGGCTTAAAATTACATGAGAACACAAGAGTAATACTTAAACTTCTAGAAGTATGGCAGGGGACACGCGGACTCATCTCTCGCTCTGCTGTTCTTTTTGCCGTCAAAGCAGTGAAGCAAGGTTCCAGGTAGCTGTCCCGGCGTTCCCGGAGATGCAGTCCTCGCAGTAATCTCTAATACAAGCTGTGCTGCTTCTGTCTTTCCTTAATGTAAAGAGAGTTCTATAAGGCCTGGTCCAAATACGTTTAGTCTGGCAAGAAGAAAAAATACTACCACAGTTGCAGGCTAAAGAATTGTTTCCAAAGTTGATTGCATTTTTGTTGCTGTTCAATCCAAGAGGAAAATAGGAAGTTGAGTTTTAAATTCTTCCTAAGTTTATCTAGGACATTCACAGTATTTGCTGCAACATCATACACCTCTGCACGAATGCACCTGTGCGGTGGACGCGGACGTGTCTGCGTTAGAACAAACAAAAAGCACGGCGAGGATGCGCATGCTTTACCTAGTGTCTGAGCACTGGATGTCACCATTGCCCTGCTTAAGATTTGCAGCCCCGTGGGCCAGGAGGAAGCAGCCCTTACTTTGGAGAGGTAATGTGGTACATGCACAAGTCTTGAAGGTTCGTGCGCCGTAACGGGTATGGCGTGCCCGTTTCCCTGTACCAAGCACATGGCTCTTTAGGATAAAATCAGAAGACCATCTAAGTAGTAATAAAAAAAGATATCCTTAACTTTAATCCATTACATCGTATCAAGATATGGGCATGTCTACTGTATGTTCATATGTCATGTCTGGAATCAAGACTGAGCAACGATCATCAGCTTTGAATTCAGAATGAACTGCTTTTGTTGGTTTAAACCAATTTACAATTAACATAGAGCGACTGATCTGCTTGTGTGTTTTATCAGAGACTAAAAAAGAAGTACTTGCTGTGGTTGAGCCAGTTGTGGGAGCGACTGTCGTGTTTTGTAGGCGCACGTAACGCGAGATGCCTGAAAACGTGTTTCGTGCACCCTTCCAAATGCGCTGCGTTGGGCTTGCGTTCAGACCTGATTGCTGGTTCCAAAGGGGTGCTTGATTGTGCTGCGAGTGAAATGGAAAGCCTGGGACTCTTTCAGAGAAGAGTTCCTAATTTGTTGCCCTTCTTCCATCCAAAGAAGTTGTGCCCTCGGGCGGTATGGCTGCTGTTGGAAATGACGCTGCCATTCTGAAGCACGTGTCACACGGCTGTGACAATTTCTGTGACGCGGCATCTGACAGTTTGCTGCCAGAATGAGGGCGTCTGGCTCGCAGGCGGCTCTGCCCCTCGTCGCTGCCCCGCCGCTGTCTGCAGAG
>VXAA01005687.1:22699-42767 GCA_013399115.1 Anseranas semipalmata | reverse complement strand
CGTCCCCCCCGTCGCTGCCCCGCCGCTGTCTGCAGAGCGGCGTGCTTTCTGTGCCGCGCCGGGCACACCAGTGAGTGCGGCACGGGGCAGCTCCCGCGGCAGCGATCGATGGCCGGGCCGCCTGCCTCCGCGGCTGCCTGCCTTCCCTCCGCGCAGCCGGAGCCTTCTCCGGGCAGCGATCGATGCCTCTAATCTGCTGCAGCCCGCAGTAAGTCATGCGTGGCAAAGCTTTCAGGTGGCATTACACGGGATTGAGGCGGCGGCTCTTCAGCTCTTATTCATGGCGCTCTTCATAGACTTGCAGAGAAATCTACCGCATCCCGCTTGTGAATACCTAAAGAGCGCGTAATGCTTCCGCAGACCCCAACTTCGCGCGGCCCCGTGGCTTTCAGTTGCTGCGTCCCTGTGCGTGTGCCTGCGCGTAGCTGCCCCTGCTCGCGTTGCCTCGCAGCGCACGCGTCTGGCGCACGCCTCTGCTAGCTGCTTGCTGTCTCCGTTCCCAGGAGGGAGGGCAGGCGGCAGCGAAGTTCGCATCGCCTGCAAACGGTCGGTGAGAAATGCGCTGAGCTCTGGGCGGCGTGAGAAAGCGCGGGCCGTTAGTTGTTCCCGGGGCTCGTGCGGCTGCAGACCGCCGTGCTGTGCCGTGCCGTGCCGTCCTGGCCCCCGGTGACGCCCCTCGGCCCTGCCGCAGGGCATTGCCTGGTCGTCCGGCCGTGGCGATTCCCACCCCGCCTGCCCCTGAACTGCCACCTGGCATCGCTCTCGGCCGGCCCCTTCCCCACGGGCCGCTGCAGGGCTGTGCGCAGGGCTTCCAAGTCCTGTGTGTGATAAAACACCTCTTGATCAAATCCTCTGATAAAAAAATCCTCTGAGAAAATACCTCTTGCCCCTATATATTATCAGGCCGGTGACCCTGAGTCTCCCCAGCTTTTTGGCTGTCTCTGTAATTTCCTGTTAACAGCACAATTCCCTTTTCTGCTGTAACGTGGAGGAGCATCGTTATTCTCCGCAGCCGGGAGCCGTGCGGACCGCTGAGGGCTGTTGAGAGCCCCAAGCTAATTCGGCAACGGGGTCTGAAACGGCGCTAGCTGCTGCTGCTGCCGGAGCTGGCCTCTCTTCAGTGAAAGTAAATACACCCCCGCAGTTTTACAGGCTTTTATTTGCGAAGTGACTTAACGAACAGACCTAAGAAAGAGCCTGTGGTTAAGTAACATCGTGACTGTAATGTTTTTTAAAATGAAAAGTGAATACAGTGTGTGATCTGTCAGAAATGGGGGAAAAAAAGTCAATTCTGGGTTTGCTGAACGATGTGCACATGCACTAAGTGAGAGCGCACGGCTGTGCTATTTCAGCCCCCGCTGAAGGCTGGAAAGCCACGGTCCTGCTGCAAGCAGTGCAGTGTGTAAAATACAAGCAGCGGGTCAGGATTTGGAGTTGGGGATTTGAGTCCTGACTCTCCCCTGCCATGGAGAAGAGGCTGCTTTGGATTCGCTCTTGTTAGCGATGAAGAAATAGAGTAAGACGACATTTGACTTGTACGTGGATAGCTTTGTGGGAAGCTGGGGTTTTTACTTAAGCGCTGCTTTAAACTCCTGTGTCCTGGGCGCCGCATCAGCCGCGTTGCGCAGGAGGGTTCGCGTACCGCTGCTGCTCCAAAGTTCATCGCGCTTCCAGGAGCAGAAGTGCTTGCGGCAGCCTGGCACCGGCCGCCTACGGAATTGGCTGAATCCGTCCCGCCGGCAGCTGGGGAGGGATCTTCAGGTGGTGCCGGGCGGCAGGAGGTTGCCCCCCCGGGTGAGATGCAGGCAGCGCCAGACGGGTGCGGGGCGGCTTTCAAGAGCTTTCCCCCAGCCCTGGCGGCGCCGCCTGTGAAACGCACGCGGTTTGGGCAGGGCGGCAGTGACCAGAGCTCTCCGTGAGAAGTGACGCGGTTCCGTGCGGGTGTGATCTTGTCAGTGCCCTCCCTGCGGGCTTCCAGCGAGCCTGCAGTGGAAGTCTGGCTGGGATTTGGGTTGCAGTGGCGAGCACAGGTCAGCGTGGTGCAGCGCTGGGTGTGACTGAGCTCCTAAACGTGCCTCCCGTGGGCAGGCGCGAGCTCGGCAGGGACGCACGGGGGTCCCCGTGCTCGCTGCTCTCTGTGACGCCTGGCAGCGCCTGGCCCGTGCCCAAAGAGCGGCTGTCCCCGCGGTGGTGGCAGCCGCCGTGGCTGTGCTCAGGCTGACGCTGGACGCTGCATTCAGGTTGTGGCTTTTCAGGTGAACACCAGGCAGACTAAGGTTCTGTGTTCTCTATTTTCAACACAACTTGTGATGGTTTTGCTGTTCTGCCCCTGTTAACTGGATCAGGGTTTGTGTAGCTGACTCCTCCGCTGCATCTTTTGGAAGCTCGCTCCGGAGCGCTCCTTTGCGCTTTGGATGCCTTGGGCGATGCTGCTCGGCTTCTGCTGTGTGAGGAGGAGGAAGGAGGCAGTTCACCCGGACAGGCTTTGCGTTTAGCTCGGGCCGCGCGATGCCAGCCGGGGCGCTGAGGGCGCCTGCAGGCGTGCGGAGCCGCGCTGAGCTGGGGGCAGCGGGTCCCAGCCCGCGGGCCGGGCTGCGCGGCTTTGTGCGCGCTCATTAGCATGCTGGCTGGGCGCCGGCGCTGCGGCGCGCTGCCTTTGCTCGCTCGGCGAGCTGCGCTGGCTTACCAGCTGTTCCTGCTGCTCGCGACAATGTCCGGCGTGTCCGGATCACCGGGTTCCTGCGCCCGCCGCCGCGCGCAGACAGCCTTTCCGCTGGGGATGCCCACGTGGCCGCCCGTCAGCAGCAGCTCCGCATAGAGTAGCAGGCCCTCGCATGGCATATGGTGTCTGGATTCATGCAAGATGCAAAACTATTCTGCCGCTAATGCACAATGACTCATAGCATTGCTAATTTTTCTAACAAAAGCCCACTTCCACACCCACACTTTTAACCCCTCGGGCTAAAAAGCCTCCTCTTTAGTTTCAAAGCCTTGGAAATGTAAGGAGGTGGCTTCTGGATCAATAAATGAAACCCTATATTTATTTAAAGCATATGCAAGTTCTAACGGTTATTTTACATTTATGTAAAATGCTGTTTTCAAAGCACTTTTCTAACGTAACGTTTTTTTTTTTTGTTCCAAAGTCGATTCGCAGCGAAACGTTGGAGGGGGTTTGTTCTTTGGTGGTTACGTATCAGAAGAGGAGCCAGGAGTCAGCACAGACAAAAAGTCACTTTTGTTTCAGCAAGAATCAAAGCGATGTCGCTAGCTGGTCTGCAGCGACCGTGTCGTACAGTGCAAGTTTACTAGCTGCTTATGGGAAGAAGCTTTCAGTATCTGGCTGTCTTTGCTATACACTACCTCTTCGGGGAGAAAAATAACACGCTTTCCAACTAGAGGGAGCTGCTGGTATCGCTGATGCTCGTTCTTAGCCTTCCAGACTAATTCCTTTGTGCAGAGCGCACAGCGATTGTTTCTGCATTTTAATAAAATTAAGCGGAATTACCCTGAGTAATTTAGATAAAAAGGATGTGCCTTAATTTTTACAGTGTGATCACCGAATTAAACTGCAAAAATCAGAGAAAGCTAAAGCACATACTGGTCGTATGGCACACAGGTGCTCTGACGAACGTGAAATTATATAGGTCATGGGACGACTCGTTAGAGGAGGGTGAAAGGCTCAGGCTCCTCTACTTTTGTTGCGAGGCACAAAGCACGGCGGAAGTCCACGCGGGGCCGCGTGGCAGAGAGCCCCGCGCCGCTCCGTCACAACAAAGGAACAAAGGGACGCGAGATGAAATATGGAGGTGGCCGGATCCCGGCCGGCCGGGCCCCCCGAGAGCAGGCATGGTGCCGTGGCGAGCCCCGGTGCTGCTTCACGGGGCCGGCTGCCGTGCGGGACCAGGCTGCTGGGGTCCCGAGCTGGGGCCGCCGAGGGGCTGGTGGTGGCCCTGGCGAGACGCGCGGTCGCTCGCTGCTCCCCAGGCCCGGCTGCTGACCTCGGGGGCTGCAGGTTCCGTCCTGCGGGTGGTTCCTGGGTCCCCGGGACGTGTGTGTGTCCCCACGGGTCGTGGGGGGCACGGGGGTGCGGACCGCCAGCTAGACGCGCACATGGGTGTCTTCCATGGGCACGCGCCTGGCTGTGCAGCCGCTTCCACCAGAGCAAATGTACAATCTCCAAAGTATTTATAACTCATTTTTTTCAAACTTCTCCTCTTTTTCTCTTTTAGTGAAAACCTGACTTCAGTATGTGTTCTTCAGGAGCCATACGGGCTGCAGTCACTTCATTCAAAAGTTAGGGAGTTGTTTTCCCAACAGGAAAGACGTTCTAAGTGTAGCTTAGAATGGAAATTTTTTTAATTGCTTTGCATCTGTCTTAATAAAAGCGAGCTTCCGAGTTCCTCGCCGGCCGCGCTCAGAGGAGGAGGTGAGGCCGGGTCGGCTCCTGGCCCCCCCGCAGCCCGGCTGCGTGGTGCTCCTGTGGGCCTGATGCGAAGAGGAGGGGTACACGATGTAAAGGGCTGTTACGCCAAAGCTATTTTAAGGGGTATCGCTGTGATCCCACGTCCTCCCTTAAGGAAGAAAGATCTTCTGCATGCACTTGACAAAGCTTCGAGATACCCTGTTACCGCAGACCTTTGTATTAGGCTGGGGACAAAGCCTGGAGGCAGCAAGAGAGGGGAAGGGGAGAAGGATCCTTCCTCATGCTTGGCTCGCTGGCTGGCATATCCAGCTTGTGTATTTTCTTCCCTCAGCATCACCTGTTTGTATTTCAGGGTGAGATTAATCGGGTTCTTGTGTATATACAGGAGCAAGTATCTGGTAAACGTACAGCATTTTCTGTTTAAAAATATAATCTCAGTTCATTTTCTGCTTTTTCATGCTGTCTCTAAATTGGCCTGGGCAGGCTTTTTTAGAACCCACGACTTCTGCTGAGCAGCCTGATTTATTGGTGTGGGTTTAGGATTATCCGTTTCGTTCGTTTTCTCCCGTGTCGCAGCGTGGGCGATGAAGCCTGGCCGCTCTGCAGTTTGGTGCCTTCCTGACCCAAAGCGGGTGCCCCCCCGCCCGCCGTTCGGCGGCAGTGACCTCGCCGACCAGTGCTGGCGTTACCGCTCGGAGGGGCTTGTCGTTAGCTCGGCTGTTCGTCACCGCGGAGCGCAGCGCCGTGACCGTGATGTCACTAAAACACAGGAGACAACCTCGAGCGAGTGTGCGTTTCCCTTTCCCTCGGTCTGGAGGATCTCGCCCGAGTCTGGCCGTGCCCACATCTGGCGGCTTTGGATAACCCCGAGCACGGCTCCAGCTAGCTGCTGAGAGTTTTGTAGTGGTGCCGGCTTGGGGCAGCCTACGTACCCGACGCCTGACATCTTCATTTCGCTGCTGAGATGAAAAGGCGCAGCGGTGTCTTTATCTGCAGTAACGCATTTCGCGTGCGGCGGAAGATTCCCGCGCCCAGTTGTTTCTCAGCGCGGTGCCCCGGCTGCTCGCGGCCTGCCAGCCCCTCGGTGCCGCGCTCCCTGCGCCTTCCTGCGGCTCGCCAGCCCCGGCTGCGGGAGGAGGACGGCGTAACGCTGCGCGCTAAAGCGCCGAGCGCGCCGGGGCAGCAGTGGAGAAGAGTTGTTCAAATCCACGAGAAGTGTTCTAAGCCAGAAACATGTTCGTTATTAGCTTTTGCAGCCTGCTGGGTTTTGTGCTCCCGTGTTTTATGACTTGTTGCCACGATAATTCAGCTCATCTTACAGGTTTCTCTAATTGTGATTGATGTGTAATCATTCATTTTATTGAACCTCATTAAGGTCTGCAAACCTCTGTACCAACTTACAGTAATTAGAGCCCAGATAGCCATTCCATCTGTTCACAAGCACTGTTTAATTAATGAACTTTTAACGTGTTCTTTGCCTTGTAAAAGCTCTTAGTATTCTCAAGTTGTTGAATAGGATTTGCATGCCAGCATTTCCGTTTTTTTTTTTTTTTTTAAATGCCACAGCAACGTGCATTTTGGAATCCCAAAAGTCAACACCCAAACTACTTGGATCTCCTAAAGCAAATTAGAGAGATTTTACTTTCAGTATGATTTTTTCCTGTCAGCCGCGATCCCTGTAACACGGGCACTGCAAATAAAAGGCTCACACGGACTTGCTCGTCTTGTGAATGCCCCGAACAGCAAGCTTTTAATCTTCCCTGGTATTGTTAAGCAGATATGCAGAGACCAGCAAACAAAATGTGTTATTTTGCTCGTTCTGAGCACTTACTGGAAGAAAAAGAGAAATGCAGTGTATGCAGGCCCACATTTTCTTCCCCTCGTATATCACCCTTTTGTTGCATTCGGAGCACCAGGACCGAGACAGCTTTATTACCTTCGTGTGATGTTCAGTGCAGTGGACGTGCCGGTGCTGCTGCAGTGTCACAGGGATGTGGTGCGATGGTCCCGAGCGGCAAGGAGTGAGAAAGCAGCAGGGCAAAGTTCCTAAATGCTTCGGGCACTTCTGCTGCGGTGCCTGCAGGCGGTGGGGCTGTGCAGCAGCACGGCGAGGCGCGGGTTCGTGCAGAACGATCAAACGGCCGCGTTTGGTGAAAGCCGAGGTGCGTTTCTGCTCCCCGATCAGACGGAGGCGGCGATATTTCAAGAGTGCTAGGACCTGTAAGAAAAGCAGTGCTTGGAAGCTTGCTGTGCATTGGGAATGCACGATCAGCTAGCTGTGCTAAATTTGAATGTCACATTACTATCACAGGCACCCCTGGAGCCCGGGCAGCTAGGAGCGGAGAGAGAGGACGCCTCTTGCGAGGGTGTTCTTGCGTTCCCGGTCTGTCGCTGGTGTTTGTGTGGCGCTGCGCCGTGGTCCTGTCGCTGTGCTTGCCTCGTGTGGAGGGGCTCGTGCTCACCGTACGTGTTCGGGACGAGAGTTCAGCCGTACCGCCCAGCTCCCTCAGTCCTTCGCAGCATCCAGAGGCAGGCCATCTGGCCGGGCCGGCCGCCCCTGTCTCCCGCAGCACGCGTTTTAGCCGGTGCTTTGAGTAAGGCCGTATCCTGCAGAAGCGAAATACGAGGTGAGATAAGAGCCTCAGGCACGGGGCTGCAGCCACGGTGCTCAGAGAGCGAGCTGGGTGCCTGCTGCCAAAACTTCACAAGTTGTTTGTGGAAACGGGATGAAGAGCACCTGCTTTTGTTTCACCTCCAGGGTGCTGTGCCATGCTTCGCAGCCTTGCTGTTCTGCGAGGGCTCCCGGCCACGCTCGTCTCTTACCTGGGCTTTCCCCAGGTCAGTGCCCTCCTGGACCAGTTGCAGCCCGAATGCCGCGTGTTGTCCCCGTGTGCGACGTTCTGCGAGCTGAGCACCGTGGTTGTGTTTGGCTTCTTCTGAGACGTCGTTCCAACAGCTGCGGTTCTCTTACAACCAAGTGAATTAGGCTTTTTTTTTAGGAACAAATTCCCTCATCGTGTGCATTTAGTAAGGCTTGCTTATAGAACCATGACGTTCCTCTACAAGCTTCTAGTTAGGAGGGTGCAGCGTTGCCTACACGAAGAAAGCTCCGGACATGGTTTCCGTGCAGTCCCTTCCCCGCTGCCAGCAAGCATTTGGGCTCGCCAGATCAGCCCGTTGTCGGCAGGGAAGGAACGCACGGGCAGCCTCGGTGCCGCCTTAGCAGCAAGCAGAGCATCCTGACGAAGGACCAGGAGGAAATCTTGCCCTTCACTTGTTTTCCTTTCCCTTGGGTTCCTCCGCAGGCAGGCGTGGGTCCGTCTGGCCGCGCCGATCAGCTCTGCTCTGCCGCCAGCTCCTTCCTGGAAGGGCAGCATGACCGCAGGCTTCGCCTCGGCAGAAAAGGGGCGACCGAGCAGGGCAGCCCCGAACGTGCTCAGGGCGGCCGGCAGCAGGCTTCTGCAGCGCCACGAGAGCCGAGTGCGGAAACTGAGCTCGCTGCAGCGGAACGGGCGGCCTTAGTGTAACACGCCTTGCACGCGTGTTTTAGCGGTGCTGTCTCAAACCCGCGGACACCGGCCCTGTTCTGCCCTGAGCTCAGCAGACGTGCAAGTGGGGCGAGTTCCACGTCAGGCTGTTGTTCTGCGACGGGCAGCTGGTTTCAAACAATAGACGTGTAGTTGAAGACTTCAATGTTTCCTGTATTGTATCGGGTAGAAAATTTCTCAAATTGTTTTTTATTTTAGAATAAAAATATTTATAACATTTTTTCAGTATGTTGCCCTTGAAATGTATTTTTACATTATTTGGGCTTATTAAGAGAGCTGAGAAGGACGCTGTTCTCCTGGTGGCTGAATGCTGTTGCCTGTTAGCCCGTATTTTACAGGTCCACAGATAGCACTAGCCTGTCCTCCTGCGTTCCTTTTGCTGTTGGTAAAGATGTCCCCGTATCAGGCATTCACATTTGTGTGAAAAACAGAATTCAGTTCAGTCCGTGCGTAGATTGTCAGAAAGATTAAAGTGTGCATCATGCAATTTTTCTTCTTTCAGAAAGGGGCCTTTGATGTGCTAATGTTCAGTGTCTCTCTTTTCATTCAGAAGCGCTGGTCATTGTTTTGAGCTGCAGAACAGACCCTGCCTCGCGTGGGCAGATTCTAACGCCCCGGCCGCCCAGCCGTGCTCAAGGTAGCCTACCGTAAATATGCGGCAATATTAACGGCATCGTGCGCTGGGATCAGATAGCGGTGTGCCTGTACAGGTGAATACTGAGGCAAAGCCGGGGCATTTATTGAAAATAGATGTTTCAAAGAAGCCAAATATTTCATTTTAAATAATCCACTTAGGTGGCGGCGTTATTGCTGTTATACCAAGTCCTATAATTGGGTTTTAAAAGAGAAAGCAAGCTTGGTGGTGCGGTGGGCGCCGTAGTCTGTTAAAATAACTCTTGCAGACAAGGCTGTAATGTATTTCCAAAGTTAATTAGCAAGTGAAATGATTTGGATGGGCTCATCTTGTGTTGCAGTGGGTATTTTCCAGAAAATGGATGGAATCTTGCAGGCTGCTCGCAGCTGACGTAGCAGGGGATGGATGCAGGTCACGACACAAAGGTGCATGGGGAAAGCCTGTTTACATCCCCTCTGCCAAAACAGCGATTCTCTTTCTGTTACTGACTGCTGAGAAATAGTTCCCCGTGAAGATGAGCACGGAAAGCGTCAGCGCACAGCTGTGCAGGAGTCGCTTGAGCATTGGCTGTGCTCTGCAGAGGCCAGAGTGGTGCACAGCTGGGGACAGAAATCCTCCTCCTCAGAGCGGGGCGAGATGTGGGGGGCGAGATGTGGGGGGCGAGCTCAGCAGCCCCGGCCGGGCCTCTGCAGGGAGGTGACGGGGCCGCGCTCGGCAGCGCGGGGCTCGGCAGTCGGAGCGTTTGCCCGCCGTGTTCCTCAGGCGGCAGAAAGCTGCAGCTTTGACAAAGCTGTGATTGTAGAAACAGTCGCAAATGAAACTGCAAACTAGGACATGTTCAAAAGTGTTTCCCATGCGGTTTGTCCTATTTTAATTAAAATTTAATTAAAAGGTGGTAGTTGAGAGAGCTTATAGCTTGGCAGGTATTTCATTGGTAAAATTGAGACTTAACAAACAATGAAAAAAAGAAAACTTGAATAAAGAAGAACCTTGCATAAGCCTGCACTTGAAACGTTCCCTCGCGAGGCGCGGGGCAGCAGCACGCGGCGTTACCACTCGGTGCCTTCCTCCCTGAGCGCTGCGCCCTTCTGCTTCCCTGTTTGCTTTGGTGCTTCATTAAAAATTCATCTTCTGCTCTTCCCCTTTCTCCCTGGGATCCCCATTACCTGCTTTTGTATCTGCAATGACGCAGCAGTGAAGGGCTTCAAAGAACTTCAGAAATTCAACTTAAAGGGCCCTGTCTCTGAGAAACAGCGTTAATAATAAGAAAATGATGTGTTTTAGTGACAGCCAGGAACAAAAAGAAAACTTCCCGTCCTTTTGCTCAGCCTGTGGCTGTGATGAGGGGTGTCGATCCCAAACACCACCACAGCCTTTCCTTTCTGTACCCTGAAGAAAAAAAAGGAAAAAGAATAATAATTCAGGAAAAGCAAAGCGATGCAGCCGGCAGTCCCGCGCCCAGCCTCCGCCTCCTGCCGGGCTCCTTCTTCCCGTCCCTCGGGGCGCAGCGCGGCTCTGGGCGCTCTGGGTTCGGGTCGGGTGATTGTGGGCGCCTCCAGCACAGCGCTGCCGGCAGCGGGACGCGTCCACCAGACCCGTCGGGACGGGGCACCGCGGCTCCTCGTGAGATGCGTCCACCAGACCCGTCGGGACGGGGCACCGGGGCTCCTCGCAGGGCTCCTGTGCGTTTCTGGCGGCTCGGGGCGGGCACGGAGGCAGCGCGCTGGCGTTCAGCTGCCTGGTGCTGGGTCGCGAGGAGGCGAGCAGAAGTCACGTGCGACCCGCGCAGGATTCCCGCTCCGTATCGCAGCCTCCTCTGCAGCAGTACTCGCTCTCTCGTTTGCCTTCTCAAATCAGATTAATTTTCCGTTTTAACAAAGTGCTGTCATTCTGGGAATCGGCCTCTAATCTCATCGTGCTGGAAACGCACACTCCATAACCCAGGCACCTTGGTGGTGGGCAGCAGCACGAAGCCCTCGCCAGCGCCTCGCTGCTGTTGCCGCAGAATTGCTCGTGGATGTGTCCCCCTGGGTGCTGGTGCAGCCCCGCGCTTCCCAGAGCCTGGGGGTCTTTGCGCTGGGGACGATCGTCCCACCGCTGTCCCTAGGATGTGCCTCCTCCGCATCCCATGCGTGAATTTAGGACGTGGTTGTTTCGACGCTACATCCTACGGTTCAGTCATTAACTCATTTTTTGCCCCATAATTAGATGTGATGGTAAGCCTCTGTGACCAACGGGAATTACTTAAAACCGGGGGGGGTGTGTGTGTAAATTTTGTAAATGTTCTAGAAACAACAGAACATTTAGAAGAACTTAGCAGCAGTGACGCTATTGTATCAGCTTGCCCCTTTGTGACGGAGTCCCTTGCATTTTCACGTTTGCTTCCTCCCCCCACGCCCTCCACTGTGTAAGTAAAAACGCAGATTTCATAAACATGCACCAGAATTTTAATTTACTCCTTTGGGGAAACTGAGAGACATCACAGCATGTACACCGGCTGAGCTGTGCACTGAAAGGGGAATCCGTTCCCCCCACTGAGAGGTCACTTCCAGGGAAAAAAATGTTGTTTTAAATGCTGGCTTAATCATCTGCTTTTGGGGATCAAATTTTCACGAAAGGACCGTGCCCACGCCAAAGCCGGGCGAGCAGAAAGCGGTGGGTGCGTCCTGCTGTACCTGTTGCAGCCCGCGTGTTTGAAAGAGTATTTTAATTTAATGGATTTTAAGCAACATTATTCAAAGATCAACAAAAGGCGTACTGTGTTATATGAATAAAAGATTTCCTCTGGATACTTGTTAACCCTACAATGCCTAGCTGACGCAATTGAAGCGCAGCCACCTGGCAGGGAGATTTCGCAGTCAGCTGCCGGGGAGGGCCCCGCACCGGCAGCACCAGGTGCTGCGCCGCGCCTGCCCCGCGGGCACCGGGCACCGGGCACCGGCAGCGGCACGAGCCCACAGCGGGCACCGGGCACCAGCGGCGGCACGAGCCCCCAGCAGCACGGGGATACCGGGTGGGCGCAGAGCCCCACGCCCAGGGGTCCCTCGTTCCGTCCCCAGGCCTGCTCTGCTCTGGGACATCTGCACTGGTCACCAGTGGCCCGGATTATGGTGTTAACACCCACACCCGTTTTTGTATTTATTTTTTAATTTGAAGACAGGACATCCCCGCGGATTTCTTGGTGGTGTTTTCCTGGTGCGCTCTTCCTTCGTACCCTCTGCTGTAGAGCAATTTCCTAGCCTGTATCGCTGCAGCAACAAGTACGTTTAGTGTTGAGCATCTTGCAAATGGTGTCACTGGTAATGGATGTGATAATAAGCCCCACGGTTACCTATCCCTCATTGTAATGAATGTAAATTATCAAGCATAATGGACCTGAAACTGAGCTATTTACTGTTAGTCCCAGAAATAATGAAAAGATCCATAATAAACTAGAAGGGGCAGAATTATTTTGTGTAATTATATTTTGTTCTGGTTGCAGCAGCCTGATCCTTATACTCTTATCAATCTGACAGCGATGGTTTATTAACCTTTAGTAGGTGAAAAACGTATGATTATAAGTGCATCTGGAAAGATTTTCCCCCAGCCAAAGAGGGAATGTGGCGGGGGGTCACTGGTCGGGCGGAGCTGTGCGTGCAGCGCCAGGGCCCGTCTGCTCCCGCGGAGCCGGTACCGCCGCGCGCTGCGCGGCACCAGCTCAGTGCAGCCGGGCTCACGGTGCGGGTTTGGCCCCGTTCTGCCACAGTTGGTCGTACTGCGGCTGTGACCTCGGGATCAGCCCTGACGTGGCCCCTCCAAGAGCGTTTGTGGTGCAGAAAGGCGTCTATTCAGGTGTCTTTCTTTAATGCGGAGAAGACTTTTTTTTTACTGAACAAAACCAGTCAGAAGCTGTCTCGCGGTGTGCGTGTGATTTGACAAGAAGCCTCTAGATAACAGCGTGTCCTGGCTTCTGGGCTTACACACACCGTCTAAGCACGCTCTGCAGCATCGTGCTGCGGAACGCGGAGCGGCCCTTTACCAGCAGGTGTGCAGATGGAGGTAACCTCAGCTGGGCTGCGAGCGTGCGGGTGGCAGAAGGTGCCCTGTAGCTCGTGTGTGCTCGTGCACGGCTGAGTGTCGGCCTTCCCCATTTAACGCAGGCTTTCCAGGCAGTGCTGCCATCATCTCCCCTCGCTGCCCTGCAGGGCTGCGTGGTTACCCGCCGGGTAAATCAGGGAGCAGCACGGAGCGCTGCGGCCGGGTTACAGAGGAGGGTTCTGCGCCTTGCAGAGGCGCCCGGACCAGACGGGTGCCCGCAGGATCCTCTGGCGTCGCCTGGCCAGCCGCGGCCCGGGGGCTTGCAGGGAGAGCGGGTGCTGTCCGCATGCTGCGCCCGGTTCCTCTCCTCGGTTATTTAAACCCTCCTGCAAGCGTCCGCCTGCCCTTGTGCTGCTCGGCACATTTAACCTGTCAGCAATTGGCCCTTTGTCAGCTTTCAAAGCATCCAGATTTCTGGAGCGAGTGTGCGAGAACGTATTTTGGTAATTTCTGCTTGCTTTCCCTTATGATTTAGGTGTAATGGTGAGCCGAACGTTGACTTCTGATTTACTGGAGCAAAATTACCTTGCAAGTTACAGAATTGTCTCATAAGCCTGGTGAACAGTCCTCTCCTCTCCTCTCCTCTCCTCTCCTCTCCTCTCCTCTCCTCTCCTCGTCGCTGCAGACCTGCCGTTTAACGACAAGGCGCAAGGCTTTCACTTAGCCCTGCTGCCGTGGTTATTTTCTGGTTACGGCTCCAAGTAAACATTCCAGTGCCTGCTGCATGTGCTTTGCGACCAAATCGCATTATCTGCCTTGTCCAGAGGAAGTTGCGGCCGCAGAGCAGAGCCATGTGATAACACAGCACTTGCAATGCCTGCCCGCCTGCCTCACTTATCTCCATCAAGACTATTAATATTTCCAGCGTGTAAGCAGTTTCCAACAGCTGTCAAATACAAACAACAAGCTACCAGAAAAACTGTTTCTGCTCCTCCCGCTGAACTCGATTCCCCACTTAATACACGTACGTGGCCCGAAGCTGGAGATCCCGACGTCCAGGCTTGGAGTTGGGTGTTTCGCAGTGTGCTGCTGCTGCCCCAAAGGGACGCTTTGTCTTACAGAGAGAATTTCTGGTTTTGCAAGAAGGGAGCGAGAGTGCTACTTGACTAAGATTTTAAAACTACAAAATTCCTATTCATGAAAAATCCTGATTTAAGTCACTTTTATGTTTCTAAAATACATTAGTTAGTGGAAGTGTTTTAAAAATATATCAGTTGTATTTTTTAACTTTTCCAAACATTTCTTACTGAGGACAGAGGTGGGAAACCTGCTGTTCTAGTTCCTTAACCACAAAATCGTCCTGTATAACCTTGAAATACATCTTCAATCTCTGTACCTCTGTCCTCTGTAAAGTGATGGTAATAATGCTCCCCATCTGCAAGGCTTTCTCTCTTCTTAAGAGCAAAATATCTGAATGCAGCTATCCTGCTTTGGAAACTAAGAACTTTTAGTAGCACAGATGCCAGGTGCTCAGTGCAGGATAGGTGAAGAGCCAGAGCATTCCTGGGCATATGTAATTTATTTGTGTGGACACAGCGTATTTGTCTCTCCCTTCGCACGTACCGGCCCCTTCGTTTCCATCAGGTCACCCAGGCAGGCAGCGAGGGTCCCGCACTCGGAACAGGCTGAATAATGCCCACATGGCTCGGCCATCTGTAAGTGGGGAATTAATCACAAGCGCTGGTGGACAATGTCTTTATGTCGCACGTTCGGATAAGCTATATTGTGTGGTAGCACACACCGGGGTTGACTTTAATTAAATATTTGGTCCACACATGCTGCAAAGACGAGTGAGCCGGCAATTTTCTGCTTAACCTGGCACACACGGGGCCGGCCCGAGAAGGCAGCCACGCGGAGCGGGAGGCAGAAGCAAGATCCGTGTAAAGCCCGCGAGCAGCGTGCTGGGGCTTTGGGTTTTGTAGCTCCAGAACAGCACCGCCGTCTCCTGACCAGCCCCTGAAGTGCCCAGGCACTCGGTCGTCGTTTTTTTCTTCGAAGAATGGGAATTGCGGGCGCCGAGCAGTCAGTGCAAGCAGAGCCGGCTCCTTCTCCACAAAGTTTTGGGCAGGCTTTGAGCGCAGCACAATGTCAGGCTTCACGAGCCGTCGTTTCTGCAGCCCCTTGAATGATACCTCTGAAGTGACTGCGTGTTTGGAAGGACATCGGTTCTCAGTCTTGCATCTGGTGTTACGTTCGTCGGTCTTTATTGCTGTTATTACGGGGTTGAGGTTTTCAAAAGTTCTCCCGATTTGCCTGATAAAAGCTGTCGGCAGTCCTGCCATCCCTCCCACCGGGCAGTGTGGGCAGCGCCGAATGGAGCTGAAAACCCTACGGCTGTTCGTCCCGAACAAAAAGTTACCAGAACGCTGTTTCAGTGGAAAAACGCTTTCAAAAGAAGCCTCCCTGTCCCTTAACACGCGTCTGCTGTAACACAGATGCTAATAACAATAAAAGGGCACAGCATTGCTGGCACGCAGTTAACAATGGCAGGGCGAAGATAATACGTTATTTCTGTGTGCTCCAGCAGCCAATTTGAAGGAGCTGGACAGCATAAGTAAATGACAAATAATTGAACCTTTGTACCTTTGCCCTTTTTCTAAGATGTCCAAAAGTAACAGCTCATTAGCGGAGTTACTGAAATAGGTGCATTTTGTTAGTGTTTGAATAAAATTAAGACTGCAACAAAGTGCGGGGGAAGCATTGCTTGGTAACATGTGACCTTTCCTGCAGTTATTTATCCCTTCACGATCGCCCAGTTCGAGGAACAAGCCAGATAATTGCAGAACGTGGGCATCGGCAGCTGTACACGCACTGATAGAGGGACACCACGGTGCTGTAACGATCTCTGACAATCGAGCTGGGGATTTGTCCCCTGCAGCCGCCAGCAGCTTCCTTCCAGACCCGCACGGCGAAGCGTCCGCGCCGCAGCAGCTCCCGCTCGCCGCGTGGGCGAAGGGTGGTCGTGGCCGGGCCCTGCCCTGAGCATCCTCTGCGGGTCCGTCTCCTCGGGGTCTCCTCCTGCGGAAGAGCCGCGCGCCGCCCTGCCCCTCCGCTCTCTGGGCCTCCCACCCGTCCCCAGGGCTGCAGCCTGCACCTTGGTTCCCCAGTGGGTGCACAGCCCAGAATGGGACGGGGAGCGATGCGGGTGCCTCTAGAGAACAGGGTGGTGAGGAATCGCGCCCCGCCGAGGTGCTGGCCATAAGCTCGTGGACCTGAAGTCCTCACCGTTCTTGCAGGCTGGACCCTTTGTCACAGAGGGCTCCTTAGTGTTAAGTCTCCGTGTCCTCTGCAGGATGATTTACCAGTCAGGGCTTCTGCTGCACGGACTGACAGTAGCCAAGCATGCCGTCATTTCAGTCAGTTGAAATACCGCAATCACAGTCTTACCAGCGTGGTGGAGCACGGAGCACAGCTGCTACATGCACCTTGGCTTGCGGAGGGCTGACACACAGCTCACGGTGCCTTGTTTCAACGTGCACGTGTGCTTGGTGGCTTTGCGCTGCTTTGTGCACCGCTGTAGTGCTGCCTCTCTGCTGTGTTCAGAACGATCCCAGTGAACAAAGCTGATAAGGGAGACGGTGCATTTCGGACGTTATTTCCAGCAGAGCAGGTGTCTGTGCGGACAGGGATCCCTGGCAGGAGGTCGTTACGAGTACGCTGCATTAGAACAAAGGAAAGCTCGAGATGTGGGTGAAGACGAGTGCCGTTAAGGCCCAGAACCGTTTCGTATTGGGAAGGCAGCCCATTGCTCCTTCACCCTACTGCCGAGCGAGCGGNCCGTGGGTCTGCTCCAGGGGCTTCCCGCCGGGGGGGGAGGAGTAAATTGAGGCGAAAGCTTGTTTTCTGGTTTACTCACAGCAGATGCAAAGGTCTCCCCTGCAGCACTCGCCACTCACGTGCCGCAGCTGCCCGACGTCCCGGGCGGCACACAGGCCGGTGGCTCGCGGCGCACCCTGGGCCGCGCTGCCCGGCGAGAGCCGGTCCCTGTGTCTGCGGAGAGACGCTGCCTGTGCCTGCCCGCGCCGGGAAGGGCGGGAGAGAGGAGGAAGGCGCGCTGCCGGCAGGACGCCTGGTTGCGGCAGGAGGGGCTCCTCTGCCTGCCGCGGGTGAGGAGGAGCGGCAGCCCTGGCACCCAGCTGCACTGCGGATGGACGGACAGGTGGACAGACGGACAGGTGGACAGACGGACAGGCGGCATCCTCGGGGCTGGCACGGGGCACAGCGCCAGCTCACTCCCGCTCACACAGCGCTGCTTCGAGCTGGACGGTCACGCGCAGGCAGCCTCTGATGGTCGGCGGCGGTACGCTGCCGGTCCTTACAGATTCATCGCTCTGAGTGGTTTTAATCGCAGGTGCTTTGGTTTAAAATAAACAAATAAATAAATCCGCAGTTGCTGACAGGTGTGGTTTAATTGCACCTGTTCAGTGAAGGATATATGCTGCTAAAATTCCCCCAAAAGTTTTCAGTTAAATATATGCAGCCGTGACAGCCACTGGACCATGAGCGACTGGAGCATATTGAGTTTCCCACTGGAATTACCGATCACAGCGTTTCAGAAGCACGGTAGCGCCGTAGTGCTCACAGCTGTGAGGAGGACAATTAGCATATAAAGGTCACCTACCACCACATTTGTTAGCCTCAATTTTATGGCCCCTGCTTTATTCTCCTTCGGTAAGTCCCAAACATTCATATTCGTGTTTGTTTTCAAAACCACTGGCGTTGCCTCAGGAGCAAAACCTCTTTGTGGAACTGTCTTTGGTTCTCATGATACAAATTAAGAGGATATTGAGATAAATGTAACAGTCAGAAGTTACTTCTCCGTAGTTCTTTGGTACTGAAATGTGCACAGGACAGCTGGTGACACAGCTCAGAAGCTTGTTCCGCCGCACTGCGTCTCCTCAGCCAAGAAGACGGCTCTTTGCAGAGCGTTGTCCACGTCTTGCCCGCACAACGCCCATGCAGTCACCTGTGAGCACCCGCGGGGCTGGGAGCCCCTGGGTGGGTCTGTGCAACGAGCTCCTTGCACTTAGCAACGCGTTCCAGGAATTTCTCTTTCCTTTGGGCCTGTTTGGTGCAAGCAGGAATCGGTGCGTGGTCACGTAGACAGCCTTGATGTGTGATGGGTTGGAAGGAGCTGTCTGCCTCCACGCTTCCAGCTTCCCCCCTGGCCAGATGCCCTGAAAGCCCTTCTTGCGGTGGGATTCACATCACAGATGGGAATTGCAGTCGGCTCATGCCAGTAGTCGGCATTAACTTCCTTGGCAATCCCTCCGGAGCCGGAGGAACAGTCGTGTCAGCGTGTGCTCTGCATGGGCCCCAGCAGTTGGGTCCCGTCCGGGCCGGGAGCCCCTTGGCACTGGCACGCCGCAACGACGAGCCGTGGAGGGCAGCCAGGCAGTTCTCGCTTTGCCTGTTCACAAACCCACAAATAATTTTGGCTTTTGCTTGCATGAAAAGAGTGCTATGTCAACAAAATACGTGGTTGTTTCCATATATTGGCGAGAATAGGAAAATGGTGCCAAAATGCTTTTCTTTTCTAAAAATAGCGTGGAGAAGGAATTGCTGGCAGTGATGGGTACCTGGTATCTTTGCTTGCGGTCAGCACAGAGTTAAGGTTAATGCGTATGTTCTAAATTTTCAGGCCCGATCAGGTAATTGTCTTCTGCCCTCCTTGTGTCTGTGTTCACGGTTGTTTGTGACTGAACGCTACGTGTGTGCAGAGAGGGAGGTGTCGGACGGATCGGGCCCAGGCTGCCTCGCTTCGCCTGCACAACACAGGCACCGAGGACGTCGAGGGATGTTCAAAGTCTCCGTGTTGGTAGAGTTTCAATGTGGGACCGATGCTTGCGGGGGGGCTCGCGGCAGGACGTTGTGCCCCCGGCCCCGCGGAGCCCCGGCTCTCCCGGGAGCCCCCCGTGCCGGCGCCGCGCCGCGTGCCGGGGAGCTGGCTCGGAGCTGCGCCGGCTGCTCCCTGCTCCCGGGGCAGCTGTCGGGCAGCGCTGCCTTCTGTCTGCCGCGGGGCTCCCCGGCCGGCAGGGGGGCCGGAGCGGGGCTCACCCGACCTCGCGGCTCGCCCCGCTGCCTGCAGCAGGACAGCGCCCTTCGTTCAACGGTTCATCTTAGCGCTGCGGTGGTTGTCGCGCAGCTTGCAGTTAAAAGAATTGTAAAAGTGATAAAATAGTTAGAAAAACTCTTAGCATTCAAATACCGAGATGTGTTGTATTCTAATCGGCGCTAAATTCCTGCTGTCCCGCACTCATCTGTATTCGTGCTCAATAAACCCCCGCCTTCCTGTGGCTCTGCATCATCCCGTGTGTGAATCAGACAAACGCGTTTGTGCCTATGGGACGCATTTTGCTCTAGAGTTCTGTCGTGGTAGAGGCAAAATGTAAAATAATGCAGTCGCGCGAGAGGTGGGTCAAATTGCCATACATATTAAAAGGGGCTGCTTTTGATCAGCTCCTTTGAATGTCTGGTATAACTCCATTTATCTGGAGATCTCAGGGGACGCCCAAAACCTTCAGATAAATGGGGGCTTAGTTAATCAGGGAAGCCAGCTGTCCGGCTCCTTCGGGGTAGGGTTCAAGATCACAACCCATCCTCTGCAGCCGGGCCGTCCCCGGCACGATTTGCATGCTTCCCTTCAGCAAGCCAGCCGTGAGGCTCTGCAGCACGCCCGGCACGTCGGGTCCCTCCTGGCCCTGCTCTGCCCGCGGCATGGCGCTGAGCTGCGGAGGCTGGGCGGCTGCTGCACGCGCGGCGGGTTTCAGAAAGCAGTGGTTTGTGCGGCACTGCACAAGCGCCGGCTTCCCCTAAATAACGCAGCTAGGCTTCGCCTTCAGGGCACAGCTTTACGCCACGCTCGCCGCAGAGATGTGGCACAAACTCCGTGTTACAGAGGTTTAGCTTAATGCTCTAATGTGTTTAAATGAGTAAAATCTGGTCCCTGGCCCTGCAGGATGAAGGCACAAGTGCACGAGGGCTGCAGTCCGGCCGGCCGGGGCGCCGTGCCGCCGTTACCGGGGACGTGGCGGTGGCCGGGAGGCTTCCCGCGGTGCAGCCCCAGGGGCAGCCTCAGATGGCCCCGCTACGAGCGGCCTGCAAACGCTGGTCTCCGAGCCTCGTGCCCGCCCCACCTCCTGTTAGCGTTCTGTATTCACGTTCCCTCGGGCCCCCGGCACACGCTGTTTGGGACTCCGGGGCGTCTGGCTACTGACTGGCGTAGCGCTGCCTACAGCGGCTCTGCTCACAGACACAGCTAAGCAGCAGAGCCGCGTTGCTGCAAGCGAGAGGAGCAGGTTGAGTGCGTTCGGTGAACTCCTGGTGTGCCAGCAGTCGTGCCGCGCATCGTCCGCCGACGTGCCGGATGCGCACGGCCCTTCGTTA
>VXAA01005687.1:3724-15428 GCA_013399115.1 Anseranas semipalmata | reverse complement strand
CCCGTGGCAGCGCTCGGCTCATCCGGCCGTTCTCTGGGGCCCTGCCTGTACCTCGGCATTGCCAACGGGCGGAACCTGGTGGGATGCTGAAATTTCGCCTCCCCTCATTTCCAGTCCCAGTTTTTGTTTCGGGACCAGCACCGCACCGTTCCCCCCCTTGGCCACTCGCGAGTGCATTTGTGACCGTGCCGAGGAACCGCGCTGCCAGCCCGCGGACCCTGCTGCGTCTTCCTCCCTGCCTGGGAGAGTCTCCTCTTGTTCATGGCCGCTGCTTGGTAGCAGAGGACAAAAAGGTGCCAAATGAAATTTTCAATTGAATCGAGTGTAATTACCTGACTTAATGAAGGAGGAAAGCCAGGAGGTTCTGCAGAAACCCCAAATTTAGCCTTTCTCCCCAGAGACGCCTTCCAGCGAGACACAGGAAATCACTCCACGGGGTGGTGTCGGCTCCCTCCAGCCCTCCTCACACAGTGACACCCGCATGAGGTTTCCAAACTGCAGCTCTGCCCACCTTCTGCCCCTTGTAGTGGCACAGCTGAGAAAGCCCAGCCATTCCCGGGAGGCCCTAAGCAGTCCTGATCCTGCAGAGTGAGGGAGCAGCGAGCGAGTGCAAGAACAGCCCTTGCCACGGGGGAGGGCTTGCTGCAGTGGCAAAGGCAACGCCAGAAAGCAGAGCCACGGCTTTTCCTCCTTGGGAAAGATAAGCGGAATACTGTCCAGTTGTGAAATTCCTGGCTTCCCAGGGTTAGAAACGCTCTGGTGTTCAGCAGGACAAAGTCACGGTGAGTGCCATGGACCAAACCCTCAGGCGCGTCAGCGCTGCGCCCTCTGGCTCCTCTGACCCGAGGGCTCCGACACAAACTCGCCCTGTGACAGCCAGGCTGCCCCGGGGGCGTCCCAAGGCCGGGGGCGTGGGGAGGGCGCGCGACCGCTGCCGCGACTTGGGCATCGAACGTTTGGTTTTGGGTGAACGCAGCCAGCGCCCCTTCGCTGGTGGGTAACGTCCTCCAGGCACGCTCCCCTGGCGCCAGGCTCCAGACGCCCGCTCACGGTGCGGTTGCAGCGGGTCCTCGCGAGGGGACGGCAGGGCAGGTCGGAGCGCTGCTGGTGCGAGTCTCCCTGGAGCTGTGTTGCCCTCGCGCTTCCCGGGAGAGAGGAGAAGGATTTCCCAGCGCTGTCAGGGCTGACGGGCTCACCTGGGGACAGGTCGTGGCCGGTGCGAAGGCCGCGCGGCAGCAGCGTAACGCGGCCGNCCTGGGCAGCCTCGGCCCCCCGCGGCCCCGCAGCGCGGCGGCACGGCCCCGCGGCTCTCCGGGCTCGGAAACCCCAGGAGGTGCTTCCGCACCGCCAGCACCAGCGCTGGTGCGGGCTGAACGGGGAGCGGGAGCTACTTTGCTTTCAGGAGCGCAAGGAGCAAGGGGAAAATTGCTTAAAAGAGCTTTATTTTTCTTTTTTTTCTTTTTTCCTGGAGAACATGCCCTGGTGTTGTGCGAGAAATCTGATTTGTTCTATTCAGGAGATTAAAACAAATCAGATACCTGTAGCTCTCCAGAAGATAACCGTTCATTTAAAGCAGACTTCCATCTGTATTACCCGCTGAATTCTTAATCCCCTCCTGCAAGGAACTTATTTTAAGAGCCTGAGGTTGCATCGGCGTAAAGCACTCGCACCTGCAAGAGGCTGCCGAGCTGTCTGACGCCCCTTCCCGTGCATGCTGTTCGTGTGCAGCCACGTGCCTGCACGTGAACGTTACCGGCCGCCTGCAGGGAGGTTATGCGGCACGGTGCCGTGTGCATTGTTCTCTCTGATTTTCTAGCCTGGTTACGGTGTAATAGCAGCCTGGGTCTCCAGGAGGCTTCAAGTTTCGCCCAGTTTGGAACTGCACGACCAGTAGCAATGCTGGAAGTGTAGCTGGAACAAGAGGGTGCTGAGTGCCCGTGGCACCCTGTCTGCAAGCGTGGCAGAACCTGAAGGCGTCGATTACTCATTCTAATTTTTGCAACATTTCCTCCCTCTGCTTTCCCAAACAAGCCAGCAGGAGCCAGCAGCACCAGCAGTCCCCGCTTTCTCCCCCGGCCCCGGGGCGCTGAGGGGGCCGTGTCAGCGAGCAGCCAGCCCGACCTTCGCGCGAGCGCAGCGGGTGTGCCGTTCCTGTATTCACACCGTTTTGTGTTCTCTCCCTTTAGATTAGAATGTGTAACGGTCTCGTTACGGTAATTGCCGCAGGTAAGAGCGATGCTTCCCGCAGGCCGCGCTGCTGGCGTCGCGCTCCATCACTAACCGCTCTCCTCCTCCTGCTCCCCCTGCTCCCCTGCGCTGGCCGGGGCTCTGTCCCTGTCCCTGTCCCTGTCCCTGTCCCTGTCCCTGTCCCTGTCCCTGCCTCCCCCCGCTGTGCGCAGCTCCCAGGGGCTGTCCCGCTGCGGCGACGCCCGCCTCTTTGGTTGCAATTGGAAGGGCCCAAGCACGCCGCAGCCCACCTGTGGGTTGAAAACTGATGATTTGATTTAAGACACCGCTGCGGAGCTGCTGCTTGCTTTTACAACTCGCAGTGTCACGTTGCCTGCGCACCCCCTGGAACAAACGCAGCGCCACAGCAGGAGCGGGCCCCTCGCCAGCCCCTCCGTGCCCTCTCCCCGGCCGAGCGAGCGGGCCGCGCTCTGCAGCAGAGTCGCAGGCTTCCCCTGCAAGGCGGCCAAGTGGCTGGAGTTCGGGCCAGACGGCTTGCAAGTGGAATTATATTTGTATGAACGCCTTCATCTTCTGTGGTTGTGGCTCCTCACCCTGCAGCTGCCGTCCCGCTATCAATCACGGCGCTGCGGAGGCAGCTCCGAGGCTGATCGCACAGCTCGGGACTCGCCAGGAGAGAGCTGGGAGCAGAGGAATGCGCGGCCGCGGGGCCGGAGGGCGCTGGGGGGGCCGGGGTGCGCCTCGCCCGCGCCCCTGCCCACCTTTCACATGCGCAGGCGGGTCATGGTCGGGAGCTTGCATGAGCGTTGCTTCAGCTTGTCCGTTCGGTGCAAACTGCGTTGTTTTGACCATCTGCCATGCCGCTTACTGCAGGAATGTGGAGTGCGGCACCTCCCGCTGCCCCCTGCCTCCCCCGCGCTTTTCTCCCCGCAAACAGCACCGCAGGTTTGCCTCCTAATCCAAAACTGACAGCTCCGCGTTTTGCACAGAAAATGCCTTTGCACATCAAGTCATGTTTTCACCTTTCTTTAATGCGCCATTTCCCCTTCAGTCAGTTGTCTTGGCGTAGGGGCTGGTAGGCGAGGATTCCACCTGCAGTGCAAGCACCAGGCCGCGAGCTGGCTGCACTCGGGCTGCAGACTGAGCTGCGAGTGGCCCCCAGCGCTAGAGCGTGCACCGCGTCCAGTCACCGACATAGCCGGAGTTCGCTCCAGCATGGGCCGAAGTTTTAATCCCCTCAGTGAGGAAGCAAAGCGAGGCGCTGCCGGTGGTGTGGCCGCGCTTCCACGCCACCAGAGAGCCCCGCGGGGAGCGCGAGCAGCCCCCCGTGTGCAGGGCTCGCCGAGAAGGCGCGCTCTCCCCGCGCTGCAGGTTGCCGAGCCAGCGAACCAGAACATTTGACTCGAGCACTTCGATGCCTCCAGCGCGTAACCCAGCGCGGGTTAGTGAGCTGAAGGGTATTAGGGATGTCCCTGCAGTCATCCATCAATAGACTAAAAGCAGGTAAAGGCACAGAAGATAAAAGCCAGGAGGTACAGCCCACTGTTGAACTGGAAATAGGTTTGTGCTGCAAAATCCAGCCATCAGCTTGGGGGTGCTCGTCTGGCTGCAGAGCCCAGCCCCGGCCCCTGCTCTGTGCTCAGCCCCGCTCCCTAACGCGTACAGGGGCTCGCAGGCACCTGGGCACGGGGCCGGCCCTCCGCCTCCAGTAAAAACATGTTCACAGAGCCAGAGAGGGAGTTGTAACAGGGCTTAGCAGTACGGCAGCCCAAGGGAGCTGATGAAATGACATTCACACCGAGAAACGTCTGGGGACGAGTCAAAACCCCAGCAGCAAGAGCAGCGCTGTGTTGCAGCATGCGTTGGGATTCCCCAGCGCGCGGCTCCGGCTGCACAGGGGACAGGCGAGCGCTGCGCACCCGCGCTGGGTTTTATTCATCTGTTTGTCAGTTCAGGAGCTGTATCCCCAGCCGCTCTCATTCAGACAGCCCATTGAGCCCTGACCTGTAGTCGCGGTCCCCTCTGGGGAGAACGTGAGGTGTAACTTCGTGTTGTTGAACAGCAGGGCGTAAATACACGTAGTCTGCGTTACCCAGCCCATGAACACCGTTCTGGAGCGCTGGTCGCGAGTACAAGGACACTGGTGGGCATTTGGTGTCCTGCCCGAGTAGTGGAACCGAGGAGAAAACCCGGGATTCTTTATTTTTTATTGGAGACTGAGACGCATTCCAGGGAGTCTCATGAAAGCCTGCGTGCTCTGGAGGCTCGCTCCCTGCTCTGTCACAGCCCCCGTACAGAAAAGCCTCTCGGGGAACGCAGCAAGGGCACCGTTGTAGTTGTCTGCAGCTGGAGGAGACATTTGCCGAGTTCCCCTCGCCCTCGTGGCTGTGCTGGAGCTCTGGGCCAGGCACTGCGCAAAGCAGCGCTGGGGCCACTCGCGGCCCCCCCGGCTCCCTGTGGGAACCCTCACTTCTCCCCAGAAGCACAGGCTGCAGCTCCTCGGCTGCTTGGGCCAGGTCTCTGCAGTAGCGTTCAGCTGTCACACCCCGGGTCATCCGGAGAGGGGCTGCCGTTGGCAAGGCGGTGGTTCGGCTGCGAACGCGGGCTGCGGGCAGCTCGTCTCCTCCCTTAGGCTGCCTCCTCTCTGCCCGTTCTGTTTTCCAGGCTGCCTCACCACCAGCGCAAGCGCCGACCTTACCGTCACCATAGGAATAGAGCTGGAGCCGACCTCGCCGACGCTGCCGCGCGCCAGCAGGAGCAGAGTCCCCGGGAAGCTTCGCCGCTCCGCCAGCGCTCTCAGCAAGTCTTCCAGCTGAAGGCTGCGGGAGCGCACCCCCGCCAAGGGCCCCCGAGACCTCAACACGTTCCAAGCGACGTGCCTTGCCAACAGGACCCGGGATTCCGGACGAGCGTGTGGTGAAGGGGACGGGCGAGGGGTTTGCTCTCTAAGATTACCCTTCTCGTGTGTGTTCCAGCAGACATCCTCGGTGACCAAGCATCGCCTGGGTTGTCCCCGTGCGCTCCCGTGACTTTCTGTCGCGAGGCGCGTGCGGTGCTGGGGAGCCCCCGGCAGCGAGCGCGTCTCCTCCCGCGGCACCTGCGTGCAGGCACTCGTGTGGCAGCGAGAGCACAAAGCCAGTACTGAACCCAGCTACCTAATGTCATTTCCGAGCCTGGATTTTAGTCATTCCGTCCAACACTTAATTGTGTATTAGTGAATTGTGTGGAAGTAGAGAAGAGTTTTCTGATGAGTAGACCCGTTACGAATGTCCTCCTCCTCTGAAGTGTGGGCGAGTGATTGAGGTGCTTTTCAGCATCTATTCAACCTCTGCTCCCGTTCTGTTTTCAGTAGTCATCCCATGCAGGTTTTGTGCATGTAGCTAAGAATTAGTAATAATCAGAGAAGCCATTTATCTGAAATTCAGGAGGGTGCTGCCAATTTCATAAAATGGCAGCACCTGCACTGAAATCACTCTGTTTAATCAAGCTATCTTATTCAAGGTCATCCATCACTACCTATTGTGCAGAACCCTGAAGCTGAGGATGCTCCAGCCTCCAGTCGCCTGGGCCCGGTGCAGCAGAGCACCGCAGCAAGCCGGGCTCCTCGCCACAGTGCTCGGCACGTGCCGGGCTGCGGCACAGGGGGGCCGGGGGCGGCAGCGTGCGGTGCCAGGCGCGAGCTGGTCGGCAGCCACGGCGCCAGCCCGGTGCAGACGTTTCACGTCTTTGCACGCTTTTTAGCCAGGAGCCCTCTGTCTCAGCGCTGGCTTTGGCTTCAGGATCGTTTTGCCCTTTGCAGTAATGTTTGTGATGGCTGCGTACTGATGGCTGCTCACTGTGCGTGGAAAATAAAAATAGCCACCGTTCTTTTTGATGAGCAAATGCTGCACATCTGCTCTGACGGCTCCTCACCGGGGTTTGAAGGACTGTGACAGTGCACTTCTTAGGTAACCACTTCACCTTTTCACAACGTCAGGGCAATAATCTGCAACTTGGAGCTTCTCTAGCTAGTTAGAATAAAATAAATCTGAAGGCTATCAAGGACAGGTAGTGTCCTGTTGGCACTTTCTGTAGTAAGCAAATCTCTTACGTTGAATAGGAAATGTATTTCATGCTACATGTATCATAGATTGCCGGGGGTGAAAACTTTTTCTAGCTTAAGGAAACATGTCTTACACAAATAATGGAGATCCAGGAGATGTACTGCAACGACGCGAAGAGGCAGCATGAACAGATGTCCAGGCCGAAGGCAGGGATGGGCTGATGCTCCGCCAGCAGGCGCAACAGGGCACGGGAGCACGAGCCCCGGTGCCCCCGCCGGACCCGCTGGTGGCCGCGTGGGGTGGGCACCGCGCAGCCCAGAGCCCCCGGCCACGCGTGGATGAGGGCAGAGGCGGCTGTAAGGAGCTGGTCTGCGGGAGCTTTGCTTTTGGGTTTTGAGCATCGGTGGCTCTGCCCAGTTCTTGAGTGTTGCATCGGCTACCTCTGGCCTTCCTGTTCCTCCTCAGGTCTGCTTCTTGTTGCTTTTTGTTCATTTTTTGGTTATTACGCTACTCAGCATTTAAATGCACATCTCTGAACTTAATGTGATTTGTCCTAAGTGAAGGGGACTGATGTTTAAGTGAAGCAAAATGCACGAGCGGGCCACCATTTTTTGCACTTCTACTTATGTGTTAACGTGAGCATCTGTCTGTTTTCGTGTCGTCATCGAGCCGCGTTCCCTCCCTGTAAATGCGGAACACCGCATCACAAATACTTACAGCGACAGCGAGTTGTTAGCGCCAGCCGGGCTGAGGCTGCGGCGCCCGACGCGCTCGTGCGGGGCAAAGCTGGCGCCTGGCGTGGGTGAGCGCGGGAATCCTGCTGGGAAGAGCCCGGTGCTGGGGGCTTGGGCTGCCCTTCTGCTGTTCTGCCTCACGCTTCGGTTTTGGTTCCTGCTGATTGTGTGTGGGTGAAGTACATTGGAAAATAAAACTTGTATTTTAATTTATTTTACTTTCACGACGGAATACGCGAGGCTGTCTTGTTCGTAGTTAGCCAATAAATGGTCTGAAATAATTTCAAAGGCATTCCGAATAAAACGAGACTTTTCTCTTTAGAGCAATACACATCTCTATTTCAGGGAAGAATTAAAACACCAATAAAAACAGTAGTTTCCTGATGTCAAAAATGTTATTAATCTGTGAAAATTCAACTGTGGTTGTGTATTATAAAATAAGCAACGAAGCTGTTCCGCTGTCCCCCAGAAGCCTCCCAACCCTGAGCTCACAGCCAGGTTCTTTAAGGAGCACACCGGCGCTGTTGCACACTGAATGGTTTTGCAGGTCTGAGTCAAACCTGGGCGAGGATTTTGTGCCGGAGCCCGGTGCACGCGACGCGGCAGCGAAGCCCGCAGGAGCCGCGTGGCCGTGCCCCCGCCGCCAGCCGGTGCCGAGGCTTTGCTGCTTCGCCGCCCCCAGCCCAGCCCTCGCCGCAGCAGCGCCCGCGCTCCACGCACCCGCGGACGGGGAGCAAGCGCCCGCCCGAGGGGCGTCCCGCTGAAACCGCCGGGGTCTCCCATAGACCTCTTGTGCTTTTACCTGGTGGATGGCAGGTGGCTCTCGTTTTTGAAATGTTTTGAACAGATTTGAAACGTAGTGCGGAACCCAGCAGAATCATTTCCCAACTCAAATTCTGTTCACAGCCAAATCTCTGCTAACGTAACACCCTGGCTGCAGCAAGGCACCATACGGGTTCGCTCCTTGCAGCCCCCGATTGTATTGTCAGGCCGGGGGGAGGCCAGAACCCCAAAAACGCTCTGTGACAAGCGCCGGTCCCAGCCGCCTGCAGCGGTGACCGTCACAGCCCCGCCGGGACGCTGCCAACAGCCCGGGACGCCCGAGGCAGAAGAGGGAGGCTTCTGTCGGGCTACCACTGAAAATTACTTCTGTGTGGCTTAGAAACAGGTCCAGGGCAAACTAAGGGGATTTTCACCTCTCCTAAAGAATAAAAGTTCATTGCATAAGTGTGTGCTTCTCGAAGTGTCTTTATTTCTGTCACCGTTTATTAGGGCAGGCCACCCAAAAGAGAGGCAGTAAAAGACCTTTCAGGCTCACCTGGTTTTTATCGGATCTGTCGCTGGGTGTGGGGTAGAGAGGTAGCTTTGCACCGAGCATTTCTTCCTCCTGGCCATACCAAGGGCTTCCAAGCTGCAGCGTCCTTGCCACACTGACCCGCTGCAATGCCTGAAGGCTCCCATGGCGGGAAGGGCACCGGCACCCCACGGCCCGGAGCAGGGCACCCGCAGCCAGGCACCGGCACCCCGGGGCTGGGGATGGTGCGTGCGGATCTGGGGCCCCAGAAAACAGAAAGCTGAGCCGGGCAGAAGGACTCTTTCTCTTTGGGATTTTTTTTCTTTTGTTATCCTTCTCCACGAAGAGTCCTTTGCCATTGAGCACGGGCAGCGCTGCTCCCAGCCGTGGTCCTCCATCTCAGGCTTTGGAGCGCTCAGTGCTCAGCCACGAGCGCACACTGAGCAACGTTTCCGCGGCCGAGCGCGCTCCCGGCACGCTGAACCTGCCGCGCGTCCTCAGCGGCAGCCCCGGCAGCAGCGCCGGCCTCCTCTGGAGGGGCTTTGCAGCTCCTTGCTAATAATAATTACAGGGCATTACTAGAGCCCAAAGACATTATTTATATACCGTCCACTGCAAGAAATGCACGACGACAAGCTTCCCTTCTAAGCCGTGTAATGCCCCATTGCTGGGAATTTGCATGGACATTAAAAACAATCTGTCTCTAACAGCGATTTTCTGCTCTGTGGAGCCATCCCCACAGAAATGAGGGGGGGTTGTGCGCTCACTCATAATTATGCCAGGGGTGCTTAGGCATTAACACCCGCTTATGCCAGCGGGAATGATACGGGATTACTTGGCAGCGGGAAGAGCAGCTTTGAAATGTCTGCTTCTCCTGAAGAGAGACAAAGTTCTCTCTTAAATTCCCTTCTTCCGCAATGGGGAACTGGTCCCAGCGGCTCCGGTAAGCCCCTCATGTCCCCATTTGCAGACCCAGCTGCACACTGGCCATGAGGCAGGACCCCGGCCTGAGGAGCAGCCGCGGCCCGGCGGCAGCGCCGCTCACGCTCCGGTGCGGCTCACGAGTGCCCGGGACGACGGCTCGCTGGGTGCCCCGCGGGGCCCAGCCACCGGCANCCTGGGGCAGCCACAGCCCGGGGGCCGCAGCGTGCGAGGCGTCAGTGCCGGACATGTGCGTGGCGGCTGCCGGGCGCACCGAGCGGTTTGTGTGTACCGCGTACGTGTACACAATTATACATACACACACGTTATACATAACTATTAGCTACTGTGTATTGTGGGCATTATATAATGCTTATTATATAAATATATTGCACATATATGTTATATATAACATTATATAATGCATATAATTGTATCATACACATTCATTCTATATGCATATACAATTAATTATATACACATAATATATGATATACATTATAGAATATGCACTGTAATATACTATAAATGTACTATGTATAATAAATTATCGTTCATATATTATTAATAATATTTATGTAATATAATGTTAAATATTATTATACAAATATTTATTATTTTTATACAAGTATATTATGGTTTACAGATAGCATATACAATATTTACATTATACACATACATGCACATGTATACACTAGATAGACATTATAGACATATATATTACATATATACATATACACTTTATAAACTATAAATACATAGTATATATATACACTATACAAACTGTAATATTGCATAATATGTGTAGTATATTTCTATAAAGCATAAATACTTATGTACTAAAAATTATATATGGTTATATAAATAATCTCAGTAATGCATAAATAATATGTTATAGATTATATCTAATTATCTAATATACATAATACTATGTATGTCACAACGCACATCATAGAAGAGTCAATGCAATGTACAATATAATATAGATAATACTACAGACTATAGATCATAGATTATGCATAATATATATGTATAATGTATACAGATTGTGCATGCAGGTATGTGCACCATACGTAATGTGTTCATACACATACACATATAAAAGTGCATTATGTAATGCACACTCTATATACTACACAATACAGTCTTACAGAGCTAATACGTACAAAATTATATAATAAGAAAATAATATTTCATGTGAATAATAATGTATAAATAATTATATATATTATATACTGAGTATAGTGTTTTCTAATATGCTTTGTATAATATGCTTTATCTGACAGGCAACATATAATTTGCAATACACATTATATATTTGGTATCTCATGTACTATACTACATAATATAAAGTATACATAAATGTATGTAATTTATATAAAATTTATTTTAAATTTTAATTTAATTTGATTATTTAAATTTATTTTTTAACATTTAATCTACATATTGATAATTTATTATACAAAATACATTCTATAGGTATGATGTAGGTTTTTTTTTATAATTTTTTTCATTTATATGTATGAAATTTTCCAGGTCAAAATCCAAGGAGCCATCGGATGCAGCTGCTGTTTGTTTTCCTCAGTTCTTTATTTTTCCTTTGCGCTGTCATTGAAATACATTGCCTTTCCATACCCAAATCTGTAAAATTAGCCAGTGCAGTGATGGCGCGGGTCCTTGTCCTGATGGACCCGCGGCGGCCGCCACCTTCCAGAGGCCAGGCTCAGGCCAGGGCTCTGCCGGGCTGCGCGGGACGTGCTGTCAGCGGCGCCGGGCGCGGGGGAAGGTTTGAAAAATGAGATTTGTGTAAAGGCGCTGCACTCCGAGGGACGCTGATAAGGCACGTGGCGAGTTGGAGCCCAGGTGGCGAGCAGGGAGGGCTCTGTGCCCCCCGGGCTTCAAGGCCGTGGGGTCCTTTGTGAGGGCTGCCTACACGCAGGGCTCCTCTGCGAGCGCGCAGGAGCTGCCTGGCGCTGGACGGTGCCTGTAGGAGCCACCCCGGGGGCGTCGTGCCTGGGGGCTGCTTTCCGGAGGGTTCCCCGGGTCCGGCCCCGCTGCGGGCACAGCGACGCGCTCCCTGTGGGGAGGGGAAGGGGGAGGCCACGTGTGGCACGGCCATCCCAAGGTTTCCATGAGGCAGGCCTTCGTTAGGTGAATTGCAAACTAGAAGTAATTATTGCCAGCACAGCGAGGCCTGTTATCTGCGTGGAAGGATGTGAGCCATTTGAGTGCAGGGTGCCCCAGGGCCCTGTGCCTGCCCTGACGCCCCAAGATGGTGACAGAGCAGGGCGGTGGCACCGCCGCCCGCATTGCCCCGGCCCAGCCCCAGCGGCGCTGGCGGGCCCTGCGAGCAGCTCTCCTGCTCGTTATAAACAGACACCGTTTTTTTAAGCAGGTTTGTGCAGGGAAGGGATGTGAGATCTGAGGCCAAAGCCCTGCCCCGGACCCATCTCCGGATGATTTCCCAGTTCCCACTTTGCCCCTCCGGCGCCGTCGCGCTCCCCAGCCCTGCCGCGTCTGCCCCG
>VXAA01005686.1:269678-289568 GCA_013399115.1 Anseranas semipalmata | reverse complement strand
TGGAGATCTGCTCCGTGTGGTACCCATAGGCTGCAGGGGGACAGCCTGCTCCACCATGGGCCTCTCCACAGGCCGCAGGAGAACTTCTGCTGCAGCGCCTGGAGCCCCTCCTGCCCTCCTTCTGCACTGACCTGGGTGTCTGCAGGGCTGTTTCTCACTCCTCTCTCCCAGCTGTTGTGGCACAGCAGTTTTTCTTTCCCTTCCTTAACTCTGCTCTCCCAGAGGCATAACCAGCGTCGCTCACTGGCTCAGCTCTGGCCAGCAGCGGGTCCGTTTTTAAGCCGGCTGGAGCTGGCTCTGATCTGACATGGGGCAGCTGCTGGGCTCTGCTCACAGTGGCCACCCCTGCAGCCCCCTGCTACCAAACCCGTTCCACATAAACCCAATACAAACTGGAAGTTGAAAAGACTGGAAGTTGAAAATTCATGCAAACTTCCTATCATAACTTCTTTCTTTTTTTTTTTTTTTTTTTTTTTTTTTTTTTTTTTTTTTTTTTTTTTTTTTTTTCTTTTATGAGCCCACCAGCTCTTATACTGCAACAAAAATCATGATTTGTTACTCTCACTCACTGTAGCATATCTAATTTTAGATTACAAACTGCTTGGGGCAGGCGTCATGTCTCTTATGTATTGTGTGAACTGGATAGTGAACATTGTATAATCTGCACAACAAAAACACGGGGCTGGATCATGCCCTTAAGCACAGATGGCCTTCTTTACAGAGATTGTCTTGTAACCCAGTGTGGGAGAAAGGGATATGTCACCTGGTTCCTCAGTGTTGCCCTATAACAGTGAAACCCCACTTAAGATCACAAAAGACTGATCTGTAGGGTTGAAGGAAAAGTGGCTAGATAAAAAAAAAAAAAAAAAAAAAAAAAAAAAAAAAAAAAAAGTTAAAAAGGTTGTATAATTATTATAACAGGTAAATGTGGGTTATCTGTAAATTCTACTCTAAAGGGAAGCCCCTGAGCAATGTTCATTTCTTAGGCCACAGAATTATAATTTACCACATTGATTATTACTTTGTTAATGTTAACAAAAAGAAGAAATTTTCTTTGACTATATTCTGGATTAGCTATCTATTTCAGTGAAGTCTCTCCAAATTTATGTTGGTGTTATGGTGTTATGTTGGTGTAAATGGGAACAAAGAATTGCGCTAATTCAATCTCCCAAGTTTCTATCAAAGTCGCTTAGAATAGTTTCTGTCTTACCCTCTAGCTATTTTAAAGGCATCACAATATAAAGATTTCTTTCCTGCCAGTCTGTCAGAGCCTTGACATTTTAAACTAGCTCCTTCTATTTAATAACAAGAGTGCACATTTTAACACTTATCTAGGGGCAACTACAAACATTCCCACTGACAACAAATCCTCCAAATCAAATTACCAGAATGTATCCTGTCACTCAAAAAAAAAATCTGCACATATCATCAGAGGCTTTCAGCTTCATGGTCACAGGTTATTTGGCCTGCCCATGCATATTTTAACACTGTTTCTTGCATAATCCAAATTAAACAGATACTTGACCCTTTCATCTAAAACACAGAGATCACAGAAAGAAAAAAGAGCTCTAGTCACTGTACAAAGTAGTGACAATTTTCCTGCAGATCTCTATTAGTTGAAATCATCCCACAAACAAAAAGAATTTTGAGAAGGGACAATTGGACTTTATTTTATTTCTTGTAGCTAGGAGCCTTGCCAAAGATGTCCACTGGTGTAAAACATAGAGAGATGTAAAATAATTCTTTAAAGTTAGACTATTTTTAGCTTACATCTTGAAATCTTGAGCAGGAACTTGAAGATTTAAATGCATTTCTTTTTGTTCAAAATTAATCTTTTCTCTTTTTTTTTAATTTTTTTCTTCCTTTTTTTATTTTTTATTTTTTTTATTATTCAGCTGCTAAATGTCACCTTGTGTTTCAAACTTCAAAAAGCGAGAGTCAAGCCTGCCACTTTTATTAACCTTCATTACATAGCTTCTGGACAGAATTGCATCTCACAATACTAGTAATCAAGCTGCTTTTCAGCATCATAAAGTTAATTCATATTCATTTCATTCTGTCTTATCTTCAATTCAGTGACCTTTCCATCAACTATCTAGCATTAGGCTAGAGCATAGTATTTTGAGTATTTTGATATTTTATCAATTATTTATTGGTTCTACTTTAGTTTTGGAGACCCACAGGTCCTCACAGTGCTGTAACATTTATAATATTAGCACAACTTGACATAACCAAGGAATATTTATTTCGTGTAAGAATTAACCTGTAAAGATACAAATCACAAAGCTTAAATTATATTTTAAAATATGCAATTTTGAATATACAGCTTTTTAAGCTTTTTTGAGATCATGCTTAGGTACAGTATTGAATTGTAGTGTCCAAAGTTTCCAGATGATAACTTAGAAAATTCTAAGATGTTCATGGGAAGAATAAAAAGAGAAAGGTAGAGAAGTATGGAACAGCATTTTATAACAGCATGTTATCAACATTTTATAATAGTGTATTTTAACTTTAGATTCAAAAAATAGAGGTGTAATTTTAACAACTTTTATTTTGAATGGAAGGATAAGACTGGTTTTAAAATTAAGAGTAAAAGTACTGTAGGAAAAAAAAAAGTGTTTTATTGATAATTTTTTATTTTTATAGGTCAAAGTTTTTCTCTTATTGTTCAAATAAATGGGTATGATAACCATGGTAAGACCTTTAATCTTAGTTTTTCTTTCATAATCTTGTAGTATAAAAATAGACAATGTTCATCCTTGATGAGTCAAACTGAAAGACTAATTTTGTTCTCATGAACTATCCTTTAAACAGAGTGATTCTATTAGATATTGTATGACAACGTTAATTACATAGTTTTGAGGCATTTTATGATAGAAAAGAGCTATTTACTTTTATGGATATATTACCATTTTATAATTGATATCCTGAATATCAACCTGTATTTATATAAATGTTCTTAGTTCAGAAGCTATACAAAATGTGATGGCCATCAATGAACCATATAATAAATGATGAGAAAAGACAGACAGGGTAAGATCAGTTACTCTTGTTCAACAGTTGTATATTGCCACTCCAAACTGTTTGTCAGCTGTGAAAGAAAGTAGTCCATTGCAGTATGATCTCTCTTCTCTGGTAAGGAGCAGACAAATTCAGTCTATTCTCTTATATCTCAGTATGTAAGCCCTTCTAGAAAAAATGACATCACTGCTGCTCCATGCCTACGAATTTGTGGGTCTAATGCTCTTTTACAGTGAATTACATCTGCACCAACTTGAAGGTTCATTTTTATGGACACTGTAGAGTAAAGGGATCTTAGCAAGAATAGGTGTCAGGCTATGGCACTTTCTTCAAAGATGAAATAGGGTAATACAACACTCAAGTAATTATGGTGACTAAAACAAATTAGGGATCAATAAATATCCTCCTGCACTGCAGTTTACAGGAGTATGCCTTACAGATATGCCATCCAGTGATGTTTTATGAGTTGCACTAAGTTGTTCTGAAGATCATGCCTGTAGGACATTATATATACTTACAGTCGTGATGTGAATTGTTGAATATCCAGCAAAGCCTTAAATCAGCTATTTTTACTTTTTGTTCCAATGCCTACTAGTGATAAAGGGATGCTTACCTCTTCTAACTGGCACAGTTAGAAGCCAGAGGGGTCACTGTTAAGCCATTATAGAGTTTCCTCTCTGTCTTTGAAATCGTTAATATAGCATGGCATTCCCATTTTGAATCTCGGCTAGTACTAATTTTTCTTATTTTTTAAGTCTTCATTCTGCACATCTATGAACATCTGCTTTCTCTATCCATATAACTTTTTAAACATTTGTCTGAATTTGTTAATATACTTTATTAAAAACACCTTATGATTGAAAATGGAGAGACACTTTTAATGGATATGCAAAATGATGTACATCATTCTAGCGCTTTATTGAGTCCCTTAAAGTAGTAAAAGCTGGATGAACACTGTAGCTGCCAGTTCAGCTAAATGCTTCAGCTTTTCCTGTGTGATGACAGAAAAAATTATTTTCTTCGCTTACCATACTACCAGCTAGTTTCTTATTCACAGGTACTGCCCTACATGACTTTCAGCAATGATAACTGTCAGCATGGTGATAAGTGTAGGGAACACATGTCACAAAGGTGTAGTGGGAGTCGTCATACAGCATAGCCCCATGAGCAAGAAAAATCAAACATAGTGCAAGGAAGGGACTTATGCTATTTGTTGTGACTAAAGTTTACTGTACCATCAAATCACAATCCCTCCAACTCTCAAAGTTTTCTCACTGTTAGGCTGATTTGAAATATCTTCATTGCTCAGAGGGAAGTGTCCTCTGTAGAGGAAACAAAAAATCCATGCAAATCTTTATGCTAGACTTTCTCCAGGAACAATAGTCACTGCAAAGCAGAAGACCCGTATGTCAAAAGAGACTCTTTTCAACAAGAAACCTAGTTATCTATTTGGCAGCAGACAGGAATGGGCAACTTGTGTCCCACAGGCTAAATGTGACCTGAAAATGTGCTAAATCACATTAATAACTCAAGTTTTAAACCCACTTTTTTAAGGTTTTGCACTATATTAATGTTTTTATTGATTGACTTGGGTAGTTTAATGTCATTTATTATTATGTAGTCCAACAAAAGAGTTTGGCAGCCAAATTTGACCCTCAAAATAATAGTAATAAAAATATTTTCCCATCTGTGCACTCCACCTCACTTCCTTTTCCATTAGGAAATTGCCTTTTCCTTGTTTTGTTTTCTTTTCAATGTTTACACAACAACAGATACTAAAATCAGCTCAAGACGTCCCTCCCCAGGAATTAGCCACAAAATGTAATTATTTTACCCCTAGCTGCTTTATGATCTTCTGAAAAAGAAAGGGGTTCATACTTAAGCAAAATATTATAATCAATATTACTCTGTATCTTGAAAAAGATGAGATTATCATTATTTCGGATATGATACAAAGAAGAATCACTGCTCTTAGAGATTCCAGAACTAGAGATTATTCCTGTAAAGATCATTTCTAAAGCATGTGTTTTGTTTCATTTATTACAGGATTCAGGGATATGGGAAGGAATGGAGGAAAATACCAGTATGTAGGGAATGATGCAATAACAAAATAACTATCGATTAGGATACAAACAGAAAGCTAAAAAAGTCTGCTTTCAAAACAACAACAACAAAATATTTCTTAGCCCCTAGAAAACATAATAACCTATTGAATCTGTAGCAGGTTGTACCTGGATGTCACCCAAATGGTTCAGCTCTTCTGTGCTTGAAGTACAGATGAAGTAAAAGTACATTGTTACAAATGCAGCATTTACATTTAGTGAAATATTTATTGCTAAGCACAAAGATAAATTAGAACCTTTGGAATGTATTAAATTTGCTGCCCAGGAAGAGGAAGAAATGAATTACTTGCGTATAATTTCTGAAGCATTATTGCTAGAGCAGCTGCCAAATTGCAGCACTACAAATGAGAACACAAATATTTTTAAGTCTTCCCCAGTCACAGAAATCCAATACACACATTTTTCTGAACGAAGATCATCAAATGTATTTGAAGAAGTGTTTCATGTGTAAATAGTCTATATGCAGCATATGAACATAATCACTAAGAAAAGCTTTTAGTCTTTTAAGACTCCCATAAATGACTTCTAGCAACAAATGACTGGTATAAAAGTTCTATTTAATTTTCTAAGGGTTGGACTACAGAATTTAACAACTTTCCATTTCTTATAACTAGGTAAATCACAAGTATAGAGCTAAAGCTAGAACACGAGCCATACAAAATCATTTACTACCAAGAAAATGTTAGCCGACTTCAACATTTTAATGTCCAATTGATAAGTTAGACATAGCTTGTGTTACATTCATAGTGCATACAACTCATACAAAATAATACTAACAGATAATTTTTATGTAATTATCAAAGTACCATTTCATTTAACAATGATATATGCAATCAGCATCCAAAAGCTGGACAAACAGTGTATTTGCTACAGATGTGAATATAATTAATTACAGATCGCATCATAAGATTAGACTTAATTTAACCTTTACATAAAACCACTAATAATTCCAGGAACTATCCTCATGTTGGACAGATCCAGTTCCAGCCATCTCCAAAACAGACCCACCAACAGCCAAAGCTGAGCCAATGAGCAATGCTGGGTGCACCTCTGTGATAACATATTCAAGAAATGGGTAAAAAAACCCTCTGTACAGCAGCTGTGAGTGGAGTGAGACAATGCAGAGAGAAACAGCCCTGCAGACACCAAGGTCACTGAAGAAGGAGGGGGAGGAGGTGCTCCAGACACCAGAGCAGAGGTTCTCCTGCAAGTCAAGGGAGAAGACCATGGTGGAGCAGGCTATCCATTGGAGCAGATATCCATTCTGCAGCCTTTGGAGAACCCCACTCCAGGTGGATCTGGCCTGAAGGAAGCTGAAGCCTGTGGAGAGCCCATGCATGAGCAGGTTTCTGGCCAGATCTGCAGCCTGTGGAGAGGAGCCCATGCAGGAGCATGTTTTCTGGCAGGAGCTGCAGGCCATGGGGGACCCATGCTGGAATAATCTGATCCTTAAAGAGTGTACCCTATGGAACAGACCCATGCTGGAGCATTTTGAGAAAAACTGTGCCCCTTGGGAGGAACCCCACACTGGAACTGGGGAAAAGTGTGAGCAGGAATGAGTGGCACAGACAAAAAGTTATGAACTGACTGCAACTCCCATACCCCAGTGCCCTGCACCATTTGGGGGTGGAGGAGGCAGAGGAATCTGGAGTGAAGTTGAGCCTGGGAAGGAAGGTGGGAGCCAAGACTTTTTTTTTCTTTTTTTTTTTTTTTTTTGTATCTTTTTCTCACTATCCTATTCTATATTTAATTGGCAGAAATTAAATTAATCTTCCCCCCATTGAGTCTGTTTTGCCTGTGACAGTAATCAGTGAGACATCTCCCTGTCCTTATCTTGACCTACAAGCTTTTTCATCATACTTTTTCCTCATCTTGCTGAAGAGGGGGAGTAAGGGAGCAGCTTGGTGGGCACCTGACAGCCAGCCAATTTTAACACTACATAACCTTATAAACTTCTCTCTCACCTGAGACCTTTGGAGTCTGGATGTCTGCTTCCATCCAAGATACTACTACCTTTCACATCTCCCTTTATGTGTATCAGCTAGGTTACAGCTCTCTTCATCAAAAAAGTGATTTTGAAAAGACTGCATTGCTGTTCAAGTAACATCTGTGACAATTAACGTTAGGTACTGGGCGAATCCTTCATTTCATTGTCAGTAATCCAGAACAGGGTCATCACACATACCTTCTGTGAGCTTTGCACTGTTACAGCCAATAGACCTAATTTATAGGACAGGAGAGGAGTATGTGAAGACATCAGCATACAAAACTGGCAGTATCACACACATAGAATTACAACATCTAGATCTGCACGCAAATGAATGATTATTTCCTCTCTATCCTTACAAATGCAGCACCCTTTACTGCCTGCTCATCACAGGTCACTAGATGCCAAAGACTGTGATCTTTCATGTTCTGGGCTCAGACGTGACTGACAGAAGCAATCATTTCTTTTCATGAAGTCTGCCTACCCAGTGGTGTTACCTTTCCACAGTTATAGCCATTCTAGAATTGCTGCTCTAATTCTGTTTATTTCACCCACACATTGTTCATTTAGATCCTCCTTTCAAGGATGACAGGAGTAATACATCTAGTGTCCTTCTTCTACAGAACTCCATCTAACTTTGCACATAAGTGTTGGCCACACAGGAAAAGAAACTGCTATACAAGCAACAGTCATAAAGGCAAGAGAGCTTATCACTTTCACTGTAAAATCTTTTTTTTTTTTTTTAAACTAAAACAAAGCTCCAGAAATTAAACCTAAGTTGCAGATAAATTTGTGATATTATGCTTTTAGTGACCTAAATGGTAGAGTACATGGACAGCCAGCCCTTGCTTGTGCTTATGGGTACTGTGGAGGCAGACAACACAGAGCATTCAGGTAAATGAGGATCCAGCTAGTACATGCACCTAATAGCTCACAGTCCTGTTCCCTTTCTCAATCCTGATCCATCTGTTTTCGATATTAGTATTTCTCTGTCCTGTTGGGCAGGTGAGCTAGACTCTGAACTGCAGTCCCTGGTTCAAGTTAGTCAAGATGAACTTTTCATCAGCCTTATGAGTCCAGCAGGGTTTGAAGCCTTACACTGATAGCAGCCTTGGAACAGACAGTGCTGATTCCACCCCTCAAAGTATTTTTGCAGGTTAGAAGGGCAAGTGGATCACTGACTAGTAAAAACTGGAAACAGCATACGTTGCATTGTCAGCTCTGGGAGCCAGGTCTGGATTAGAAAACTGTATGTAAGTGAAGAGCTGCAAGAAGCTCTATCCACTAGAATGTGTTAAAGTTTTACCAGCAGGATAACTCCTCCATTTCACACAGATGGAAACCCCATAAGCTTATCTATATGCCACACAGACAAAATAGGAAACCTGTCACCATGGTAAAATTTTGAGTTCACATTAACCAAAGAGCATATATATGTCCTTGTTATTTATGCTTGACTGAGTAAATACTTTTTCTCACTCAGTGGACCATGGACTAAAAAGTCAATGAGGCAACACATCAACTTTAATTTGCCATTTTTTATTTTTACTTTTTTTTTATCCACCAAGCTTTTATTTAGGAGAAGCACATTTATTTACAAATTTAGCCAGCGATCGGAAGATCAGCAAAATAAGAACATATTGTAGTATCTTTTGTCATTCGGTTGTTTTATGGTACATTCCTCCTTCTTCTTTTCTTTAAACACAAATAAATATTAAGGTTTAGGGGCATGTTCTACATATTGTTTTTAGTTTTGCCATGTATCTTCATAGCAGATGATACTCTAAAATAGGCTGGAGGGTTGCTTTCTGTCTTGGATTCCAACTGATGTAAATTCTTAAGACGTTCTGTGGCCTACGCTATTCCGTGAGAATCAAATGTTGAGGCTGGCCTAAGATTTAGGAAAGAATGGAAAGAATTACTTTAGTGGTATTTGATCCACATGACTGGTGTGTATGTGTATCTGTGGTATGTGCTAGCAGAGCCATCTTATAAATATCTTAGGCAACTGAAAAAGGGCTTTTCAGTCTTCTGCTAATATAATGCAGTTCTTTCTGTAGCTATATGTTTGCATATGCAAATTAATGTCAATATCATACTGATATAAATATAGAGTAATACAAATTTGAGAAGAGGCATGTTCTAAACAAAAAATGAAAAAAAAGAACAACTTTTTCTACGCATATCCAGATGATGGCTTAAACTTCTGTTTGAACTGTTGCAAACAAAATTCCTTTAACAGGATCATAACGTAATTTATCCATAACAATTTGCTATCTATGGAAAGACAGGAAGAGTAAAGCTGCAGGAATGCACAAAACAACTGCAGAACCACCAACACAGCCATGCAACATTAGGCCGAGGTAATTGGATCTTATATATTGCTTGGTTATGAGACAAGAAGAGACATATGAGACAAGAAGAGATGTAAAGACTACAGAAAATGAAACTCATATCTAGCTAATACACTTTTGCTTCACAGTTGCATAGAAAATTCTGTTCTGGCATGATTTTGAGGAATGGTCATATCTTCTGAAGAAGTCGTAACATGTAAGCCCTGTAAACTTGCCATTACACAGTTACCATGAGACTCTTCTTAGTTACAGCTAGGATACAGCTTTGACTTTTCCTCCACATTTACAGGAATATTTGTGATTTCTATTCCTAAATAAATATACCTTTCATTTTCATCTGGATTTTATTATTTTTTTTCCTAGCTGTTGACTCTTGTAATCAATTCATTTATTCTTGAAAAACTCATTTGAATCTGAAATTGGAGCTTTTATCCTGTAGAAATTTTAGAATAATTGGCATTTTTTCATTATGAATCAGAATGAAGAAAGCAAAAGGTTTTCTTTTATAAGAAACTGTTTTGAGAAAAACTTGTTTCAGACAACAAAGAACATATATTTTCTATAATTTTTAGGCCAGCAATCTGGAGCTGCCCAGCTAGCTTGGGGGACTGGGACCATGCCAATTTCTGGGCAGAGATCCAGAAAAATAGACAGCCAAGAAATGTACTGACCAGACAACCATGCAGCCTAGGTTATCCATGAAGCTGTGGCATTCCAATACACTACCCATCGTACTATATGTTAGCCAGCGCTCCAAGGCACTCAGGCAACCTGCACCCAAACAGGTGGGATTTCAGGTAGCCAGGGAAACCATGTGACTGGTATATGAGTTGAGAGAAAACCAGGCATTCATGCAAGCCTTCCAATATATCCCATCCCATCTGCTTTGTTTTTGATAAAAGTTTCTGTTAAGTCACTGAAGTTGCAAGGAGAACTTAAATTGCATCAGATTAATTATTTTCAGAGAAGAACTATTAGTTGCAAAGTTTTTTCTCAGTTCTGAGTTTGTACAATTCAGCGAGTTAGGGGAAGAACTTCAGTTTCATTTCAGTGATATCCCATTTAAGTCCTACAGCACAGATGAGATATTGGAGTATACTGGAGTGCAGCCAGAATACACTACACTCCAGAAATCCCCATCCAGTGTAATGACTCTTAGGGTGTTTCCATAATGGCATAAAATATAACAATCCTTATAAAATTAGAAATTACCTAAAAATCTTTGAAAGCCCAAGAATAGGAGCTTGAAGGTAGTTGAAAGCAAGAACTACTGTTGCAGTGACTGGACTCTTAAAAACGTTCCTAGAACTCGGCATGTACTTATCCTTAAAATTAATACGGGGCAATCATTAGAATATTCTTAAGCAGAACACAAAGTAAAAACAGAATTTTCTAAATGCACCTTAAATTACCTTTCAAAGTTATAGTGGTTAAAAAATAATATATATTTTGTGACCTTTTTTTTTTTTCCATGAAGTTTGCAAGAGAATCATCAAGGGACAAATAGTTCGTACACTGTTATTACTTTGGACTGCTGCTTCCTCCTCATTTTGACACATCTAGGGCATGCAATTATTCACAAAGGTCATTTTCCACACAAGAAAAGGACAGTGACCAGAAGGCAGCATTTAGGCTGTGAATACACCATGACAATTTAATCAATGAGAAAAGCCCAATGTCAAGAACCAGCTTATTTCTGGGTTGACAAAGACTGACGTTTCATCAGTTGCTTGTAAAACTGACTAAAGGCACAGGGAGGTCAGAGTCCTGGTGCAGCACAAAAGGAATACAAACATTCAAAATCGTTAGTCATAAAGGTTGAGATAATCTCATATTTAGACGCTTATTTTATAATTATCTGAAGGAGCAATGTATCATTCACAGAGTAACAGCTGACATGAATTTGTGGTTTATGCCTACCAAAACTAGGCTCTGTCTTTAATTTTTGACTCCTTAATATGACAATCTCATCTTTCTTTCTCTGTCAGTAAATTTTCACAACCAGTCAACAGAAAACATTTAACTGAGATTTAGTAGATGGTGTCCCTGCCCATGGCAGGGGGTTTGGAACTAGATGATCTTTATGGTCCCTTCAACCCATACCATTCTATGATTTTATTCTATGAAGTCAATGACACACTACAAGCACAAAAGTCCAAAACTGAAATCTTCAAAAACTTCACAATGTTGCTATTTTGTTATGGAAATATTTGCAATGAATGGCATCTTGGCACACTTAAAATTTTGGAAAATACTATATAGCTTAATTTTCAAACACCATCATGATCCACCAGATAGCAGTTTGTTCACCTCTCTTGCCTGTTAGGCTTAATCTGATAATGACACTTTGTACTACAGGTAACATATAAAGCAGACTGAGCTCAGTACTTATTAGAAGGATACAATTTCATTATTCTCTTGAGCTAATCATCACTAGGCCACATGAGTAATGGTACCTACTTGTGTCTGTGCTATTGGGTGCAGAGGCATAACAGAGTGGAAGTCAAAAAACATTTCACTGAGAGCAGTGTAGTTTTACACCAGTGTGTTACAAATATAAAACACATGTTGGTTCTTCTGAAAGAATTCTGCCCTTATCTCCAGTATGTGACCTAATCATCAGGACAACCAGCACTCCGTATCTGGGTATTCTGAGTCTATTACAACAAAGATATGCTAAAATGCAAGGTCTGTCTGACGAGACATTAATGGATGGAGATATTTAGAAAAGAAAGGGCTCCAAGTCATTTTTCCACTAACTGTTAAATGACTTTGAAAAAAAAAAAAAATCTTTCTAAACTAAATGAATTAATCTAAAATGATTTTCAGATCGCATGAATCAGCCTTGTTGACAAATCTTGACTGGGCTTATATGCTATATGCTCTGATTTCTGTGTACTTTTGATGTACCATGAGACTTTAATTAACAAAAACATAGACCAGATCCTCTCTTTATTTATGCCATTCCTATTTTAGTGCAAATGTCTTCACATATTTTTAGTTTATTTTATTTTCATTCTGGGAAAACTGGTCATAAATTTTATCCCCACCCTGGATGTATTTCACTTTTACTATTTGGATGAGACTCTTCAGTAAAAAGCAATGCTCAAGTAGAGTATTAGGTTTATTTGACTCTTAGAAGCCATACCTGCTCCTCCATGAGGACAGCAGGGTGAGGCAGTTCTTAATTAAACTTATGCAAGTACTCAAACTGATCTATTACATGGTAGGCATAATCAGACACATGACTGACACAGGAAAGAAATACAAAAAGCTGTGTTTTCTTTTCTCTACCAAGACCACACTGCAGATGTATGTTTTGGTCTCTGTGGACCAAAGGACTTCTAAAAGGATTCATCTCCAGGGAAAGGTAGTATGGGAAGACTAAAACTGCGCACAAACTGACTTGAATTGTAAAACTGAGCCGTTTCACGCATTGCAAAAAACATGCCCGGAAACAGATCCATTCACATGCTCAGTCATCCTGAAGGCCTATTCTATGCAGCTCATTGAAAATGTGGCAACATTGTTTAAGAAATACAAACAAGCAAAATGTATAATATGAAACAAACAAGCAAACAAACAAATCTGATCTGTGGTATTTGATTTTTATTTAGCAGTGACATCTACCTGTGTGCAGATAGTCTTTAGCTCCTCAAGATTGACCATTGCAGAGGCTGAAGGAAGCATATAGGCTGTCTGAGATTTTGGGGCAGCTCTTTGATCCACTCAGTCCATGTACTTGGCACAAACCTCTATCTAGCACCTTTACTGTTGCATTAGATTCATCCCTCCATATTTCCTTGAGAAATTATCTCCCCTTGATCGCCTACGCCATCTATACTGCATATAACAACACAATTATCTCTTCAGTCTTTTTTACCCTTTCTCCTTCAACCACAAAGCCTGTAGAAAAACTATTCTGCTAAAAGGTCGTTACAGGAATTGAACCACTTCATGAAAGAAATCCGTCAGGTGTTGAATGACGTCTATTTCGGAAAAGGTGCATAGCTTTATTTTTGGATGTGTGCTTTCAAACAGATAAGTTGCACCATCTGTATCATATTGGGATGGAGGAGGAGCATCTTATAGCTGCTTTTCAAGATCAAACCCATGAATATCTGTAGATATTTGGACTATGTTCTCAGCTGGTGCTAACTTGCCGGCATATGTATTGAAATTAGGAGCTGCCATCTCACAGTTGTGTGAGAGATCTGACCAGTTTGTTAATACTTGAAGAAAAAAAAAAAAAAAAGTGGAAAAAAAAAGCAACCCTGACATTACATCTAAAAACATAGCTGCAGCATCAAACCATGAAAAATTAATCTGAGCATAATTATTTATGTGTTTTTCCTTATGAACTGGAACCCTCAGATGATTCCAGTATCTCTCTATTCACTTTGTAACAATCCTATCAAAATAGTTTACAAGGTTGGTAACCCTTAATCAACAGTATCTTAAACTGATATTCCAATAAAGTCCATGAAAATCAAAAATTGTCAAACTTCTACTAAAAAGGACATTAAATTTAATCCAATTCATCTTCATGCTGAAAAGATTTGATGAAAAAATTGATGTCTACAAGGATTCTAATATTATTGTTGTAGAGGTAGTAAATTAATAATTAAATAAATACAAACATATCTGTATATACAAAATGAATGTGCAATCCAATCTATTTTGCTGGCATAATAATAGCTTATGTTAGTGAACTTGTTAGATTTCAGATGGACAAATAAGTCACACTTATGTTAAGAGAGATAGAACATGGTATCTCACAGATAGGTATCTTTGTGTAAATTGTCATGACTGCATAGAAAAAGACTGCAAATAAACAGCAAGCCTGAGGAAAGAAATTTTAATTTCAGTTGTTTTATCTAGATATTTAAACAGTTATGTAACTTCAGAATTACTTTTTGGTTACACTGTCATTGACATCTTATGACTTCTGATTGATTTATAAAACCTTACTGGCAAATTAATTAGAACCTGCACTTAATATCCTGACTCCCACAATCCACAGTAGGAGTTAGAATAAGGTAAGATTTGATTTACCATTATCATTTTGACAACTTTTGATATACTATGTTAATTGACACTTCTAAAATATTATATCCACTTTTTATTTATATTATCAGTTGTTTTGTAAAATTAAATTTTCAAAAGCAGTAGAATTACAATCATAGAGTATTGAGGAATTAACAAACACACTAATCAGGCTAAATACTTAAGGCAAACTCTGGGTCACAGTAAAATCAAATTCATTATGGTTACCTGTCAAGGCTTCAGTTTGGGGATTAGATTCAAATGGTGGCTTTATGTTTCATACTGTATGCTGTAATTTACAATATCCCTTATGCTTGTTCAAATTTACCTGGGAAGAACTACATTGCTGAGAAAGGGATCTACAAAAGCCAGCATGACCATCTAGGTGTGCTTGTTAATAACGTTGGCAAAGGAATCATGTATTCCCTTCTTCAATCAATTTATACATCTGTTCTTATTTAGGATTCACTGGAATGGACTTGTGCATCTAGGCTAGACCTTCCCTCCCCTCTCCCCCCAAACAAACAAACAAAACCAAACAAACAGTATAGCTTAATAAGGTATAATGGTGAGTAATGTGTGTCACCTCAGTCTTTAATAGACGTTGAAAATCCTCCCTCAGCTGTCAGTTACTTTGCCTAAATTCCATAGGTACTTTACTGCCTAACCTCAAAAGTTTCCAGGGCACATAGTTACACACCTGTGTCCTGAAGTGTCACATCTTAGTTTTGATCAGTTAAATGTCTCAGCACCAAAGCCTGACTTGGATCTAGAAATTTGGTCACCAGAATACTCTAGAAGTCTTGATGTCAGTGCAAGGAACAAGCAGACAGTCAGACTGCTTGTGATGTTCAGGTGAAGAAACTATCTGCTTTTTCTGAATTAACTTAAATTAGTATGGGCAAGGGAGCCTCATACATATTCACAAATATCCCGTTTTCCAGCTAGATACAGCATTTCCAAAGTGTGTGGGGGGGGGGCAGGGGGGGAAGAAGGCTTAAATACTTGAAAATGTAAAGAAAATTTAAAATGAATTCTTCATCATATTCTGTGATGAATAGTCAGCTGTGGAGTAATAGCGAGTAGTAACAGCAGCAAGTACCAGTCTTTGTCCAGCTAAGTTTTGCTTTTCAAAGGGGAGGAGGGAAGGTAAAATGTTTCAAGTAAGCTTCAAGCACATCTGCTAGCTAAGAAGAAATGGGGGTGATGGCAATGAAGAATTTGCTTTAATAATGGTTTAAAGTGATACTAAGTTGTTATGAGCATGCTCAGCAGCAGATGATAAAGCATTCATGAGGCTTCACCAATATAAAGTTTTCGGTTGGGAGAATATATCAATTTTCAGGATTCAGAAGCAGAGGTAAAATATTATAAATTTAAACAGCTGTTTTTTGAACGTCATTGCCTATAATGCCTTTAAGCACCTGTCTCCACCTATTAACTCTGTCTTCTAGATTTAAGCTTGCTTTTTCATTACTGCATTTGTGCAGTTAATTAGACCACAGTTTTAATGGGGGGGGGAGGGGTAGATAAAGATAAAGATAAGAGATGGTATAGAATAAAAAATATAAGCAAGAACATTATGTTCACACCCAGGTTTGTGGGGACAAGGAGGTTTAAATGAAACCTGGTGGAGGTAAACCAGTTAATCGTGTTTCCTTTTTCTCACTTGGTCTGCCCAGGACATCTGCAAAGAAACAAAACCCCAGTGTTTTGTTAACATATTTTGTAGTCCAAAATAATGGTCTGGCTTTCAGTTTGGATGGTCATATGTGCTTCTTCAGCCTGCACACATACAAAAGTTGCTAAGAAACTGTCAGTAAAGAAGTTTCAGTAAGGAATTTTACTCTCATTCCACCAAAACGACCAAAATCAGTTAACTAGCAATTTTATTAAGGATTGTTCCTTCAGTACACAGAACTCCTCACCACTTCATTGGTTATTTTTTGCAACTTTAGTAAGAACCTTGAAAATTCTTTACCATTATAAAGTTTCATTTTTAAAGTTTAGACAGAATCAAATTAATTTCAGTATTGTTTCCAACCATTGCTGTTTTTATACAAAGAGCTACACTGGTGTCTATTATTATATAATCTGATTTTGTTGAGCAATTATTTTGCTTATCATTTTACAAGGGAGAATTTGGACCTGCCACAGATCCAAGAATACAAAACCAGATTACGTACATATCCAAGATGGCAACTCTATGTAATTCGTTGCTTCACTACATTTAGATAAGCTTTACCATTTAGGCTTATTCAAAATGGCTCTTGTAAGAATCTTAGCTCTAGCTAAGACTTCTTAATATTACTGATTAGTATTACAACTTCGGCTATATTTTAGTCCTTGAATACTTCTACACTCCTTAACACGTCTACAGTTAAGGACTGGAGCATCTCTCCTATAAGGAAACATTGAGAGTGCTGGGACTCTTCAGCCTAGAGAAATGATGACTCAAGAGGGATCTTATCAATGTATACAAATGCCTGAAGGGAGGGTGCAAAGAAGATGGAGCCAGGCTCTTTTCAGTGGTGCCCAGTGACAAGACAACAAGCAATGGCCACAAACTAGAACACACGAGATTCCATCTGAACATCAGGAAACACTGTGTTTATAGTTTGAGGGTGACTGAGCTCTGGTTCAGAGAGGTTGTGGAGTCTCCCTCCTTGGAGATCTTCAAAAGCTGCCTGGGCAACCTCCTTTAGGTGACTCTGCTTGAGCAGGTGGGTTGGACCACATGACCTCCAGAGATCCCTTCCAATATCAACCAACCTTTGAGTCTGTGCATTTGTTTTTATTACTATTTTTAAATACCAAGATGGATTCAGTAGTAGAAGTGTCTGACTTCTTACTTTTCCTTCTTTTCTACTTTAGTGGACAATAATTAATGAACCATAACCTGTTTACCTGATTATTTTTGTTTCATTACCATTACGATTACTAAACACATGCATGAACATACACACTTCCCTGCAGATACACCACTAAAACTCTTCTGTAATATTGTCGATCAGCAATAGAATTTATACAATTTTAGAAACTTCATATAAGCACAAACAGAATTATAAATGTTTTACGTTTTATTACAAATTTGTTGGTACTTTTCTGTTTATCTTTTATCATGTGGAAAGCCATTAAATCTACTGTCACAAATATTACCCAGCAGCCTACCTACATTATGGAAATTAACACATCAGCTGGTAACTAAATATATGTAGCATATATCCAGACTCCACACCTTCAGCCTTTCCCAGAAGTATCATCAGACTGATGTGTTTTACAGAATACACAGAAGATCAACAAATAACAGGTGTTTTCCCTTCTCCCTCTGTTGATTTCCCCAATTTGATTTTAAACACTACGATTAGCATGTAAATAAGACCTTGAGTGGAGACTATATTTTAACTTCAATGTATACTTTTTCTATTTAAATGCAAAAATTGTTCTTTTGCTAAGTATTACAAACCTTTGCTTATAAAGTCATGCTTATACTGGGGAAAACAGTTGGTTGATTTTATCTTGTCACCAAAAAAACAAGGGAGAGAACCAGAGTTTACGAGTTCTGGTTCCATTATAAATATTTTTGCAACCGAGTTCATGACTATTATCATGTTTTGTTTGTATCCCTGTTTTGTCTTGTCAGCTCTATGCAATTCTGGAGCAAACATAAATTTGCTCCAGCAATTTGTGAATTCACAATACAATTTAATTGCATAATGTGTCAGTTCATACAGATCTCACTATGCACAGTGGTTACAACAAAAGAAGGTGATGTAAAAGGTAACAATAGGAAGGTGAATAGTATGTGTGAATATGAATAATGTGAATGTGAATATAAGCTATAGGCTATCCATAATAAATTTGTTAAGCTACGTTAAAGAAATTACTTCTCTTTTCTGAGTACTATAAAGAAATACAGAGAAGGTGGAAAATACCAGGAGGCTAAGGTGAGAAGTAAAGGATGTTCATAGAGGTTTAGCACTGGGGAGCATCAGAGTCAATTTTAGAAAACTAAAATACTTAGGGAGATACAACAAAGGGAGAATAAGATTATAAACCCAGTTTATGTATTGTTAGTACTATCCTTAATTATTGTCCAGTGATCACATAAAGTAACAAGAAGCGTCTCAGAAATACCAAAGACTGGAAAGACGAAAACATGTAGAGAAGAATAAAGAATAAAGTGTTTTTATCTGAAATCAATTCAGATTCCTCCTAGGATCTTAAGTCTGAAAAGTTTGGAAAACTAATCCTTTCTTCTCATCCTAAAACTTAGGACATTCTTGACAGGCATTTGTGTCATATGACTTGCCTTCAGTAACAGGTCACCAGGTACCTTTAGCAAACTTTCCAGTTCTTCATTACCTTTTTCTTCAGAAAATATTTTCTAATATCTCTTATACTAGGGAATGAATCTTTTGTTGTTGGTGCAGTTTAAGGTCATTACTTCCTTTCTGATACAGAAAGTATATTATCCCTTCTTTGAAATAGTCTTTTATGCTCTTGAAATCTATTATCACATCCTCCCTGAATCTTCTCTTTATTTTATCTTTCCTTGCAGGTCATAGTCTCAAGACCTTCCAATGAGTATTTCTGCTTTTGTTGGCACTCTTACCAATTGGTACCTACTCATTATAAAGCCTGATACAAAACAAACAAACAACCAAACAAAAAAACCCCAACTTGATACAATATGCAAGTCTATTCACGAATACTGAATTTAGCAAAAGGATAACTGCATGTATCTTGTAGGCCACAAGAAATGTTTTAGCATAATGTTCACTTTTTTTTTTTTCTTTTTTCTTTTTTTTTTTTATTTACCATACTATGATATTGTTGACCGATGCTTATCTTGGGATCCTCTAACTTGGAGACCTACAGAACTTTTACCTAGACAGGTGTTCCCTAATTTGAATGTGTACAATTTGTTATTTCTGCCTGAGTATCTTGCAGTTGTCCCTATTGAATTACATCTTATTATTTAAAACCTATCTCCAATTTATTATGATTATTTTGAATTCTATTCCTGTCCTCCAAGACACTTGCATTCTTTCCCGAGCTTGGTTTTACTTGCAAATTTAATAGGCGTATTCTCTATTCCAGCATCTAGGCTACACACACTGAAGCTCCAGCATGGCATGTTCAGACTACTGAAGTGGTCCTCTCAAGAGCAGTACATAGAACAACAAAAGCAAACTATGGTATACAAAGAAATAAAATCAGTAGAAAAGAAAATTAGCAGAATAAATCAAAGAAAGCCTATATGGGCTGTGCTGTAGGAATGGGAAGTGGGTCCAGATAGCTCTATCATTTGACAAGACAGTCCCTAGAATACAAATCAGTACTGATCCCAACTGCA
>VXAA01005686.1:257152-269670 GCA_013399115.1 Anseranas semipalmata | reverse complement strand
TTTTTTTTTTTTTTTTTTAATAACTAGTGTGTCTGTAAAGTCATCTTCAGGCATCTTCAAGCAAAACAACTTTTTCCTCATCCTGAAGCTTTTAGATTATCCATTTATACATAGAGTCTTGCAAGAGAACATCACATTCCAAAATTTTGTATAAATAAAAGGATGGGTTTAGTGACTGACAAAGTAATCTCTGTTCCTTTTTACCTAGTGCAATGGATCATCTGACTCTGCTGGTCTTTTCCCAGTTTTAACCTCCACACTGCATAGTCATCAGGATGTTGCCACCCCCAGCTATAACCATAGCAACAAGAGGAAATATGGCAATGTTACTTATCAGTTTTCATTTTCATTTTCATTTTCATTCCAGTGTTCTTCCTTTCCCAATTTCAGGTTATTATTATAGTTGAAGTAGAGTATGATTGCAATGTCAGTGAATTAAACACACAATAAATACAAATATGCTATGCTGTGGTACAGTCAAGCAACAGTATTCAAATTCTTCTCTTTCATCTCCACAGCACAGGATGTAGATCCATGAGTGATCTTCTCCAGCTGAAGAAGCAGTAATCACAGTCATCAGGTACACTTCTTTTTCTTCTCCAAACAGCAATTACAGATGACTTGGCTCATATTAACATTATATTGTGACAGTATCAGTAACAGGTATGTCCACAATGCCTGTGTAAAAATGTAGATGCTATGTGCTTAGTGCAGCCAGTTCACACTGGTTACTGCTTCTTTTATACAGTCTTTTTTTTTTTTTTTTTTAACAGAAGAATGTTTAAATAACAATTATTGACTAGAATCACGAGTCACCACATTTTTTTTTTTTCTCTATATATTTAACTGTCATGTAACAGTTCTACTCTAAATCCTACATCTTCTGCTACCTCTGGGCTAATTTAATATCTGGTCTTAGGAGCATGAAATTTAGGGTGCCTTCTGTTCATTGTGTTTCTTTCAATGGTGTATTGAGGTTTCTGAATTATAAACATACAGAAAAATCATATAGCAACAACAATAAAAATATAATGAAAACATAGTAAAATAGCAGAGGATGGTGTTGGGCATGGTGCAATCATTGTTATGTGCAAAGACAGCCATGACATTGTGGTGGTGAAAACTAGCAAAGTATGCTCTTTGTGTCGGACTGAAAGGATTACATACTCCTTTTCATACAACTGGAATAACATAGCATATACTGCATCTATGTAGATTATGAAAGATTCTGGCTAGGAAAGATAGAAGTCCTTTATTTGTTGTAATTTAAGTCAGATAAAATTCAACAATCAGAGTAAAATTCTCACTCTCAGTTATACACTTTGAGGCAACTGTTTATGATGAACTTTGAATGTTTATTTATGCGCTTCTCTCCCTTTCTCTAAATATCCTAAAAAGGATGCATTTCCACTGTATATATTCTGCTTCCTCCACAGTGTATTTAATATATTAAAATTCAATTAATAGAATGGTAGTACAATTCTTTCACACCGGTAATTACAGTTAATGCACCTGGGATAAAAATTCCAGTCATACTGATGGTATTAAAGACTGTATTAAATATGGAGCAGATGTAATCACTTTGTTAAGGCTACTTCAGAGGTACCAGCATTCAGACTTGAAAGGGTAGAGTATTAACACCTGCCTTTTTTGTTCAGAGATTTCTTTGATGCATGTCTGTATGTGCAGTTGTGTATGTGCCAACATGCCTGGGTGCAGTGGTGTGTGTCTCTATGTATCCATGTCAGCTTAGCTGTAGCAAAATAATACTTGTTCCTCTTTATAGAGAGAAAATATAAAATAATCTAGATCATAATTTTTCTGCCTTTCCATGAGATATATATTTGCTATTTGCAGGTGTATTCTTGTTTACTTGCTGAGTGGAAGCTTTATATTTAATTGTGTAAAACAGGATCTCTAAAATTGTCATGTTTACAAGTAAACATAAAAAAAAAAAAATCATTGAGGTTATAGCACACCTTCTTGTGTATCTTAACCTCAATCTGACAAAAAAGAGACTTACTTTTGAGGAAGATGTTTTTAAAACTGTAGGTATTAAATCCATTTTCATTCCTAAACATGAAGATGTGCACAAATAGTAAGATCCCAAGAATGCTATCAAATTAATGCATGTTATATTTAATAGATGTAATTTGTAAGCATATTAGACTCAAAATGTAGGTGTTACTCAGTTATCTAATTTTGCTTAGTCATTCTGCTACTCTGCTAAGTTATAATATGACTTTATCTGGAATGCATGTGTAAGATTTAGCTTGCTTTAAATGTCCTGAATGACTTTGAAAACCAATGCACCTTTGGCAATTTGTGGCATATGCTGGAATATTTTTTATCATCATTACTTTAGCCAAGAGGTGAAAAGATAAGACATGTTTACATTGTATAATTATTTGTTTTGCATAGATTTTTTTTAAACCAGAATTCTCTCCAAGACCAATAGGAGTCTTTAACCATGTGAATAACATATGTAAGGGAAACAGTAAGGTTTTAGATTTTTCTGGTCATAGTTTTATAGAAAAGAATGAACTTTTAAAACTTCAAATGAGATGGAAGACGGAAAACAAAAAATAGGAGGAAGTGTGTAACATTTCAAGTAAAGTTTCATTCCTGATCAGCTAGGATCTTCTTGTTCCTAGTTTCTTTCAGTTTAAGTTGCTACCATTAGTCACAATTTTTTCCTAGATTTTAATGCAACAAATACTTTAACATGCTAAGCCCTTTGTAGGGAAAATATATTTGTCATTTCTAATTTGAATATGTAGTTTCAGAAAGGAATTTAGAAATAGCAACAAGGTACAATGCTTCCCTTTTGTATTCTGACATACTTTATTGTCCTCTATCTGTTTCTGATCTCACATTTGATTGGTATTTAAATTATTCTGATTGGCTTCTTTTTCTTATAATACTTTATTACTCTTATTATGATGTCCTATGTATTTTCCTTCATATGTCCATTTACTCTTGAACAATTAATGAAAATAATCATAGGTCTCTAGACAATGATTTTGCCATGTATTCTTCCTGTTAGCTGTCAGCTTACAAAATGTAATGCTCCTCTGAGTGCAGTTTCAAAAAGTCACAGAATTCAATTATTCACTTCCACAGACCAAAAATCACAATGTGTTAATACTTTCCTATGGTGGGTTTTATAATTTGGCAATTGATCACAGCAAGGCTGCAGCTTTTCAAATCTGGCAGAGTAAAAAAAAGTCACCAGATGGAGTCCTCAGGTAGCATACTGAAATCAATGTAGTTTATTAATATAGAAGTGTTTGGGTAGGCTGTGTATTAATCTCAGCCTCCAAAAGCAGACTGACAGCGATTTGCCAGATTTTGGAGTTCACAGAAAAAAGAGACCCTCGTAACTCATGAAGTTATTTCACATATTTGTCTAGATTTATTTTAAAGAATTTTTGGAAGGTTTATCTACCATTTGCCACTCTGTTCTTCTGTCTTTCCAGCCAAATAGATAGAGTTCAGCCTATCCATTTAAAAGGAGCCCAGGCCGAATAATTATATACTCCAATTGTTCTCCATCTGCTGCTTGCTTGATCTACAAATGCCTTTTCTTGTACCAGGAAGCAAACAGCAGAAACTCAGCTGTTCAGAATTTCCATCTGGGAAATTGCAAGTTGCTATGTGCCAGTACCTAGAAGAAGCTATTCCTGGATATAGTTAAATATAGATTACAATGTACAGGAAAGAAAATCACTTAAAAAACAAAGCAAAAAATAAAAATAAAAAAGAAGAAGAAGCAAAATGATCTTGTTCCTACTGAACTAATACTAAAAGGTAAACAGAAGAAATTATGTATCTGAAAAGCTCCCTATGACACCTTTTTACAAGCTAGAGCTCTGCAAGTTAGAACACATGCTGCACCCTTGGAAACATGAATGATAGCTATATCCATATGGTACTGGGGAAATTCAGGAAACATTTCTTAGGGTCAGGTGCATATTTCATCACTCTTCTGGATTCATGTGAGTCCAAGCTTTTTATATGAGGGATGTTTATTAAAACCATAGGGTAGCACCTACATTTCAAGAGCTAGGCTAACATGGGTAGAAAAGATTGTTGCGTCTAAAAGTTGGAACAAAATGAAACAAATCTGGTTTCTTTTAAATGCATATTTGACACAAAACAAATTTCTGCCAGCAGAAATAACGCCTTATTTCTTTCTTATGTTGCCAAAATATGCAATGACAAAACTTCCCAAATGACAATTTTTACATTTTGCTTTTCAAAATTTAGTGTAATTTACTTTTTTTATTAGTATAGAAATAGCATTTTTCTAGTTAAACTAAATGTTTTGCTTGAATTAAAAGAAAATATATATATATATATATTTAGTAGCAACATTGATTTGTTCTGAATGGACAGCAACTTTCTAAAATAAATTATTTTCAGAACTGAAACTTAATTTTGTTCAAAAGAGCCAATGTAATTAAAAAGCTACATTTTAATATTTTAACATGCTATAATTTGAAAAAATTACTTGACTGCAGGGTATACCAGAGCAAAATCTTCTACTAATAACATGGAGGACAGCAAAAACATAGAAGTAGAGAGAAAAAAAGCCTGATACAAAAACAAAACAAAATAAAACAAAACAAAGCTGTATTTAAAGTGAGAAAAACAGAGAAATAATATTATACATATGTTAAATGACTGGTTCTTTTCCTGGCACTTGCATAGACCGTGCTACTGTTAAGCATTCAGGAATATCACTGTATGGCATGGCTGCGGCCAGGTGCTGGCAGAGGACAGCTGCAGGGAGGCCTCAGTGAGGAGAGGCCGGGGCTGCCCCATGCNATAGAAGTAGAGAGAAAAAAAGCCTGATACAAAAACAAAACAAAATAAAACAAAACAAAGCTGTATTTAAAGTGAGAAAAACAGAGAAATAATATTATACATATGTTAAATGACTGGTTCTTTTCCTGGCACTTGCATAGACCGTGCTACTGTTAAGCATTCAGGAATATCACTGTGTGGCATGGCCGCGGCCAGGTGCTGGCAGAGGAGAGCTGCAGGGAGGCCTCTGTGGCCCATAGAGGGGACCCACACCAGAGCAGGGAAAAGTGTGAAGAGGGAGGAGAAGCAGAGAACTGTTGTGGACTGACCATAACTCCCATTCACCATCCCCGTGAGCTGCTTGAGCAGNAAAGGGCGAACACTGCACAGGCAGAGAGAGGAGTGAGGAAAAAAGTGTAAGAAACAACCCTTCTGACACCACGGTCAGTGAAGGAGGGGAGGAGGTACTCCAGGTGTCGGAGCAGAGACATACAGGATAACATCCACGCTGTGGCCCATAGAGGGGACCCACACCAGAGCAGGGAAAATTGTGAAGAGGGAGGAGAAGCAGAGAACTGTTGTGGACTGACCATAACTCCCATTCACCATCCCCGTGAGCTGCTTGAGCAGGGAGGAGGTACAGGAGTTGGGAACGAAGGAGTGAAGCTCAGCCGGGGAAGAAAGTTGAAGGGGGGAAGTTGTTATAGTTTGCTTATTTTTTCTCACCATCCTACTCTTTTTTTAATTGACAGTACATTAAATTAGTTTTCCCTAAGTCAAATCTGTTTTGCCAGTGATGGTAATTGGTAAGCGATCTCCGTGTTTTTATCTAGACCCATGATCTTTTCATCTTATTTTCTCTCTGGCAAGTTGAGGAGGGGGAGTGAGAGAGCGGCTGGGTGGGCGTCTGGCAGCCAACCAAGGTCAACCCACCCCAACACTGCATTTGAAACATACCAGGCAATATGCAGAATTTTAAAGTGCTTCTTGCATCAGCAGCAGTAATCCATGCGGCAGTATGTCTGCGTTGTTACGATTAAGCATGTGCCAACATTCCCTTTGTAAAACCTCTACATTCAGGGATTAGAATAACATGGCATTAAAAACTCTATCTGAGCTGAAACTAAGCATACGGTGTTTAGGCTGTAACAGCAACGCTGGTTTTGTGTGAGGCTTTTGTAGTGCTCAATGCTAGACCTGCAAAATGACTTAGGTACACCGAGTTTTGCAATGCCTCACTCCAAGAGGGAAATCCACCCATTTTGAGTAACATGCCTGTGCCTGTGCTCCCTGTACAATATCCTGAAAATTTAAAACTGTGAAGGGATCCCAGCTGGCAACATGCTCAACAGAAAGCTGCCAAAGCACTGGAGACACTATAGAGAGGGTAACATTTCTTTCTTTCAAGGTAGAGAGAAAGTGTTTTTTTAAAAACACTTGTGGTGTAAGTCTATTAAAGGTGCTCTATAGTTATGTATCTTTTTGTGTGTGAGAGAGAGAAACTGCTTTTAATATGGCAACAAAATAGAAAATGTTTTTAAAAGGTATTTTCTGATTTTTTTATTATTATTATTATTTTTTAATTGAGCAGGGATGTGGCCTACATGGATTTTTTCTAGTAGATAGTCTCAGGAGGAACAGCCTGCAAAAGCTGTTATTTCTGTTACTGCAGAAATGATCACTTTTAAAAATTTCTGTAGAAGTTTGTTCTGTCCTCAGATGTTATTGAGTATGCAACATGAAGTGTTGATAAGGGTTTTTGTTAAAATTATATTGTCTGTAGTTTTCTTATGAAGGTATTCTTTCTTGGTCCTTCAAGTTGTATGTAGAGTTCTCCAAAAAATTTAAATTTGTTTCAAGTGAAAACAAGAAAAAGCGAGTTTGATTAAGATGTTTTTAAGAGGTGTTGATACTTGGTGAAGGTATACTAAAGATGGTAATTAAAGTGTTTTATTCAGCTTGTTCTCTGTTTTATATCTTTCAGCTTGTCAGGAGAAATTATTGCTACAGGTGTTTTCATTCTAAGAACAGAACAAAAAGATGAGGAATTACAGAACAAAATCCTTACAAGAGTGTATTTTTTAGTTATTGTATTGATGTTACTGCTGTCTGTTGTGTGATGGAGTAGATGTAAATTTGGAAGCTGTTCTTTTCTAATAATTTATAGAATTAATCACTACAACAGATAGTCTTAAATATATAATAGCTTCCTTTCTGTCTTTTTAGAGTATTGTATGGAGAGTAAACTTGCTGCTGAACCATCAAAAATATATAAGCAGTATTTCAATTGTTGCAATATGTGAAACAGTCCTTCACATGTGACAAGTGTTAGGGTTCAAAGTATGGTGTAAATAAATTTTATGCTATTTAAGTCCTGGTGTACAAGACTCATCAACACTAGAACAACTACTAATTGTAACATAACACATAATGTTGGTAGACATCCTTTCTCATCCATTTGAGACCATAGGTCACTGCTTCAATAGTTACAATGAACAGATTACAAAATCTACCTAGTAAGAAAATCTACCTATTCATCCATTATTTTGGATGTAATCCAGGAATCTTTCAAGGTTTCAAAACTAAAATAAAAATTAAAAAAAAAAAAAAAAAAACACTATCAACAAAATAGAGGTGTTGAGGAATATGAAGCACAGAGCATGCAAAGCTCAAGTTCACCAAGGTTCAGACCTCTCAGTGAGTCATGGCTGAATCTCACTGTGTCCAATAGCTGTGCAAATTAAGGTAGCCATGATCACCGATTTTACTGCAGTTCTCAAAGAGAAATGAAGTTCCCTTTATATACAGAAACATATTAACAATTAACAAAAAGCCTAGCTCCTTCTGTGAAAGAAATAGGTTGGCAGAAACAAATTCCGTTTCTCAGTTTGTGGTCAAGCAAGTACCACACAATTATTTGGGTCCTCTGTTGTATATTGAAACTGCCACTTTCTTTTAACATTCACCACATCTAGTTGTATGAAGACTCTGTTCCGCCCTTTGCAAAAGTGTAACTAAGCAAAATTTCTCTCTTGGCATGTTTTATATTATGAATATTGGTCAAGCTGTGGATTTCAAGAAAGGTAGCTTTGAAATTAATTAATGTGGACTTAATAATTAAAACAGCAGTATCAGCACCCAGTAATTTCTGCTACATTAGTCAGTTCACAGAGTTTATTTAGTTTATCTGAATTAATTAATTCTCCTTTCAGTGCAGTCATTTATTTTCAAGGTAACTGCTGTTTTGAACTATTCAGCCATCCTAGTGAAAAGAATTCAATATGGTATTAGGGAATTATATTCTGCCTTCCTTTTTATCTTAAAAGCCTCTAAGTGTGCATAGTGGTTGTAATGGGAAAAATGTGACTATTTTCCTAATAGAATGACATTTCCTAAGGTACATTTATTCAGTTATGAGCAACACATTGCATCTTGTACAGCAGAAGTTGTTAAAACTGGCACATTAAAAGACTTGCCTGTTTTGCTCAGCAAAAAATAACAATGCCAATCTCTTCAGATTCTCTTCCAGATTTCTAAAGCCAGATCCTGAATTCCACCGAACCTTCACTTACTGTAATTGAAAAGAATGCAATTAGAACTTCTTTCAGGTCCCAGTGCCATGGGATGTAGCACTGAGCAAAAACTAAGACAACATTTGGATTCCTTCTGCTGGCCAAACACACTGTTACAGGTCTCCCACCATTACAAACATTACAAGAATAACAAATATGCTCAGAGAAATAGGAAACATTAATCTGATGTTGTTAAGCTAAGCAATAAATAGATATATTTGGGTTCGTACTATGATAAGATACAGAATTTTAACAGGCCTCAGTGAAATAAAGATGCAAAGTATGTTAAACTGAAGTCTCTACGCAGCTAGTGTTCACTGAAATCTCCATGAACAGTTTTTGAAATTTCCAGTTACAGAAAAGTCTGAAGCAGACAACTTGTCATAATAATTCAACAAAAAACATCCCAGTAATCTATCATTCCTGGTTGATCCCAGGAAAGAACAGAAAATTGAAATGAAACCTTTATTTTCTTTAGAGTTCTTCGAAACAAATTGTTCTGGTCACCAAAACAAATTTAAAAAGGGGCATCCAGTATTAACTCTCTGAACAAAAGACACAGGGAATAAAAAGGAAGACAACAGAGAAAGATCATTAGTTCATTGTAGACCTGGAAATAAAATGTTGGTTTTCTAAATTCTTATTTAAACATCTGTGTACAATTTCAAATTACTTCCAGAATTACTAATGTAATAACATATCTTTCAAAGCAACTGTAAAAATTTGACCGAATTTTTGACAGCCAACACCATACTATCTTCACATGTTTATTACAGTAACGTTTCTGGTAAGTAATTAACATTTTTTTTTTACTGTAATATTTTTCCCTTTTATAGAAAAAGGAAAAAATGCTTAAATATTTCACATATAATAACCCAAAGACACTCTAAATTGCAGAAAAATAAATATATATATTTCTGCCACATAGCTATTGACATTTTGATGTAAAAATAGTTTTCTTTACAAAAAAAGCTTCCTATGCATTTTACTATTTTCTGTTATTATAAGGAATGCTAATACATTCTTTTACCTGATTTTTATTTTTTTTCATAAACAGCATAAGTAACGGGTAAAATTAGTCTGTGAGCTTGTCCTTGATGAAGCACAGAAGTGTTTCCAGCTGGAACTGATTATGTGTAATCTTCTGTGTTACAGACAACAGTAAATAATTGTGTTTCTACCTTGCTTTAAATCTGTATTGCCAGTGCTATTGAATAATATAGATAAATAGCAGAAGATAGCTCACATTGTCCAAATAAGGATTTCCTGATAGGAATAATACTTCCCTCTGCGAACCAGGATCATTTTCAGTAGATGCAAGGTTAACAGTTTTAAAACAATCTTAAGGAGTGAATGTTATTGTTGCTTTGTGTCTCTTGTAAAATGGTTTCCTTATCTGGTTTTTAAAATGTTCATTCTAGGCTTAAAAAAAGGAGAGGGCACTCTAATTAATGCTAGAGAAGGCGTGGTTTTTGTTTTGGTTTGTTTTAAGGATCTATATCAATAACAGATTCACCTAATTGGCTTGGTACTGGAGAGAAGAAAAATATTCTAGTTCCACGGTACAGTTGGAGAAGACCAGTTAGGTCACTACGGCTACAGACCTTTGAAACATAATCACTTTGGGTACTAATTTTTCCTCCTGAGAGGCGTATCCGCTAAGCTCCATCTGCAATGAAGCAGCCTATCAATATGAATGGGAGATCTGGATGTAATTCCCAGGTTAGCCAAAAGGGTTTGAGCTGGTAAACAACATTTCAGAATTAAGAAAAGGAAAAAAAAAAAAGGGGGGGAAACAGGATATTATGTCATTATATCATTATAACATATATATTATACAGAATGATCACTTCAACCTTTGAGGATTTTTTTTTTTTTTTAATATTGCATTATTATATGCTTATTGTCCTCATATTCATCTTTGTTCAGTTTTATCTCTCAGACTAGGGTCTATCAAGCATTTAATTCTTAGCTTCTCTCTGTTCTGTTAACTTCCAGAATGACCCAAATTGGAAGGTACTGACACCTTGGTGTAGAAGTGATCATTTCAACTTCAGATCAGCTAGTTATTCTGACATGAAATTGTCCTTAGCAGAGGTCATGATTTAGCATAGGCCACATTGAACTCAGTGCGTCCAGGCTTCTAAACAGTACAGAATTGGGAAGGGAAGGGAAGAAGGCAAGGCAAGGCAAGGCAAGGAAAAGATATTTCTCAGGGAAATGCTTTCAGAGCTTCAGCTACAGCAACACTATGATATAGTTATGTAAGAATTAAATAAATGTGCCATCTTTCTGCACTGTGCGTTATGAAACTCAGAATTCCCAGAGGGGAGTTTCAACTAGATCACTATCAGGTGTTGGAGAATGTTCATTGATGATGTGAGAATTGTTATTCACTGGCGCTTTCAGCAGAACTTCTCATCACTCCAGAACTGTAAAATCCTCATTTATGTCAGCAGGTCATTGAAGCAGAACTACATTTCATAGGGAAGGGGTGATATATACAATAAAGTGGATGAATACATTCCACTGAAGACTAATGGAACTTTTACAGTGTCATCTTTTTTTCACATTAAGGTATTTCTGTAGATTATGAAGGCTAAAGTCATTCCTTTTAAGCCGTGATAAACGGACACATTTGACAGTATCTGTACCAAGATCTCTTACTATTTTTTTTTTTTTTTTCAGGAAAACACATCCAGCAAACTGGTAAAAGCAATCTTTACAGTTTCACTTCTAAACACATAATTGCTTGTATACTGCAATAGAACCCAGGGTTGCTATATGCGTACTGGAATTTCTTATGCTAGGCAACATAGAAATAATGTAAGATGCAGCAGTACAAAAACAAAGATGGTTTCCCCACCATCACTACGTGTGCAGGCAGAAGAAATGATCAGAGGACTATAGAAGAGAATTCCTTAAAAGATTATTCTTCATCAGCTGAGATGAAATAATTATTTGCACATGGGTTTTTACACTATTGCAGTCCAAATATAAAGATGGAAAGGGTTCGAGAGAATATACATCATTGTAATTTAAACCAAACAACAGTATTCATATGGTCAGTCACAAGTGTTTCAGCCCAGGGAGAAAGTATTTATTAATTGCCACTTGAAGGATGTCATTCATTCATAGAACCAAGTGTCTTTTTGTCCTATATTTTACATCTCTAACCTGACAGCTTTGCTAAGTTGTTTATGAGTAACTTACGTGGAAATTACAGATATATTTTACTCAGTGAGTATTAATTTATTTTATAACTCTTTATCTACTGTAACTGTTCTATTTAATGCATCTTTCTCCATCAAAGAGAACTGGAACTGAAATTCTATCTTAATGGATTCTGTCACATTTCCTCCACCTTTTAGTTTAATCTTTACCTGGCCCTATCACTGTAGCCCCATTTCCCCAGAAACATCAATACAAATTTTGGCTTGTCTGTATTAGTTGCTTCGATGAGGCCACATAATAGTTTAACAAACATTTTACTCTTTTAAGTATTAATGCGATGCACTTTGAATTGTCATTCAGTGTTTTATATATATATTTATAATTTTGCAGTTATAAATTAGTTGTTGGTTACGAGGAGCATCTGTTCTGCCTATATTTGGTTTAGCTGTAATTGGGATAATGTTTGCTAACCAAAAAAGACAGGGTAGATTGCAGCAGAGCAATTTTGAGATCATATTAGCTGTCAGACTTAGTTATAAACCAGTTTCCAGTGTCATTGATCTTTACATGAAACTTCCATCACTAAGTAAAATCACTGGGGAATGCAACTAACCTAAGGAAAAAAAAAAATGTATTTGGTCATCCTCTTGTCCCCCTGCTTCACCAAAAGTTAAAGCATATCAATGAGGGCATTGTCCAAATGCCTCTTGAACAGACAGGCATGGGGCATCAACCATCTTTCTAGAAAGCCTGTTCCAGTGTTTGACCACCCTCAGGGTAAAGAAATTTTTCCTAATGTCCAGTCTGAACCTCCCCTGGTGCAGCTTTGTGACAGTCCTTCATTTTCGTGGCCTTCCTCTAGACCTGCTCTAACAAGTCTGTGTCTCTCTTGTGCTGGGGGCCCCGGAGCTGGATGCAGTACTCCAGGTATGGTCGCACAAGAGCAGAGTAGAGGGGGACGAT
>VXAA01005686.1:241992-256979 GCA_013399115.1 Anseranas semipalmata | reverse complement strand
ATTATTCTCTACTTCTCATCAATGAGCAATGTTTGGCCATGTGCTGGGAAGCAGGGCGTCAATACGCATAGTGGTTGTTCGGGAGGACAGATGTTTTCATAATGAGAGCTCCCTCCTTCTCCCTCCCTTTCCCAGCTTTTATTGCTGAGTGTGACACCACGTGGTATGGAACATCCCTTTGGTTGGTTTAGGTCAGCTGTCCTGGCCATGTCCCCTCCCCACTTCTTGCCCACCCCCACCTACTGGCTTTGGGGTGTCTAGAGAGAGCCTTGGTGCTGTGCCAGCACTGCTTGGCAGTAGCCAAAACACTGGTGTGCTACCAGCACTGTTCTAGCTACAAGTGCAGAGCACAGCACTGTATGGGCTGCTGCAGGGAAAGTTAACTCTACCCCAGCCAGGCCCAGTACGACAGGATAACAGGTTTCCATTCAAAAGGCATTTCAAACATAGACACCTGACTCTTCCATTCTAGCCAGTTTTCTACATCTTAGCACAAATCTATGAACAGATACTGTCTGCTTTCTTCTCACATTCATCTGCATGTGGGGTGGAAAAGAAGTGTGAATTGACAGAGGTGAGGCTTCACTTTCTATAGCTAAGCCAATGAAGAAAAAGAAGTGAACAGCACTATATCCATAAGATGCAGGCTGCCATTTCTAGCCCTGAGTTATTTATAGTAGCTATATTCACACCTTTATGTCTAAATAGAACAGAGATCATTTTTTTCTGCCAAAAAAATAACCCAACATGTAACCAAATTTTTGTTCTCCTTGCAGTTGGCCCTCATAGAGAGTAGCCACATCCACACATTCTTACAATTAACAGCACTGTCCTAGGGACTATGAAAAGGTATTTTTTGGAGATGAGCTAAATGAAACAGGCCATATTTCTTCCTAGAATTTTGATAATGATTGAGTAAATTCTCTGAGCCTGCTTTATGTAGCCACTGTGATTACCTCTCCCAGTTACCTACTAGTAAGCACAGTTACAGTTGGTCACTCAGCTACAGATATGTGAAGAAAGCTTTCTTGACATAAAGAAAACACTGTTGAAACTAGTTGTCACAGAAGGCAGGTAGTAGCAGCAGAATTCGGGGGGTGGGAGGGGAGCAGGCAGATGGATGGACAGACAGAGGGATTTTTTTGGAACTAAGTGTTGACTACTAGAACAGGTATAGAAAATAAAAGTAAAGTCCCTTGTTGTCTGAGTCATCTTGTGTCTTGTGTTCAGGGATAAAAAAACATTATGTCTCTTTTATAAACAACCAAGATTGCATCAGAATCTCCTGATTCAATTTCATCAGTTTCTTCTCCTACTGGAAACAATACACTGAGCCCTGAACGTTGACTAGGTCAACTGGGTTTATATCGTAGACAGCCTCCAAAACATTACAAGAAAAAAAAAAGGGGGGGAGGGGGGGGAACAGTAAAACCAAGACAGCAACGAATAGTTAAAGTTTAAAATGTTTTGTCAGGAGGGCAGGAGGGCAGCTTATTAATTTGGACTCCACTTAAAATTAAGTTATTGCTGTAACGTATTTGCTGTATTGGGTAATTTGGAAACTTGTTAACTAGAAGTCTCATATACAAGTGAAAAATCTCAAAAAGATCATATTGTCTCTCTCACTGAGCACATCAGCAGCAAAATTATTCTGCCCAAGGCACAGGAAACAAATACTGTTAAGTACAACACTATTTCTGTTATGATCTCTCTACTGTCCTCAAGGACTGTCATGTTTCTGATACCAATTTCTTTATATGTTGCTTTTTGTAACAAGTCTTTCTGCCCTTGTACACACTCAGTCTGTTCATCTGCGTTCACAGCTATGAACTTTCAAGACTGGAGGGACAACCAAGGACAATAGTTCTTTCTGAAGCGCTAGCGCTGTACTAAGAATAAAGATAAACTACCTCATTTCCTAGGAACCCTGAGCCTACTCACACACTTGGATTAGATGATGTAAATAAATGTATTACTGTTTTGACTTATTCTCAGTAACGTTCAAAATATCTGAAATATCTACTAACAAGCTCTCTTGTATTTATGTATGCTCTCATCTTGTTCTTATTGTGCTTTATACAAAAGCCTGTTACTCAAGCTTCACTAAAGAACAGGGAATGAGTTTCACCCTTGGTAAATATTAGCCCTAATAAAAAATACAGCTATACCCTAGTACTAGCAATCATTTATATAAAACTGTAGGCATGCGCTATGCTTTACAAAGAAAGAAACCTTCTGAGCTGCTAATATTCCTTAAGCTAAATAAAAGACAAAGCAAACTCCTGCAAGTTAAGACACAGGACAACTCTCATCAATCTTGAGGAGTGTTAATTTTCACAAAACAAAGAGAAATAACTTATAATATGGATCTTAAGGGAAGTCTTTAAAAAGAGAATACAGATGAAGACAAGGTTCATTCTAGTTGCACAGATGCAATGTATACAGTTGATGATTCATACCTCCAGTTTTACTTGTTGACCTGAATTGATCTCATCTAATTTTAGATAGCAAACTTGTATAATTGAAATCACCCTATCTAGTTTATGAAATGGATAGACCTCTCCAGAACGTGAATCAGATCTCAAAGAATTCCAGAAAAAAAAAAAAAAAAAAAAGTGTTTTAATGTAGATGGGAAGCCCTGGCTAATCATAAAGATATTTTTTGAATATGCTTTCTATTTTCTTCTAAGGTTTATATGCGTTCACATATATGGATGTGCACATAGGACACTTTGGTTTGTATTGTAAAAAAAAAAAAAAACAACAAACTACTAACTTGGTCTGTATTGCTACCTAAAAGAGGACTAGAGAGCAATCTAGTTAAGCAATGTGGATGGATGATCAGGAATTCAGTACTAAAGTTTGGTTTTGAAATTTGGTTATGTTCTTCTGCCAACATAAATCTTCTATAGAAAAACATACATCTAAGCAAAATGGATACAAGTTCGTCTATACCTCTTCTCCTCAAGTCCAAGGATTTATCCCTGGTTTTCTTTATGTAGCAATACAAACAAAACTAAATGACTTAGCCAAGATGCCTTTGAAAACTTTAAGCAAAACAAAATACTATATTACCTATCTTTCTTCAGATACAGATTGATGGCCCGCTTCCATCATGATGCCTAGAGAAAAAATAATCACTGATACTCAAAAAGTAAATGCAGATTATCAGCCTTATTAATATCTTTACTTCAGATATATCTTCAAGAAGTAACTTCTCAAACTTGCAGCTTGTGTGTGATTGAACTAGGCCATACTTTCCTATTAACATTGCATTAGTCCTCTCTCCTTCTCATTGAAATTATTTGTTATCTCTTGCCTTAAGTTAAACTGCAAGCTCCTGTGGAAAATGACTATCTGCTACTATTTTTTCAGCAGCACTGAGTTTAACTATGACATAATGTAGCCAGAGCCTTCTAGACATTTCACTTCCATTGCAGTACAATTACTAAATAACCAAAGGTTATTATTTCATCTTGGATTTCTCCTCTAACAACTTTATTTCTATTTGTAAATGAATTAATCCAATAAAATATTGATGAAAGATTGAACTTATTCTTGGTAGTAGAGTGGAAATTTATCCTCAGTCTTACATTACTAAGCTGTTTTCTCCCTGAGCTATGTGACTAATATTCTGTTATAGCCTATGTAAACCAGGACAACACTTGGCAACGATGGTAAAAATAAGTTTACAGAATTTCTGGCTATCTTGGATGTTCAACATAAAGTGCATGATGCTACTTTTACTAACCAATAAAAAGTTATTTTTCTTTAAAGGAATTGGAAACTCCAAGCCCATACTTGTGTACATATAATTAATACTTAAAGCCAACTGCATTATATTAGCTATATTATAGCTAATAGTGCTGCTGAAAGTACTTAATCAGGCTCTCTCATAGGGGCCTTTGTAGACATAATCAATACGAGGTAAGAAGACTAGTTCTATACTTTATTATATATGTTTTTAATATATTAAAGAGCTAGAACACAAGAAATGGTTAGTGAAAGAAGAAGAAAAAGATTTATACTTCTCTAGTGAGTACCAAGATGTTTTACCCAGCAGTTAGCTTGGTTGCCAGAAAGTGCATTATTTTGCCACTTTTCACAAAAGTGAAGTGGTGAAATGTTTTCTGTATTCCTTTTCTTTAGCTTTCTCTCTCAGACAAGCACACACTACACACTTCCACATAGATTCTTTGGAAGCATAATAAATAATACTCATATTAAAGCTAATAGGTGAACAAGCAAATTATTAAAAAAAAAAAAATGGGGAAAAAAAAATGTCCCAGATTTTGTCCCAGGTAAGTTTTTGTACAAGATAGCCATCAGTGAGATACAACATCTGAATATCTTGTATAGTATTTTAATGTTTTCTTGAAAAGCATTTTTAGTACTCGGTGTCATGAACACATCCTGAAACATCAGAGTCAAATTATTTTATGTGATGCAACCATTAAAAAGATTGAGTGAAACTCATAACTGTTAATATATAAATTGTATATCTCAGCCAAAGGGAATGTACATCTACCGAAACATCTTTAAAGGGCTTCACCGCTATCCCTTTTATGGACTCATTCTCCATTTGTAATAAAACTTGCATTTTTCCTCCGAAAGTCTTGTATTAGTTCATATCTTATTTTCAAAAAAAAAAAAAATCATTCTTTTCATATATTCTGCCATAATCAGAACTTTTTCCTGTATAAAAATGAAGCAGGGTGTAGGTACACACACATGTATTTGTAGAATGATGCAGACTTTAGTTATGTCCAAGCTGGTTGGCCGTGAACCAGCTTCGCTCTAGAAGATTCAAGGTCACATCAGCCCAGCACAGACATATTAGAACATAAAGAAATTTGCATCTCTCTGCTCACTTCCATAAGACAGTATTTTTAGATATTTTTAGAACGTCATTCATACAATAGAGTGAGTACCATTATGTATCTGAAATTATACCCATCTATATTTTAGCACTGGATAGCTGGAGTTAGGCAGATTTCACTGGCCTGAAACTCCACCTGTAAACAGGCATGAAAGCTTGCTCTTTGAGAGACTGTAGGTTCAGTCCTCACATAATAATTCCAGTCAACTTCAGCCTTCCTTTTTCTAACAGGTCAGTGGTGGAATTCTTCTGTTCTAGCTACAGTTTCTAAAAGCTAAGGTCTTGATTCAGTTGTCCATTTGTAGTGCAATCAAAAATGCAGGTGGGTATCCTGTCTGTGTTTGAGTTGATCATAGCATCATAGAAACACAAGGTTGGAAAGGACCTACAGGATCATCTAGTCCAACCGTCATCCTATCACCAATACTACCCACTAAGCTACTAAATCATATCTTGTAGCACCTTGTCCAGGTGCTTCTTAAACACCGTGAGAGACGGTGACTCCACCACCTCCCTGGGCAGGCCGTTCCAGTGCCTGACCACTCTTTGAGAGAAAAGGCTTTTCCTGATATCTAACCTAAATCTCCCCAGGTGCAACTTGTGGCCATTTCCTCAGGTCCTATCATTAGTTATCAGAGAGAAGAGGCGGATCCCCTCCTCATCACAACCTCCCTTCAGGAAGTTGTAGAGTGCAATGAGGTCTCCCCTGAGCCTCCTCTTCTCCAGACTAAACAACCCCAGCTCCCTCAGCCGCTCCTCATAAGACTTGTTCTCCAGACCCCTCACCAGTTTTGTTGCCCTTCTTTGGACATGCTCCAGGGCCTTGATGTCCTTCCTGTAGTGAGGGGCCCAAAACTGAACACAGGACTCGAGGTGCAGCCTCACCAAAGCTGAGTACAGGGGGATGATCACCTCCCTTCTCCTGTTGGCTACACTATTTCTAATACAGGCCAGGATGCGATTGGCCTTCTTGGCCACCTGAGCACACTGCCGGCTCATGTTCAGCCTGGCATCGATCAACACTCCCAGGTCCCTTTCCTCTTCATAGTCTTCTAGCCACTCTGCCCCAAGCCTATAGCGTTGCATGGGGTTATTGTGGCCAAAGTGCAGGACCCGGTACCAGCCCCTGGGGGACACCACTTGTAATGGGACGCCAGCTGGACTTAACTCCATTAACCACAACCCTCTGGGCATGGCCCTTCAGCCAGTTCTTTACTCAGAGAAGGGTATACCTGTCCAGGCCACGGACAGCCAGTTTCCCCAGGAGGATACTGTGGGAGACCGTGTCAAAGGCTTTGCTGAAATCTAAGTAGACTACATCAACATACTCAAGGACACAGGTCTTCCATAGATCCTGAGACATATTTGTAAGCCACACATGAAAGTCTTGGTGTCCCCGCCCATGGCAGGGGTTTGGAATGAGATGATCTTTAAGGTCCCTACCAACTCAAACCATTCTATGATTCTATGATTCTATGATATCCTAGCGTATTTGAAATGGTGATAAAACCTTGTGTGTGTCTAACTGTGACTGTGTGTCTCTAACAAGATCTATCTTTGTAAATTTGAGAAAATTTCATCCAGGTTCATTTAATTTCATCCTAAGTTTCGTGTCTCAGACTATTCAGATCAATGCCCCTGAAGGAGATTAGATTGATTGATTGTAAGGATAGTCTAAAGGCCTACAGATAGGCATCTCTGGAGAACCAAGGTGTCCTAGGGTATCCAGATCTCCAAAATGACTTGGCAGATATATAAGAAGGCTTGTGGGAATCTGATGGGTATGCTAGGCAGTCAGGGAGCTGAAGGGCATCACAAATGGCACTTTGTGAATGTGTTTGAGCACTGAACTGCGTGAAAGTCACACTTTCCTTCTGGCATTTGGAACTCATTTTAAGAATTCAAGTCTTCCTGAATGCTCAGAAGCAATGACAATTGCTACTGGTATTTGAATGTGAAATTATGCCTGTTTACATTACTTTCAAATGCTAGCTAATAATTTTGGTTTAAGTTACTGACTTTCTAAATTTACATGTAGAAATCAAAGGTAGTTTTGAAGTGTACATTACTGTGACTATAAGATTACATAGTTAAGAAACTTCTGACATGTCTAAATTTGATGAAAAAAATGTTATGACATCATTATGGAACTATTTCTGATCAGAAAGGGATTATATGATATTACAAGCATTTCATGTGCAGTGTGTATGTGGAAGAAAAGTGAAGAGAAAAACAGAATCACACTCAAGAGAGTTCTCTATTTTTTTTTTCATTGGATGAAATGGAGGATGAAATGTAACTGTCAACTGAACCATAGGATTTATGCGTTAGTAATGTTTAGACAGAATCTGATATTTCGTGTGCTTATGTCAAGTACTCTTTTGTTCCTGTTTTTCCATTGTACTGTGACAATATTGTGAACATCACTTTTCATCTGGATTCAAAGAAAAAGAGACTTTGTGAATACTTACATAACAAAAGAACTATGAACTGCACTGGATTTCAAACCCAGAACAATAGTATTTGAACTGTTGCAGGGTAAAGATGAGCAGGTAAGCTTTTGAGCTGTCAGAACTCAAGAGATCACCATAGGTTGGGGCTGTGGGAAGTAAATAATGATTTTTTATCAGATATATTAAAACTGTTCATATATAATGTCAATAGGTTGAAAATATTTTCATTTTCCACAATTACAAAACTGAAATTTATAAAAAGTAAACAATCCCTTCAAGGACAATGATGCATGTAGGGTACTTGCTTGTCTTTAGGAAAAGCCAAACTCAATTCTTGTTTTAAATAATTTAGTGTAGACATTCTTGAGATGATTAACTGAACAACTAAGCCTATGGCTATTCTGTAGATTGGCCTTCTATAATTAATAATTTCAACCCTAAGCCTAGAAAGTTTTATCCTACCTAGTATTTTCCATGAAAAGTTCTAACTTCCATGAAGAAGCATGGATTTGCAAAAATAAATAAATAAATAAATAAATAATAATAACAAACTAAAGTGGAAAGGGGTTAGAAGAAATGTGAAAGAGATCTCTGGCAACAGTTATTAGCAAGCAACAAGAAATTAGAAGATAAAACATCAAAAAAAAAAAATCCTGAGTGATACTTCTGTGCATTTTGGTATAATTCAACTTTTGGTGCGATAGAGCTATATTAATTCCCACTGGCTAAGAAACTGCAGAAGAATGACGCCAACTGTGCCCAGTCTGAGAGATCTCAGTTATCACAGTTCTATATGACTAGGCTAAACTTGCTAATGACCTCCTCCAGAGAACAGTTAAGGTGTCTAATGAGGGAGCTTCCTTACTTTAAGACTGCGTTTAGGATCCTACAGACATTGGATCATTCATAGAGCTTATGTGCTTTTTAATGCAAGTGAAGAGCTCGCTGTTGCTGAACATGGAGAACATAGCAACCTGCTGAGAAAATTTAATAAGTACCAGAAGATGAAATCTTGTCACTGAGTTGGGTGACAATGTTCCTGGGAAAATCAGTCGAGATTTCTGCTGGACATCAAAGAAGGTCTTTTCTAAGCTCTGAGCTTTCCTATCTTTGTATATACAATGAATATAGAACATAAAAATGGGAAAGGCAAAACTGACTGAAAAGAAAATTTGCATTATTTCATTCTTACTCTCTATGTACAGAACCCGACTATGCTAAAACAGTGATAAAGATGAGTCTTACATGAAAACATACAGACATGAATATACATATGGGCTTGGTTTATTATCTTTATATTTTCAATATTCAGTTTTCTATTCCTTGCTCCTTTTCCTGTTGCATTTATTTTACTTATGTTATATGGTCAGTAGGCTAACAAGCAAAAACATATTTATGATCATGACACACATGCATATAAATGTGCATATTTATACTTTGGGGAGGTACCGATTTTCCCCAATTTCTTTATGAAGACTAGACTCAGTAGTATCTGTTAAGTGTTAAAGGAATGCTATCATTTTTACCAGACTTCTCATTGCTGAAGCTGTCTCCTTCTTCTTTAATTCAACCAGTCCATCTGGCAGCCAAGAGGGCAAACTGCATTTTGGGATGCATTAAACACAGCATAGCAACTGGTCAAAAGAGGTGATAAACCTATCCACTATAACTGGCGGTGGTGCGGCCTCAGCTTGAACATTGTTTGCAGTTCTGGGCTCCACAATATAAAAAGGATATTAAGATAATTGAATGCATCCAGAAGAGGGCAGCAAAGCTGGCAAAAAAGGCAGGAAGCATGTCCTATGAGGAGAGGCTGAGGACACTTGGTTTGTCTAGTTTGCAGGAAAGGAGGCTAAGAGGCTCATTTACTTTCATTGCTCTCTACAACTTCCTGAGGAGGGAAATGGTGCCAATCTCTTCTTCCTGGTAACCAATGACAGGATGTGTGGGACTAGCACAAAGCTGCACCAGGGGAGATTCAGACTGGACATTAGGAAAAATTTCTTTACCCTGAGGATGGTCAAACACTGCAACAGGCTTCCTGGAGAGGTGGTTGATGCCCCATGCCTGTCAGTGTTCAAGAGGCATTTGGACAATGCCTTCATTTAATATGCTTTAACTTTTGGTGAAGCCCTGAAGTGGCCAGGCAGTTGGACTTGACTATTTTTAAAGGTCCCTTGCAACTGAACTGTTCTATACTCTATATTCTATACTCTATATTCTATATTCTATATTCTATATTCTATGTTCTAAATTCTACATTCTACATTCTGTATCCTAACATTAACTAGATCATATGAAACAGCACTAGTGATAACTGCACAGGATTAACTTATTTTTTCAAGTTTACGAAATCCTCAGTACGCAAAAGATCTAACAAGTATACCTTTAGTCAAAAATGGGAAGGAGATGAAGAATCCTTATTAATTCTCTAAAGTTATTCTATGGTATCAAGAGAGCTGAAACAATAGAAGGAACCTAATCAGAATGACTAACTGAGGTGGAAATGCGTAATTTTGATTGCCCCAGATAGAGAGCTTACATTTCTAAGCACAACAGTATGAAAATCCACTGCCAGAAAACTCACAAGAAAATATTTACATCTTCCGTTACATTACCTACAATAGTCTGAACCAAGAAATCATTGTCAGGTGAACTGTTGTACCAAAATGCTAAAAGGTTATAGCTTTACTATGTCTTTGCTCTTTTTTTTTTTTTTTTTTTTTTTTTTTTTTTTTTGTCAAGTTTCTGCCTTTAATAATCTGCATCTAATAACAGCTAAAAATAATAAGCGGATAATATGGATGATAACTATATGCTTATCACTTCTGTTCTGCTCAGCCAATGTCGATACTTTAGTCAGAGGAAACGTGAAATGAGCTGCAGTTTTTGTTGTGCTATAAAACCTAATCAGCTGTCTTTGAACTGCTGACTAAAGCAGAGTTTTCTTGTTTTCAACTACGTATGCAAAAGTGGGAAGAAACTGAAATTCTGGAACCTTTGAAATCAACAGAATAGATCAACAGGAGAATTAAATTAAAATTGGGGGGTATATAACACTTGCTCCTATGTTTCAAGGACAGTAAAAGATGTACTAAGTAGACTTCTGTTATATGCAGGAAAAAAAGTAGGATCATAGAAGGTATCTGAAGAAGTGAAGGGAGTAAGAAGTACTGTGAATAGTAACAGTTTTAAAGTAAATAAAATTAGGCCTAATTGTCTCCTTGAAAAAGTACTGTTCTTGTGTCCAGAAATGAAATGAAATCAAATGCCATTTTGCAAAAAGCTAACCACTCCTTCAAGTCACTGAAATTAAATTTGCATTTATGTGTAATATCAGGGAAAAAAAAAATCTTAAAATGAGTATTCAAATAATAAGTCAAGCCTATGTAGAAACTTCCAGTGAGTTTTTGCAACAGGTTATTTTGTTATTGAAATAATGCACAACAAAATCTGATAGAGTTGCACTAATTTTTTTAAACTGATTTTCGAATTAACTCATATACTAAGAAACAGATTTACTTATACATTCTAAGAAAATATCGTCCATATTCAAAATCTCAATAGTAAGTGCTGGTTGTAAGAGTGTAATTTGGGGCACTATATGATATACTTCAAACATAACAAGTACATTTCTGCACTAAGAGTAGAACTGCACTTCATCATGAAGCAATTGCTAATGCCTTTCTTCTCTCTTTCCTTCCTTTGTTTCATTGATAGGGAATAGGCAGAGGGGAGGGGTGGAGAGAACAAAAAAGAGATATCTAGATTACCTCAATAGTTGGTTTATATTTTAAAATCATTATATTATTATATCTAGGTTTCACATAAAGTCTTTCGTAGAACCAACTATCCTCCTTTCTGAACAAATCCAGGTAAAAAAATAAGAACATCCATACTGTATCTGTAAACTGCAACATAACCAAAGTTTTTCTTCTGATAGTATCCAGTAAAAGATGCTTAGAGAAAAAGAAATAGACAATGTACAGAATTCTGTTTCCTTTGAATATTCCCTTAGGATTTCTGTTTAGACAGAAAAAGAAAATATTAAATTCTATTTGTTTAAATTGATTCTTGCTATGGCTATCTTTATAATATTTCATTTGCTTTTCTTTCTTGCACCCTCCATTCTCTCTTCTTTTTCAGTTACCTGCAAAAAGTATACGGGCAGTAAGTTGACCCAACAGTCACATAATTTTATTCAGAGTTAAGTTCTTTCTAATCACACTCCCACTCCCACAAGCCTTCACCCTTTCTTTTTTACCCGTTAACTGTCATCTATGAGTATTACAATTAACTGAGAAAAATGAAGACCATACACATCACAGGGAGCGAAATGCTCCAGCATAAGCAGGAATTTTGCCATAACTGATGTTTAGCTCAAGTATATAGAGAATGTGTTACTTGGTTAGCTATAGTGAAGAATGATAAACTTGTTTTATTTCATAACATTTACTTCCTATATTTTTCAAATGTACAAATATAGATTTTTGGGGGAGGAGGGAAATAGGAAAAAAAGTCATCGCTGTATTCCTCTAGAGATGTCTCAGACTAGATACATTACTTGAAGACTGACAGACATTCACAACTACAGTGACCACAGTGGAAATACTGTCATTAATGTTTCCCTTCTGGTTTTAAATAATAAAAGGAATAAAGTGGTAGTGTATCTTGTAACTCAGGAGAGGTGTTGTGACAAATAATGGATTATTACCTCTAGAGAGGAAAGTCTTAGAGATACAATAGCTGTTATCTTCGATGATGCATCTTACAATGAGAAAGGAAAACCATATGCATGAGAATATTTACAGAATTACTTGAAAAAGAACTTCCAAAATTTTCCAGGAGGCGACGCTGAAGTCTTTACAGAAAGTTTCCATAATATGAAAAAGAAATCAAATCCGATTGGCATATTTTGTATATTGTGAAGGCACTTTGTGCGTAAAGTTGGGGTGTTTGACATTTAAATCTAGGAAGACTGATCTCTTAAAGGAACGACTGGCACTGTGTTTGTACTATGAAAAACATGGATTAATTTAGTTGCTGAAAAGGTGTTTTTGATGTGCACAATCTGCACTTTATGTTTCAATTAGCAAGACTCTATGACAAATACATACTGTAATTGCTCCTGTACAGCTGTATAGAATAGAAATATGTCAGCATCCCCTTTTTTAGTAAGTTGAAGAAACAATGATGAAATGAAAGGCTTATGAAAACTATGGATCTTAATTAGTTTTAAAAGTCAGACAAGGCTTTGATTTGGAACAAATTACAAAAGAATACAGGTCAGTGAATGAATAAAAAGCGTGTTCCTCTGTGCTATGTGCTGGTATAATATTTAGTGCTTCTCTGTTTCTGAAGCAGTTATGTGCTGTCTTAGGTGTTGTTACCATCAAATAATATACAAATTCGCTTTGCCCATCACCAGGTAATACTGATATGAGATAAGAACTAAGTAGTACAAATTCTTCTTCTCTACTCCAGCATATTCTTCCACTGATATTCATTGATATTACATGAAGTGGGTAACAAATGGTTTTGTAAGAACAGCAGAAACTTTTGCGTCAGCATTTAGAAAGATCATAACAAATAAAATTTACTGGAATAAATAGGTAAAGTGTTTAGGTATCTATTTAAAATGCGCATTTGTATTCATACAGGTTCAGATGCTAATTCTCCATACATTTGCTTAGTAGTTGATATGATTGCCTGTAAATGTAAATGTACTTAAATGTCCTGCTGAGACCTTCTAGGAAACTTTCTAAGAAAGAAAATAAAAAGTCAGTAAATTGTGGCCTGTTTTAGCCTTTCTTTAGAATGTTTTCAGCTTTAAAATAGAAATAAAATACTCCAGAATCCTGAAAAAGCTCCAGCCTCTTCACTCCTTCAGAATTGCATGCTCTTGATTTATCCATGCATGCAGTTTGTAAGTATCTGTGAGATTATCTGCCTGCTTGTCTAGAAAAAAAGCAGTACATCTATAGTATCTACCTTAAAGTCTGCCTCAACAATTTATTTTTGCATAACCCATTTTTAAATTTTTAGTTTTCTTTTTCTTTTTTTTTTTTTTGTTTGTTTGTTTGTTTGACAGCTTTAGAAAAAATCTAGTTTTATATTTCTCCCTCCCCCTTGGAAAGAAGGTTATTTTTCCATCTTTCTTTTTTTTCCCCCCTTTTTCTGGATCAACAGTCTTTTACCTAAGACTTTAGGTGAAATCCTCCTTTCCATTTCTAAAGAGGAACTATCACGTCTGAACAAATACAGACTCTTCAGAATGTAAATAGATATTTAGTTTCTTATTGCCTCTTTATTTTCATAGCTTGACTGATTTTGCACATAAATGCATGGCAGTGAGAAATGAAAAAAGATCTTCAGAGTTTCTTCAACCCTTCATTCAATACACAACAACCTTAAGCACAAAACAGCACTTAAATAAGCAGGACTATTAATTACACTATAATACAGATGATTCTTTAAAATACTTTCTTAAAGATTCTGTACTGTTTGTGCATCTGTCCAAGACTGCATTCCTCATGAATAAAAAATTTCCATTCTACAGCAAAACTTTCTCATCACTCAGTACATTTTAAATAAAAATGTAAAGAGGAAGAAGCCTCAAGGAAGTAGTTATTCTAAGAAAGCCACTTGTTCTTAAAGTGACTGTCCAGAAAAAAAATCCGTCTCTGGTAACCAGTATATAATTTTTTAGCAGGTGTTAGGTTGTCTTCACTTGAAGACAAAGTTCAGGACAGGCCTATTAAACTAATCTAAGCCTACACTTCTAGACCAGAGGCAGAGGGAACCTGGCAAGGGGACCTGGCAGGGACAGTATAAACCCACAGTTTGATATTATGAAAGATGAAAATGTTTCTGAGGGAATCCACAAGTGGTAATGTTCCCTCTCTGAATGTGCTTTTAAATGACATTTGTTGTCACACCTTTGGTACAAAGCAACAAGCTCTGACAGAACTTGTAACCCATTTAAAGGAATAGCTTGGGACAAAGCAGCCATGACAGTGGAAACCTTTCTAATGACTCTACAACTTTTTGAAGTGTTTGTTTACAGAATAGTTTACTTCATGTTCACAAAATCTCGCGTGAAAATTATCTTTGAAAAGACATGAGAGATTTAGAAGAAAAGTGCTATAATTCACTTTTCAGCATTTCTACTTTCTTGTTACCTAGCTCTTGAAAAGGATACTGGACATTTGGACTCACATTCCTTTTGCATAATTGGAAATTGAAATAATTTAAATTAGAAAATTAGTCGTACCTTTATCCAGAGAAGAAAAAAAAAAAAAAAAGAAGAAAAATCTGTCAGAAGTGATAGTCAGAAGTGGATCGAATCACCTGTAGAGATTTGTTATAGTTTTTCAATGACTTATCTTAGGGTGACTGCGGTCCTCAAATAGGTACTGAGAGAGTCTGAAAACAATTTGAATCAGGTATGTGAAGCCAGAATGATCATTGTGGGGAGAAGCATTATTTCCCCCCTTGCTGTGTCTGTAAGATGGAAAGTAGCTTAATGAGAGATCCTGCCTATAAGTGGCCAACTGACTTGATGAACTCCTTTGAAGTTTAACACACTCAAACTTCGTGGTCAAAGAGGTGATCTGTTACTTCATACATTCTGAACAACAGCAACAACAACAACA
>VXAA01005686.1:204281-241979 GCA_013399115.1 Anseranas semipalmata | reverse complement strand
CAACAACAACAACAAAACACACAGAAACAAACAAACAAACAAAAAACAAACAAACAAAAAAGGAAGCTAATTACAGTATTCCCAGGAAACAAAACAATTTGGTGTAAGAATCACAGAAGCCCTTTTTATTTTTTCCTGGCTGTCATCTTCAAGGAGGGGTATGATGAATATGTAAATATACCAGATTATTCTGACTGTTTTCAGGGAGGTTTTGTACATTGTCATCACAAAGAACAAGTCAATTGCTTCTCATAAAGTACTTCAGGTGTAAACAAAATTTTCTTCTATTTCTTACTTTTCTTTTGACCAATAGGTAGATTATTTTAATATTTTGAAATATTAAAAGACAACCAATGCAAACAGTCAACAGTTTAAACTGGTATTCTCCCCGTCCCACCAGGGACAAACTGAGTGGCAGAATCTCTAATATTTCCAGCTATCAGAGAGCCAGAATAAAAGTGGGTGTGTCGCATCAATTGAAGAAAAAATAATTCACTCTTTTTCGGAAAACAGTAAAAGTAGAGGCTATATAGGCAATCGGTTCAAAGCAATAAACAGCCCGGACCCAGCAGCAACATTCCAATACACATCTGAAAGCCCCTTAAGTGGCAGAATTGTTTCTTTTGCATTGAACACATTAGTACATATTTCAAACTTTTGTTTCCTCAATTTAGATTGAAATAATAATAAATAAATAATAGATAATAAATAAAATCCCAAGATAACAAAAGCAGCTGAATGAAGATTTTAAAGTCAACATATGTCTTAATATGTGTCTTAAATAGATCTTTTCTTCCATCTACACTTTACATCTTACCATTCTTTCTCCCAGGATTCAGCTCATCCTCTTTTCACCCACAGATTCTCTCATATTCTCTTAGAGGTGCTTAGGGTGTCCACAACAACATTCTGTTTCTCTCTTCGAAATGCTACTGTTGTCCTCCACATGTTCAAGTTAAGGACCAGTTTCTCTCTTGTTCTGATGAAGACTCCTCATACAGACGTTTTTGTATCTCCTTGAACTGTATTTTCATTCTTGTAGAGATTATGAGACACATTCCTAATGCGGACAAGTTCTTAATTTACAGATCTCTGTGTGATTCTCCTTCCCTTTTACTATAACATTCTCAAACTCTTACCTTCCCTGAGGAAACTACTGTACAAGAGTTCATAAAGGTGTGTAAAAGTAAATGCCAGAATAGAACACAGGACAGGTTCCTGAGAAGGAAAATACCTCATTGTTTGACATGTAAAAACTACAGTGTTTCTGGAGTTGCAGATTTGTAAATTTGTAGATTTCAGTGACAATTCTGTCTATAAAGTTGTCTGGTATAGTTTACACTGCAGAGGCAGAAAAGGGCATAAATATCTCATGACACAGTGTATAGATAAGCAAAAAAAAGTACTTTTGAACTTCAGAAATTCTATGTAATGATTGGATTGTAATGATGGAGAGGAATAAAAAAGTATTGCTATGTTGAGAATTGCCTAGAACAGTGTGATAGTTCAGTCCCCTTGTATTTTCAGGTGTGATGCTTTATTGCTTAAGTACTCCTGCATGTTATTCTCTTTCATTCTGAGTTGTCAGCAAAGTTGAGAAATAAATCCATTCAAACCACAAACCATTGACTGCATCAATAATAGGCAGTTTTTCATCTGAAAAGAGGAAAAATATGTCATCTATTTTATTGCTTGTTTTGAAATGCCTTTTCTTTTTCTGGTATTTTAATACACTTTTCTGGTCAAAAATCTTATAATCCAGAAAATGCTATGAAAGCATAAGTTCAGAAACTAGACCAGATTTCTTTCTATTAAAGTGTTAAATGTACAAGTTACATTAATGAGTAAGGCAGTTAATGATCTACTCTAAAAATATAACAGATTAAAAGTCATCCTATGGATTTCAACACAGTACTAATAAAAAAAAGAATAATACAGTGTAAAGAACCCTCTTAAATATGCTAGAAGTAAATCACAGTTTTTCTGTGAATATTGCAGCTCCATATGCAAGATTTTGCTGACATTTGCATTAAAAACAAGTGTAACATCTCTCCTCAAACATATGCATAGGACGGGATTAACCTTAATAACTTTAGGCTTCTGCTATGTAGATAGCCATATGAACTAAACATCTAGACACCCTGAAGAATTCAAGAAGAGAAATACGAATTTTCAGGGTGTACTTGACTTGACCTATCTTAAAGTTCTATTTAAATAGACAAAAAAAATGCTGTCTGGAAAAAGTCTTTAATCCAGATTCATGATAAAGTCAGGATGGTGTCTGTAGTGCTACAAAAACAGACAAAAACAACAAGCACAACACAACTAATAATTGAGGGTTTACTGGTTTGTATGCAGGTATAATTTTAAAGCAATTGTTTTGTTTTGTTTTGTTTTTCATATTTGTGCATTTTTTTCCTACTCTATTCTCATTAATGTTAAACAATTTTTCTCACAGAGTTATTAGTATAGAGGCTCAAATATTCAAAAAAATCTCATGCTAGTTAGTCTGTAGTACAGTTAGATAGAAATCACTCCAAATCTGAACATTTGGAAAGTGACTCAAAGTTTGAATATAGTGACTGCCGTATTAGATTTTCAGTGACTGCACTCATGCTCAGGTTCAGGAAATTAGGTGTTAGGTTTTTTGAAGGTGCAGTAATCCAATTATTTCAGTTTCTACTTCATACATAAGTCTGATGGTTAAATGGAAACAAGCTTGGAAATCTGTAGAAGCTCATTCATGTCTTAAGTCTCTGGCATCCCATTTCTTGCAACTCTAACACCAACAATTTTTATTGTACTGAAACTATGAGCAATCTGCTTTTTCCACAGGGGTCTAAAATTGTTTTTTTGTTTTGTTCTGTTCTGCTCTGTTCTGTTCTGTTCTGTTTTCTTTTATTTCTTAGACACAAAAAAAAAATATGTGTGCAAGTTGTGCAGACAATTTCATTACATTTATTTGGGAAGAATTATCTGTAGTATAAACCTGACTAATGCAGTCCTTCAGAAAAACAGAATCCTTTTCCATAACACTTCATAAAAGGGGAAGTGTAACATGGGTTACATGGCTGAGTAGCACCCTAGAGGTTGACAAATTTGTTCAGCATCTACTGCTTTAGTGGTATATCCATATTAATTTCAACATGTTATTGAGTCATTTAGAAATCAAATATTAATTGTATAATTAAAAACAATTATTTGGCACAGTCCAGTAAAAAGTCAGATACACCGGAAATCACATATCCTCCTAAAGAAATGTGTCATGTCTGCTCTAGCTGTTTTCTCCCACTATAGTACAATAAAAAGTTTTAGTACAGAGTTTATCTTTCTTCCTAAAGAGAGATCATTCTCTTTTTTTCATAAGATGCCTAGATACCTAGTTTATGATAAGTCCTTATCTTCCAGGTACCCGATATTAATTAAGATAGACAAAGTCAAGGATAAGTGGTCTGTCATGAATCATAGAAACATAGAATGGTTTGGGTTGTAAAGGACTTTAAAACTCATCAGGTTCCAACCCCCCTGACATGGGCAGGGATATCACCCACTAGATCAGGTTGCCCAGGGCCTCATCGAACCTGGTCTTGGACACCTCCAGGGATGGGACATCCACAGCTTCTCTGGACAACCTGTTCCAGTGCCTCACCACCCTCACAGTGAAGAATGTATTAAGTTTAGGCAGCTATATCATCAACTCATGTCACTGTCGAAGGTGTCATGACACAAATGACTCACTCATGTAGGAGAGTGACCATATTATTTTAGAAAAGCAGAAGTCTGCCTTATGCTGGATCCAAGTTTAGGTGGCTCCCCACCAGACTAATTACCTATGCGAGATTATACTTATGTTTTTTTAACGAAACCTCATTCATAAATCACAGTCCAGCTGTTTTTCATAGTAGGATGCTATATTACTGAAGAGCCATCACCAGGTTGGCACCTGCCCTCGTCACTTTACATCTTACAAAGCCATTTTGATTACAGTTACTTTCATTTATTTTTGAAGTAGTTTACATGCAGACATGATATGCAAATGACCAGAAAGGTCTTCAGAATACTCGACTTCTGTACAGTTCTAATCATATAATGTAGGTCAAGGAACTATATATATGTAAAACTCTTTGCAAATACTCAAAAAACCTTGCTATCACCCAATAAATAGTCAGTAAAACACAACAGGAAAGTTAAACAGAAATTAACCAAAGAGTTCATCAATATAAGCTTTCATATATTATCAATAAGTGATAAATAGCTGGTTCATCTGACCATATTTTTAGATGAGCTTGAACAGTCTGCAATTTCAATTTTAAAGTGCATATTTACAACAACAACAAAAATAAATATTTTTTTTCTAAACTCTTGTCACCTTTATAGTTTACATGGTAGACAGAAGGATCTGGGGAGTTTTCTGATCCTTAAAAATCATCTTTGTAGTTCATCACATGATTGGTTTTCATGTACACACATGAAGGGCCAAAGTTATCCCATTTAGTATTAGAAAACCAAGCTGACAATGAGCTTCCTTTCCATTTCTTGAGTAGACGGGGAAAGAGACACACAGCATCTCTAATTGATTAAGAACGTGGGAACATCAAATAGCTCTTTGGATTTGCGTCAGCTAGAAAAGAAATGCAGGAATTCTTGCTTGGTGTTCAACATTAGACTAAAAGAACCTGGGCCTAAATGTTTATAAAACTGTATCTAGGCAGCAGGACATTTGAGATTCGTTCTCCTAACCCAGGAAGATCAGAATAGAGATGATATGGATCCTTCCCTGACTCAGCACCAAGGTTTCTTTCCAATAAAGATCACAGAGAGGAAGGAAGAAGATGCATACTTTTTGTTGACATAGGTCAGGATTCGGTATTCTGACAGTATAGGACACCCACCTTACAGACGCGTGTAAGTAGACTAGCAGTAAAACCTTACATCGTCTGAAAATATCTCATATATTCAATTTTCTACTCATACATGATCTGATATCATGTTGTTTGTCTATAAATCCCTGAAAATGAACAAATTTTTAGGGAAATTATATACACAATACAGTATAAATTCCCAAAAGAAAAATCATAAACTCCTTACAGACCATTTTCATAAATATGTAAACATTTTAAATTGCTTCATTTATACGATAGAATCATCTCAATCAGTAGAGTTTTGTTTAACTTCACAGTGAACAGGAAATTGCAGGAAGACTTTTTATTTATTTATTTATTTCATGTAATTTGGACAAAAATTGCACTAACTAATTTACCACAGTTATTTTCTTTCAGTTTAGAAGGAAAATATTTTGACCTACAATACAGATCCTCTTGGTATTTTGTCAAATTTATTTTATGCCAGCAGCAATCACTGATTTTAATTGAATGGAAACAACAGTTCTCATCTTCTGTGTCACATTGCTGGATTTTGTATCATTGAATTTCAAGCTGGTTTCACTGGGACCTGTCGAGTGTGGCTTAAGCCAACCTCTGAGTCTCCTTGCTATACTCCTTTCCAGAGCAGCATTGTTTGCCTTTTGTCTGCTCTCTGATTAAATTGACATCATTTTACCTTTTGTGACTCCTGTGTCATTTTCTGTTGACAGCATCTAGTAATGGTAACAGACCAGTGTCCTTGTGGAAGGGGCAGAAACCATTGATTGGCTGGGTGTATTAATGCAGACCCTTTAAAAGTCATACAAACGTGTCTTTGTGCTAACTGGCAGCTGAATGGGGGATAGTGAGAGATGTTATTAACCACAGATAACAGTCAGCACCCTCTATTCAATAGCAAAGTCACTTTGTAACATTTGAGGAACAGTCCATAGTGAAATTTGGTCACACAATTCTTCCCCTCCCTTTATATATCCTGGAGTGAAGCTATTTAAAGCAGAAGAGTGGAGATAGTGTTCTGATTAGACTGATGGTAGGATGCTTACATAATTTCCAGGGAGCTGAACCACTTTTAATAAAACCCATCTGCACTTCACAACTAAAATCTCTTCAGGACAACAAGATAGGCCCTGCTGACATGAGAGGTTAAATGTTTGCCACAGATAGGGAATTTATAATTGCCTTTTCAGAAGTGAATGATTAAGAGTGGTTACAAGAAGCACCTGGCTACATAAGTCTTAACCATAACACACAAGGGAGGTATAATAATTATGTCAAATCCTTCCATTATGATCGTTTTAAACAGGATAGAGAAATGTGAATACCAAAACCTTAAAATTATGAGCTTTATGAAATATCTGCATTTAAAAATAAAATGTCTGAGATGTGCAGAATGATCTTTGTACAAGCTTATATGCTGAACATGAAATGCTTGTTCAACCCCACCTCTGTGAACCAACACAATGAAAGAAAGGCTTATTAATACAAGAGGCATTTTTTCATATTTTCAAGATTTACATGTAAATTTTAGGGTTTTTTTTCAAGATTAAAGAATTTGGCAATAATTAAAGTAGAAACTACAGTGGGAACTTAGTCTTCCTTCTGCTCAGTTTACGTTATTGCAAATAACATAAACTAACCAATGTAATCTGAATTTTCATCAGCATTCTGAAAATATAACTGTCCTTCTTTTTTTCCTCCTTATCCTGATTCTAAGTCATGTAAGTCATCCTGTGATACTTTCACCGTAAGAACAAATTAAAATGGTGATAATAGGTCAATATTTCAAACATAAAACTTATGCTAGATTGTAGGGTATACTAGCTCGTGCACAATGCCACACTGAACTAACTGGCTTACACACTGGAGCTCTCTCACATCCAGCCACCTCCAAGCACTACCAGCATAAATTTGGCCTGCCTGCTGAATTTAAACATTTAACACCCATTTAAACATTTCTGAATTATTGGGTGATGTTGTAGAAGCTGAGGGGAAGTGCAAATCTGCACTGATTCCTGTAATACAAGTAGAACCCACATATATATAAACATGACCCACAAATATGTACTGTCATGATTAAGCCAAAAAGATAGCATGTCATATATTATTTTGAGGATAATTAAAATGACACCTGCTGTGACATTACACATGTACTATTCCATAAGCTCAGCAGAGTGATATTTACTTTATCAAGTTTTATCACTTTTATCAAGTGTTTTTCTTCACAATAGTTATGCTACACTATGGTGCAGTGTTGCCTACTTAGGCTATTATTCACTACCTATGGTTTTTAAAGATATTTTCCACTATGAACAGTGTCATTACTTTCCATTTAATTTTCAGATTTATTTTTTTTTTAATAGCAAACAGAATTATCACAGAAGTAGGGAAAAAATCAAAACAAAAGGAGTATTATGTCATTTGTATTCATATTCACCGTAATAACATTAATTCCAGTTTTTATAGAACTTTTTGCACCTTATCAGAAAAATGTGTCAATCTACTGCAATTCTGTATAAATGAACATAGACTATTACTAGACTATTACTATAACACTATGGCAGAAGAGCTGTTCTGTAGAGATGAAGCATCTCAACAGTGGGGATTCTCAAAAGAGAATTCAGTGGTGTGTATGTTGCCTCTGCATACATGTCAAAAAGCAAGGATTCAGAGCATCATTTTAAGTAAACTACATCATTAATTGGTCTTTGCATATTGTCATTTTTTTGCTGCTGTATTTGAAATACCCCATTAGATACATAAAAATATCTCTACAGTAATAAGGATATTGCAACATTTTTTGATGGTTGGATGACATAGATGAAATAGCATCTGTTTGCAATCATAACTGATATAGATCTAGCTAGTTTCTGATGGATATTTTTCCTTGTGTGTCTCCAACTCTGAGAGAACAGTGACGTCTATGACACTCAGAGGCTGCTGTAATTAAACTCTCAGTCCATCTGTGAAGAAGATTTCATAATATTTTCAAGAGTAGAATGCTTTCAGTATTTGTATCTCTTTACTTTGGCTTGCTAAGAGACACATTACCCTATGTAACTTTCAAGAGCAGTTTGTAAGGAAGGTTCCTTCAGAATGTTTCATGAAAGCAGAAGGCAGCAACTACCTACAGTATTTAAAGGTTAACTTAATTTTTTCCTTTACAAGACACAAACTGCTCAAACTGCAAGATGCTTCTTTTTTAAGAGTTAGTGAAAGTACTGGAAAATAAACTAGGGCAGAAGGCTTTTTTTTTTTTTTTTTTCTCTTTTTCCTCCCTTCTCTGGCATTAAATATTCTATAGCTATGAAATGTGCAGGCAGTGAAACTGCACTAAGGCCAGAGGCCAAAGAACTGTAAACAACAGAATAACACAGGGAGAAAAAGAAGTTGACCGATTAAGTTCCATTTTGATTTTTGTATGAGAATTCACATCAAGAAAGCTGTATTACTGTTTTCAACAGTTGTAGAAAAAGGTGTCTTGCAGTCATGAGCTCATGAGTTGGCAGATATATATGAAGCCCTCAGACTGATGGAAAATACTTTTGGACCTCAAGGAGCAGTGTATGAATTCAGAACAATTTTCAATGAGCCTTTAAAGTAAAAAAATAAATATAAAAATCAAGACTAGGAAACCAATGAAAAACAAAAAAAAAGAACACCAGAATGTGCTTGGAAGAAAACATGTTGAAACAAAGGGAGAAAAAAAAAATAACACAGAATTTTTCTCACTCAGAAAATGTAGTATCAATATTGGATACTATCAATATATGATGCTGTGTTATAAAACATCTGCCTGAGCTTACTGACAGCTTACATAACTGAGTTCAAACCTTCTTAGTATCTCTTTCAGCTGTGCTTTCACTATCCCAGATAAACTGAGTCATGCACAGTACATTATAACACTAGATTTCATCATTATGGTTTAGTGTCTTACAAAAAAAAGTGAGAAGTTCTTGGTTTTCGTTGAAACCATCTGCTAAATATTTCTGCTTCAAAAGTATTTTTCATGAAATATATTCTAAATTTTTCCATTTGTGAAGGAATAGTCAAGTGTGAGGTAGTCTGTTGTTTTTCTTATATAGAAAAAGGCTTTTTTTTTTTTTTTTTTCATGATAAAATTAGAACTAGTTGAAAAACATGAGAGCTATTTTCATGAAGAACTGGTGGGACAGGGATCTTTCAAAGAAATACCAAAAATCTGTTTTATCACTTCTAAGTATTTTCTCAATAAGGCAATGCTTGCCTGAATATACATGTTTGTAATTCATTATTTGACAGTCATCACAATTATGAATTGGAGGCCTATGAAGAATTCTCTCACTTCACTAGCCCCTTCATCCTCATTTCTGCATGCTCAGTGGCACTCCAAACTTTGGCTATTGTTTAGTATTGCAGCTACTTTTGAGTTCCTCAGAAACTGCAGTTCTGCACAGCTGTTAGTATCATCATTTGTTTGCCATCAGCTCTTGTAGTCTCATGCAGCTGGCCAGCTCCAACATGAAATTCAATAAAGGGAAGGAAGAAGTAATGGAAAAGAAAATTATTATTTGAAGACTGGGAGCTACAGCTGTCGGATTTCTCATTCTCTATCTTCGCACTTAATAGAAGGCTACAGAGAAACCAGAATTTACAGTGTAATATGCATAATCAATTAGAAGCTGAAAATTATATCCCTAATATTTAAATATCATAATTAAAAATAAGTGGTTTTGAAAGAAAGTTAAATATTCTTTTCTCTTCATATTTTAGGAAAGCTTATTCCAGTGAGATCTCACTAGTTATTCTACACTACATTTGACCAGGTTTTTAATACTCTCTGTAAGTCAAGATACAACAATTTTTCAGGTATGTTCTATTGAGGTAAATCCGTAGAACCTGAAGGAAGCTATAAAACAAACAAACAAGCAAACAAAGGTTGATTTTGGTCCTCAGAATATTTTGGATTCATTAAATGACATCACAACATGACAAGAGGTGTGAGAGAGGAGTTAAAAAGCAGCAGATATAAAAGAAATTGAGGACCGTAAAATCAGGTTTAAGCTTCCCATACATATTCACAGAAGTATAAGATGACACTTTATGAAAGGTCATTGTACTTCATAAAATCATAAGTTTTGAAAGGACTCCAAAAGATAAGCTAGTCCAACAGGTAGATGTAGTCACTACTGACATATGTTTGTCTACTGTTCAGCTAAGGAGTTCTAATGATTAAGATTCCTAAATCCCTGCAATAATCCACCCCAGCGTTTAGGATTTACATCTTTTTTTTTTTTTTTCCTACTATCCAGTTTTCCTTGATGCAATTAAACTTCATTACTTCTTGGCCTATTCTGCTTGGAATACAGGATGGAAAAATATTGTGTTCTCTCTTACAGGTGCTTTTTACGCATACAAAGCTGTATGTATTCACTCTTCAGCCTTCAAAGCTGTATTCACTCTTCAGCCTTCCTTTTTGTCTTTTTAAACTGTACATACTAATTTCCTCATTTGATCCCATAGACCAAACATTTGACACTTAATTATTCTCTTAACTATTTCCTGGCTATTCCTGTTTGCCTGAACATTGCTAGAAAAATGGTGCCCAAAACTGCAAGTAGTATTCCTGTGAAAATTCTAGCAGCACTGAGAAGAGTAGAAAGATTTTTTCATATATCTTCCAGGTTATACCTCCCGGTTACATATCCCCCTGTTATGCTAGCATTTTTCATGGCCTTGTCCAATTTGGTTAAGACTACTAAAATGAAGATATTTGATACCTCTGTTGCTCCTCTGTTTACAATTCCTCTATCATTTTATAAATAAAAACTGATTGATTCTAAATAAATCCATATTGGCTGTAATTTATCTCCTTGTTTTCTTAGAGGTTCCTCCAAATATTTCTTTCAGTATTTGTTCTGGGTGTCGAAGTTAAGTGACAGGTATATAATTCCCCACATTCCTCTTTTTGAAGGTGAGACCAAAGCAGCTTCCATCCAGACTTTTGTTAGAACATCATGTATTTTCAGAAAACTTCTCAAAAATAATTGCTAATAGTTCTCAGATTACATCAAGTAATAGTTTAAGTAATATGGGCTGAAACTCATCGGTCCCAGACAATCTGAAAACCTGTAATTTTTTAAAGCTGTCTCTAACTTGTTCTTTCTTATTCAAGGGTGAGATCTGATCTTGTGCTGTTGTTGTTGACAAACTGCATTAACCACTTGATGAAAGACCTTTTTGTTAAAACTAATTCCTATTAGTCCTATTACTAATGCTAACCTGAGAGTTAACCTTTTTCACTAAGTATAAACATCTTATCTTAATCTTCCACTTACTACTGAGGTGTTTACAGCATTCTTTCTGCTTATTCTTGACACTGTTTGACAGTTGTTGCTTTTTTTTCCCAACTTTGAAGCCATCTCTCTGATTCTAAATGAAATAAGGCACAGGTCACCTATAAGTAATATTGATATTTGTTTACACACCATTTGGCATTATTTTGGCTTACTACATCTCATACTGCATGGGGCACTACGGAGGCACAATTCAGTAATTCAAACAAGAATATATCAGATCTGGTTTTCTCGTCTTTCTACAGTCCTCCAAAACCACTGCAGTAAGCTTTACATTGTCCAACTCCACTACATACCTTTATGTCATACCCTACAGTCACCAGCACATATCTTTAGGCTATGTCTATGCAAGTAAATTCAGTTATGCTTAGCAACAGTCTCAGGCACTGGAAGCAATTCTCTGTGCTTGCAAACTGCCTTTGGGCAGGGTTTTTGCACATTCCAGCTAGCACTAGCCCCTGGCAATTCCTCATCACAGTTTGGGAATTATAACTTCTCTGGAGCCATGCCCAATAAAGAATTTGCAAGCTATAAACTATGTGGTGTGAGTTAACATCAGTACCAGGAAACTTTGCTGGCCATATTTACTTTGCTAGTGTAGATACAGCCTCAGTTTCCCATTACAACGAACTCCCACATTATATCGTATCATATTAATGTAAGTACTATATACTATTCATGTGGCCAGCTCACTAATGAAGACCAGACAACACTTCCTAGCTCATTTTAGTTAGCAGTGTATTTTATTTCATTTATTTTATTTTTGTTCTATGTTTCCATGGTTATTCTTGTATCAACAGGACAGATTCCATTTTCTAAATGTTTTCTTCTTTTGTTGGAGGTCAGTGAAAAGCATGCAGCTTAGCCAGCTTTATTTCTCATAAGACTTCAACCTTTCTTCCACAAGGTGACACGGCTTCCAGGAAGTCTTTCATACAAATTCCTATTTCTCTTCAAGTCCACCTTTCTATTTCAATTCTATTGCAGTACTCTTTCCTGTTCTAAGGACTATGAACATCATCATCTCCTGCTTAGTCCACCTATATTTCTTAGTCCACCTCAATATTCCCAATGAGTTCTTCTCTATTTATTAGAATAAAAACTATTAATTACAATCACATCCTCAAAATATTTTCTGTGCTTTCTGTAAAACTAGATTGTTATTAATGCCTTCCAAAAATTCGTGGATCAGTATGGCCAAGAGATCCATCTCATCCAGCTGTTGAAATCAGCAATGCAGGCTGAGAAATCTGACTGTGTCATCTAAGATTTGATTATAGTCAGAGGAGAAAAAGAAGCACCTGTAGGGCATTATTCACCTGCTGCATGTCAAGTGATGGCTACTGTCACTCAACAATCAGGCCAACTAATTGAGGAAATAATTTTGGTCCACTTACCAATTGGATATTAAAAGAATTACAGCTGCTGTCATCAAAGGATTTGTGAAACAACTTTTCACTACATCAGTAACTGCAGATTGCTCATTGGAAAGCCATGAGACAATTTAAGAATTTTATTCTACCCTTTCATATAACAACTTTAATTTACCTGTTTTCCTTGTGTCACTGCATGGAGACACTGATCATAATTAACTTAGTTCAACTTTATATACTCACTTGAAATGTTAAAACTGATGGTGACTCTTATTGTTCTATTGGTTCTCTTTTATGGTACACTTGAAAGTTAAAAATATTCTATATGTAACATATCTGGAAATAGATACCCTTATTACATCTGTAAATCACTGAACATTTCTGTTGTCCTAGAAGTTTATGCTGGAAGAGAATACTTCATTTTCATTTGAGAAAATGCCAACTATGAAAGCAGGCAATCTGAGCAATTAGCTAAGGACGTCCTGATTTATATTTTTAACTCTCTGTCAATGAATTTACCACCCACAGCCTTCTCTGTGGGTGTATGCACATGCACAGGTTATCTTTCAGGGCTGCTCAAATTCTGCTAAGATAGCAAGGGAACCATGTTTTTCATTTGCTTATTCATTTATTCTCCTGATCTAGCCATTAAAAAAAAAAAAAATCTTTATATAATTTAGAAATATATTATATGCTGGGATTAGGAATTCTAGAATGGACGGGAGCAATATGTTGCCTTTTTATTAAATGAAGACTTGTGCATCCTGCAGTTGTGGACAGCTTATTTTAATAGGATCACAAGTTTTGTGAATTCAGTAGTTTTGAAAGTTTTTCTTCCAATGGCAATGGTTGTGCACTCCTTATCCTTTCTAGATTTACTGTATATATTTGGCCTATTAGAAAATATATTATGCACAGTTTCCACACTCTACTAGATGAGATACTCTGCTAAAATAATAGGTTTTAGTAGATAAATATCACTGCAGTATTTCAAGTTCCACAATACTCTAAAATAATAAAAAAGGCATTTTTATATTTACTGTTTTAATGGCTAACAGGCTAAATCAGGCACCAATGTCTGATTGGTGGGAAAGAAATACCAATAGACATTTCTTTTTTTCTGTTTGTTACATTACCAAGGAAATGTTACAAGAAACAGTAGTAGGACACTAGCAACATATAGGCAGACATCTCTGTGTAATCAAAGAACTAATCATGCAAGAATAATGAAAAGGAACAATGATATGTGAGGATTAAACGATCAATGTCCAAAAGCTTTAAATCTTACCAGCTAATATTTATTTCTAATTAAAATAAAAACTACTTTACAAACACTGAAAGGTCAGTAGTAGACCTAAATCAAAAGAATTCAAGACAGGACTCCTTGGCTAAAGGCCAATCACAGAAATCGCTGAACAAGATCCTATGGCCCATGTTATACCAGAGGTCAGATTAAATAACCATAAGTTTTTTTTTCCTGAATTGACAAAGAATAGATGTTGTCACCTTTTACAGAATACATCTGTATCTTCCTAAAAATATTTTCTTTTCCACAGTTTTATCTTTGAGGTTACACTAAAAGCTCTTTCTCTTCAGACCTTAGGAAAGAGACTGACACTTTTCCTTATACTTTCTATCTTTGGGTATACTATCACTTTGAAGTAAAGGAAGGGCAATGTATGACTTCATGTACTGGACTATTGATTTGGCCATCCTGCTTCATCACTGTGGCAAGTAGCATTGGCTAGCTGCAAGATGCCCACCCAGATGCTCTCATTCCCCTGCTTCAACAGGACAGGAGGAGAAAAAGTAAAAGTGTTCACGGGTTGAGACAAAGACAAGGAGATCATTTACCAATTACTGTCAAAGGCAAAACATGGGGACTTGGGGAATATTATTGTTAGTTAAAAACAGAGTAGGATGGTGAGAAAGAAAGACAAAAACTAAAACACCTTCCCCCACACACATCTTCTTCCCAGGCTCAACTTCATTCTTGACTCCTCTACCCCTCCTTGATGAATGGTGCAGAGAAGATGGGGAGTGGGAGGTTGTGGTCAGTCCATAATAGCTCCTCTTTTCTGCTCTTCAATACTTTTCCCCTATGGCATACAACTGTTCCCTGAGCTTCAGTCCTTCAGGATAAGAGTGCTCTGGCATGGGTCCTTCATTGGGCTGCAATTCTTTAAGGTATGTCCACCTGCTCCAGGGTGGGGTCCTCCATGGATATCTGCTCCAAATTAGTCCTCTTTGTATGCTGCAGGGAAATCTCTGCTCCAGTGCCTGTGGCCTCTCTTTCCTCTCTTTCATTTTTTCACTTTGATGTCTGACGTATTTTTTCTCACCTTTTTCCCTCACTGTGTCTACTTAAACACATTCTCCCCAAGGTGCCATCAGCTTGGCTGAAGGGCTCAGCTATGTCCTGTGGTGGGTTCATTGGATCCACCTGTGTCCAACATAGGGCAGCCCCTGGCTTCTCCTAAGAATCCACCTCTGCAGCCCTTCCCTCCTACCAAAACTTTGCCACCTACAGGCAGTACAGTCATTAGTATCTTCCCTGACTGTTTTTGAATGTTCCAAATAAATTTGTACTAGAATGACCTGATTCTAATGAGAGATGAGACTGCAGATGCCACTAGGGCTCAGAGGAAAAAAAAAAAAAAAAAAAAAAATCCCTTGGTCCTCATTTATTTAGCAGTATTCCATAAATTACTCTTCCAGTGTCATGGCTTATTTCATTTGTTCTTATGACCAATAACTGGAGGTGATAGAGATTAGTAGCATGCATTCTGTAGTCCTTGTAAAATACCCTTGCATTTAACTAAACTGCAGATTAAATGGAAATAAAGAACTGTGGTGGACTGCCTATCATAAGAAGATATTGCTTCATTTCATCCTGAAGCATTAGGTCATTGCTTGAAACCAAAATTAATATTAACTAATAGTACTTGTATATCAAAAATATGTTGAAAGTAGAAAAGTGCCAATAAGCAGGTTTCATTCACTTTATTTTTAAGATATCAATGTCTGGAAGGTGTGAAGTTTTGCAGTTTGAGGAAGGCTGGACTTGTAGCAAAACAAGCTGTATTGAAATCTGCTTCTCTGTATAAGAAAAAAAAATCTAAAAAAAAAAAGTCTAAAACCAAACATTTATCTAAATTAATCTAGAGACTGGATTTCCCCAGGCTTATAAAATATATATATATATATTTCTTTTTTTTCTCTTATCAGATCAGTTGGAAACTTTTCACAGAGATTTATTTTTTTCTTTCTTTTTTTTTTATAACCTTATCACATATGCAAATTGAGTGTAAACAGCATCACCACAGTTCTATAGCAATTTCATCTGTTCAAGTGCTGAGGTGAATGTCTCCCTGTGGAACACAACTCAATTATGCATCAATTTTACTTGTAATTCGTACAAACTGTTCTATATTCTACTTGGCGTTACTAAGTTTCTGTCTCACTATACCTGCAAGATAGAATGCTTTTCTTCTTTTGCCTAAATACATAATTTGTTCTCATGTGACTTTTTAAACTGTACATTTTCATTGTATACTGAGATTTGGAGCAAGCTAGACTGCAGCATGTGCAAATGGATGTAACAATACCATCAGGAGATACCATACTAGCAGCCAGTGCCAGCACAGTGAGACTCCGAGTTGCTGGTATGGCTAAAGTACTATGGTAATACTGCAGAGAAAAAAAGTTTTCATCAGACCATTAAAAAGCTACAAGCTGCCAGCTGACTCACTGTCCTAGAGTGTGCACTATCCAACAACACATTCTTATGAATCAAAGAATGTGAAAGACTTTGGGAAATCAAGACTGTCATCAGTACTGCCATCATCATCATGAGGTCATTTATGCCAGCTTTCTAGCACTTGATCACTCTCTTGATATCCACATGATTTTGTATTTTAACTATGAAAATTAATGAAATAAAACTGGTTTGAACTGAATCATAAAAAGAGTTTTAGACTTTTTCTTTTTTTCTGAAGTTAAGAATTCAAAATAAACCTTCAGGCTGAAATTCCTGTCTGACTCCAGTCATGTAAAACTGAAGAGTCTAGTCTAAAAGAATCACTTTAAAAATAGACACTCAGTGAGAAAGGACAGTTCTACACATCACATCTGCAAATGGCTGTTCCTATTGATGTAAGAATCTACTAATAGAACTAGTATAAACTAAACATTTTAACTGCAGACTGTTAAAGTTGGATAAGAAAAATATCATTTGCTGTCTTAAGATGTACACAGTAGAAAAGGACAAGCAGGGAAAGCTTCTTCGTCACTGACTTAAAAACATTCCAAAGCTTGGTTGTAAGAGCAATCACCTGCCAATATGTTCTCCTGAGTTTTCTGAAATTCATATCCATAGTTTTGCAGAACCAGAGAAGAGATTTATAACAAACAGTTCCACCTTCCAGGAAACTAATTTAGCTAACAGCTTATGTTGCTTCATGACATGGCCTCTCCAATACTGCTGCCATTGTTGTATAAAATACTTGGATCATTGTTTTTTAAAATTATTTCTTTTCCATAGGAATGAAACAAACAAATAAGCAAGCAAAAATAAACAAACAAACAAAAACAGCTGCTACTGTAAGTTGTAGTGTGGGTTGACTGTTTGCTTTTTTCATTGTATCAACGGGTTTTGCTAATATGATACAACCTTAACCAACTCGTCCCATCCGTTACTTCTTTGTCTTTCCTTTCCTTTTCCTTTCATGCCTCTAAAAGTCAGGTTGTAACCCCTAGCGCTTTGAAGAGTACTGTAGTTCTTTGATCTGGTGCTTAGCCAGTGACTTTACACTGCATAGTGAACTGAAGCAAACTGCCACAGTATCCTTAAGTCAGTAAAATCACAAGAGTAAAAATGAACTCTATCCTCCCATTAGGCTGAGCTTGTGGTCTAATGGGAAAACAGCATCTATTTTATAACTTCCTTACGAGGCCTAATAAGATGCTTACTGTAAAAGAAATAGTTCTAAGAGTATGAACATATCTGAACTGAAAGTACTTATCACAAACTGATTCCTATTTTCTGTGTGAAACTGGTATTTCTTTCGGTGCTTCTCTCTTTATTATTTTCCCCCATGGAATTTCTACTTTTCTTGGATCATAAATCCATATGATTGCACAGATCATCTGGGTGCCTTGGCAAGTCTGATACTGAAAAAATTGGGTTAGCCTGCTTTACTTAGGCTGTTATAAAATGTATGTGAGTCTTTTAGGAGATAACTGTGAGCAGTTCCAATATCATAAGCTTACAATCAGTTTCTCAGTTTAAGGTTACTTTTAAAGGTCCTTCAGATTCACTTTTTGCTGTTAGACTTTTTCATACTTTTCATATTTCAGTTTGTCAGCAGCTGACACTACAATATGAAGGTTTGAAAACACAGTCCCTGAACCCAGATATCAGATTATTACTCTGAGTTTGAAAGCACAACATGACATTTTCCTAGATTACATAGGAATGGTCCTACATTATTGTAGAAATCTGTCACAGTGTTCTGGATTAAACAGGAGTTTAGAAACATATTGTTATTGTTGCAGGACATCACTGACGTTGAAAGTATAGATATTGAAAGACATATTTTTCAGTTACCGTCAACCAATTTTACTCACCATTTCTAAACGTGAAGAGAATTATCCATTGAAATTAGGCAGAAATTAATCATGACTCATAGAGATCTTTGTACGCTTCTGTACAAAGTATAGAGGATCTACTTCTACAGATAAGAGGATTGTGAAACCATTTCACTATTTCTCCAGCATAATTAAGAACATCCTATTGACTTCAGGTAATATATGCTTCAATATATTCAGTACTCCTAAGAAGTAATTCATTCCTTTTTCAGACAGGTTACATAGATGGGCAAAATAAATGCACAGTATTAATATTTCGTGATGCCAGTAAATTATGTGGGAGGTGCAGCATTTACAGGAGATACTGAGGCTCAAAACCAAACAATTCATGAAAATCTCTGAAAAGCAGAGGATATATAAAGTGCACAATGTTATCTTCCAAACTAATTGTCCTTTTGCTAACCCTTGAAATATTAGCTATTGATCCAATATACTAGGGAGACAGACTGAATTGTCCTTCCATCTGAATTTCTGCTCAAGAGTTTCAGATGAATTTATATAAAGAACTCTTGTATAATCAGTAGATTTTCAATATATATCGCTTTCTTTAAGCTGTAGACTTATTTCTCATGGATATCTGTATTGTACTTTAGACTGGAATTATATATGGTATTTGTACATGTATGTTCTTTTAAATGTCAACTAGACTTTATGTGAGTGCTTGTCTTACAGTAGCTGGCCTTCAATGTGTAAGACTCTTCAGACTTTAAATTGTCACAAATTAAATTCTTAGGTTTGATTCCTAAGCTACAATCATGTTTGAAGGTTACTGAGACTTTACACACTGTGTTATTGTATAATGTTCTACAGAGAAGATGATAAGATTAACATAGGGCAAACTAGCAGTTCGTAGACTGAAACACAAATTGCCTTCAGATGAATAGGCAGATAATAGAACAAACCAAAGACAAACAGGATACTATCTTATAAAAGGTATTTGAACCCTGAGAAAATTTGGAACAAAATGGATTGTTCTGCTTGAGGAAAAGAAAACAGGAAGGGAAAAAAAAAAAAAAAAAAAGGGAAAAAAAGAAAAGCTACAAGAAACACCTTCAAACCAAGATAACCAAGTTAATAAATTAGGCTGGGAGTGAGAAGTGCATTAGATGCTGGATGGACTATACCAGCTCTCAGAACTACACACCTGTATTATATAAGAAACCTGAGATAAAGAGGGTGTTCAGACCCCTCAAACATCACCTAATGCAACTTCACACCACCAGAATTTTCCACAGAAACTGTAATTCACAAACCACAATATTCACTAAAAATATAGGACAGATGGTCTGAAAATTAAATCTCTGTAATAAAATTTTCTCAAAATGCCATTAGCTCTTACCTATGACCTTCACTCAATTCTCTGTACAGTCAATTAAGATAAAACCTACACCCTACAATTTTTCTTTAAAGTATACCTCCTTTAAACAGCCTCAGAGATGTTTATTTAGGTACTTGTTGGATGTACATACATACATGCATATAAAGCAACAAGCTAAGTTGTGCTTCCTTCTGCTGTTCAACTCTGTCTAAATACAACTGCTTCAAAAAGTAAAACTTTCCTTTGAAATATTTTTTTTTTCAGAATTACTGAATTGTGTTATTCTTTTACTGTGTGATATATCTACAAGATTAATGAACCAACTTGCTTCTATTCTTTGTCACTCATCACCTCCATTGTATTTTTAATGTATTATTTAAACACAGTACCTAAAAATGTGATCTTTTTTTTTTCTAGATAAAATTCTTATTGTCCTCTTTTTAATTAAAAAAAAAAAAAAGTGTTTGAAAGACAAAGCTATTTCATTTTTATTTCTAACCAAGGAAATAGGACACTATTTTACTGCTAGTAAACTGTAATAAAGCAACAAGTATAAGAAAGCAATGAGACTGATGATTATGACAATTCCGAACTTAGAATGAATGCATGGTGGGGGGAAGGAGAAATGGAAGAAGGAGAAGGAATGCTGGTAACAAATCCAACCAACTAGCCAGGTATAAATTTAAGTCCTGATTTATATACATAGTTTGAATTTTAAATTATTGTATTGCAACCTTCAGTTGCAATCAGGATTATTCACAGCTCTGATGAGATTACAATAAATCTGAAGAAGGAAATCCATAAAATACAGAACAGAAAATACTGACTTTTTTCCAGGTACATGAAAACATTGAAGTGGGAGAAAGATCTAGAATTATGCAAAAGTGCAACTGAAATCAATAAGTACTTCACAGATTAAAAGAGAAAAGTCCTTGAATTAAGTGATAGGGCAAGGGGCAAGTTTTCAGGAATGTTTCATGTTGGTGACTAAATTTAATTTCAACTCTGTTAATTACCCGAATTATTCTGTGGTTTTTTATGTACAGACAGTTATTTAAAAATACAAGGAATGATTTAATATTATTGTAAAATTGTTGCAAACAATCACAGGTGAGTTATAAGTGGCGGCATTACTAAACTCATTAATAAATCATTTATAAATAATCATGTATAAATTCAGAAACAGATATTTTATACCTCCTCTTAAAATGTTCCCTGATTTCCAGCACTGACCCTCTGAAGGCACACATATGCAAATTTTGAACTTTCAAAAGCATTTATCTGTAAAGATAATATTTTTGTTCTTCTCCCTGCATACACAACCCACCTATTTTAGCTGTTCTCATAAAAGAGTTTGGTATCATCTTTAGCAGAAATAAGAAGGCAGCAACACTTGTATATATAGCAGATGGAAGATTTACAGTCTTGTAAACCTAACCTGATATCACTGTTAGGGGTATCATTTCAGGAGCTTTTACCATTTCTGTTCATTCTAAGCTAGGTGAAAAAAATATTTGTTTCCTATTGCCCTTATTTGTTGTATGAAAAACAAACAAACAAATAAACAAAGGAGTGGTTGCTTGAATGTTGCCATATTATAGATTTTGAAAAGGGTTGATTGATAAGCATTATTTTCTCTTTCTGTTTTTTTTTTTTTTTGTGCCTTATATTGCTAAACATGAAACACAATTTATTCTATATTACATAAGGCTCAGAGTGCATAATTACATATTTATTAGTAAAAAACACATTATTGCTATGTTCACCTGGGTCATTCTCTTTCTCATTAGTCTTTTTCCTCTTCTCTTTTCTTTCTTATATGGTTTATAATCTTATATGGGGGTGGAATTCAGATAGACACACATTCAGCAGGATTTAGTTCAGCTGTTTATACACAGGATACTAATGACATTTTAGGTGTTGGATGCTTTTCTGTCTGTCTTTCAGTTTCTGTTTCAGAACTGTGTTGGTCTCCTGAAAGGCTTTTTGCCTAAATACCATGCCTGTGAGATGGCTTGGATATTCTAGGGCAAGTCAAGTTGTAGTAGGTGCCCACATTTAAGTCAACTGATTGTATTTATGGTCAATACAGTCTAACAATTTGCATAAATGTAGGCATCTCATGACATTTGTGATGCCTTCAGCTGCCATTCCAGGAAGACATAGGTCTGCTTTTCATACCTGTGACTTCTGTGTGGATGTCCCAGATATCTTAGCACATCTCAAGTGGTACTAACAGCATATATTTAAGCAATTGAATTAGGCCTATATGGGCTAGGAAACTGCTCAGCTGACTATATTTAAGTGTCTCCTAAACTCTGAACTGAATAATTCCTTTGATTTCCTCTGCTCCATTTCAATAGAGACTTGATTCATTTTTCCAAATTAGGCACACGATACATTTGAAATGCTGTGTGATGTCCTGCTAGACTTCAAATGCCAGTACAGGACTACACAGGTCTCCCATGAAGGTCCTTTGTCATATCTGCTAGGCCCACACAGACATCTTGGACATCAGTAGAGGTCTCATCTCATAATAAACACCTGTATGTGGCAAGTAAAGAACGTTCCAGATCACCACACACTATACAGAAGAGGCAGCTCACATGTCAACGTATACGGATAGACTACTTTAGCGGCTCACATCAGTTGCTTACAGATAAGTGTATGGATGGCATAAGGAACCCAGTCTGGTCCCAGTTTCCTGGTACTGAAGTGTACATAGTTTTTGGAAGTTCTTGTGACGTATCTATCAGTCCAGTGGGATAAAATGACTACGCCAGGATGTGAAAAATACCGGTAGATATCGGTATTTCGGCAAAAGAATCAGTCTCATCTGATTACATAGATGAGACCAAACTGACATCTGCTGATGTCCTGGAAGATAAGGCTGCTACTCAAAAGGATCTCAACAGGCTGAAGATACTGTTAACAGAAACCTCATGAAGCTCAAGAAAGGCAAGTGCTGAGTCCTTTGGTATGGAATTTGAAACAGTACAGGCTGGGCACCACCTTCCTAGAAAGCAGCATTACAGGTTGTGATAGACAATAAGTTGAACATGAGGAAACAGTACATTGAAGTAGCAAAGAAGGCCAATGACAAACTGGAACATATTAGTAAGGGTGTTGTCAGTAAGTCAAAGAAGTGATTATTTTTCTCTATTTGGCATTTGTAAGAATACATCTAGATAGTGAATCCAATGGAGAGACACCAAGATAATTAGGGTCCTGAAGCATATGACATATGACGACAGAAGAGAAGGCTAATGGGGGATCTAAACGATGTCTTCAATTGCTTGAAAAACAGTTACAGAGAAAACAGAATCAGTCTTCAGAGTTGTACATGAAAAAGGACAAGAAGCAGTGGACAAAGCTGCAACAAGTCACATATTCAGAAAAAAAAAATCACAATGAGAGCTGTCAAAATCTGGAACATGTTACTGAAAAAGTCTGAGGAATCTTCATTCTTGGAGATATTTAGAACTCAGCTGGGTAAGATCTTGAGTGACATGCTCTAACTTCAAAGTCAAATCTGGTTAAGGAGGAATTTAAACCAGATGACCTTCACAGTCCCTCATGTCTAAAATTATTCAATTATTCTATAATTCTTGCATTAAAAGGAGCGCGGCCAGCAGGTCGAGAGAGGTTCTCCTCCCCCTCTACTCCGCCCTGGTGAGACCGCATCTGGAATATTGTGTCCAGTTCTGGGCCCCTCAGTTCAAGAGGGACAGGGAACTGCTTGAGAGAGTCCAGCACAGAGCCACAAAGATGATTAAGGGAGTGGAGCATCTCCCTTATGAGGAGAGGCTGAGGGAGATGGGTCTCTTTAGCTTGGAGAAGAGGAGACTGAGGGGTGACCTCATTAATGTTTATAAATATGTAAGGGGGGAGTGTCAGGAGGATGGAGCCAGGCTCTTCTCAGTGACATCCANGGCAGGGGGATTGGACTAGATGATCTTTCAAGGTCCCTTCCAATCCCTAACATTCTGTGATTCTGTGATAATTCTTGACTCACACAGTGTAAACCCAGTCCTGCAAAGGAATTTTCAGTGTGACCCCCCTCATTCCTGTACACCATGCTACTGGAAGAAAATTGATGAAATTCTTCACAGAATCAAAGAATCCCAGAATTGTAGGGGTTGGAAGGGACCTCCAGAGATCATCGGGTCCAACCCCCCTGCCACAGCAGGTTCCCTAGAGCAGGGAACCAGCTCTTCTTTCTCTTCTTCTTTCTTTTCTTCTCATAGGCAATTTACAGAGAGGTAAGGCACTCAGAACACATTTTATATATATNNNATATTTATTTATTTATTTATTTATTTATTTACAGAGAGAACATCCTCTTGAAACTGTCTTGACCTGAAAAAAGTGTATTATTCATGAGAAAACACAAAGGAAGGACTGGAGGACTGTGTTTTGTCCCTCCCCATCCCAGTCTCCCTTTTTTTTCTGAATGAAAAGTAAAAAAATTCCACACACACAAAATCATGTCTGCTGTCTTATCTCAGCAATCTTGTACTTGTGATTAGGTGTATTAGGAAATCTGCCCTTTCATATGTTTTCTGTAAGGTGTAATGAGCATTTGTATAGCAGTATAAGAAAAATGATTCTTCTGAATTTTGGTGAATATCACTGGAAGACGCATTTTTGAGACTCCATTAAATCATTGAGTTATTGGCTTTCTACATTTTTGTATTAAATTTGTAAGTCTCTATAAGTTGGACTTAACTCCAACTCCAGTAATGACAGATATTCCAGTATTATTTGATTCAGTTGTGCCTGAATGAGTATATAGTCCTCTTTTACATTCTACTCACAGCAGTGGTACCCTCCCATGATTATGATGGTCTCCTGAAGATAAGTCTTTTGTTTTCTCTCAGTTTATTATAAAATATTATCATCTTCACAGAGTTCAAGATGTTCATTACAAGAAGAAATATCAGTTAACTGCATATTGATTGCTACTCAATCAATGGAATCAATGGGATCAAATCAATGGGTGGGGAGACTGAAAAGTATCTGGGAGTCCATATGATAGATAATGGAGCTGTGCTCTGCCCTTTCTGGTATACGGATGTCAACCTAGCATGGCCGCTACTGAGGCAGGCCCAGTATCTGATCTGCATCAAGATAAAGGCAGAAACTTGAGGGACACCAAGGAGTGGAAGCAAGTTACTACATGGAGCCATAAGAGGAGCTCCTGTCTGCCCGCTCAGCTTCCATTACAGAATAGGTATGAGGCTCTGAGTATGGTAAATGAGGAAAGATGTGAGAAGATGGAAGAAGAGGTATCTGTGCAAGTTCCCTCACCAAGGTCAGATCAAACAACCCCTCACAGCAAGTGCAGCATCAAGACCAGGGCTGTGAAGAAACAATGGTGACTCCCTCCTGAAGGGAACAGAGGCTCTCATCTGCAGACCAGACCCTCTTTACAGAGAAGTTTGCTGCCTCCCTGGGGCTAGGGTCAGTGACATCACCAGTAAGTTTTCGAACTTAGTACAGCCTTCAGACTATTGCCCACTCCTGCTCTTCCATGTGGGTACCAACAATATCACAAGAAGATGGAGGTCTGTCAAAAAAGATTTCAGGGCCCTGGGAAGATGACTAAAGGATTCAGGAGTACAGGTAGTGTTTTTCTCAATCCTCCCAGTAATGGGGAGAGACGTGGCAAGAAACAGATGAGCCCAGGTCATCAATGCCCGGCTCCAAGACTGATTCCTCCACCAGAATTTTGGGTTTCATAATCATGGAAGAGTCTTTGAGATGAGAGGTCTGTTTGGGCCTGATGGGATCCACCTGTCTCAATAGGGGAAACGGATAGGTAGGGCAGGCAAGGTGGAGGTGTTATGTTGTATGTAAGGGAGAGAGACTGTACAGCCCTTGCAGTTAGGGATGATGCAGTAGAGAGCTTCTGGATTAAGAGGATGGATAGCAAAGCAGATGTCATCGTGGTTGTCTACTATCAACAACTCTTGCTCTCATCCTTATGAGATATTTCAACTTTCCAGAAATAAACAGGGAATATCATAGCACCATGACAAGCAAGTCTAGGAAATTCCTAAAGCATGTTGAAGATAATTTCTTGTCACAAGTACTGAGTGAGCCAACTAGGAAAGGTGCCATCCTAGATCTGTTGTTTGAGAATAAAGAAGGCCTTGTGGGAGATGTGACAGTAGGTGGCTGTCCTGGCCACAATAGTTGAGTTAAAAATTTTTGGTGTAAGGAGAAAAAAGGTCAGCAGAGTTGCCACCGAGGACTTTAAGAGAGCAAACTTTAAGCTTCTTAGGGAGCTAGTTAGCAGTGTCCCCTGGGAATATGCTCTAGAGGGTTTATGGGTCCATGAGAAATGGCTGCTTTTCAAAAACCATCTGCTAGAAGCCCAGAAGCGGGCAATTCCATTGTGTCACAAGTCAAGCAAGTGGGGCAGAACAACAGCTTAGGTGAACAGGGAACTCCTCCTGGAGCTAGGGCAGAAGAAGAAAATAAATGATATCTGGAAACAAGGTCTGGCTTCTCAGGGAGGGTACAGAGCTTTGTACAGGTTTATGGTACAGAGCTTTTTGGTACAGGTTTGCACCTGCAGGGAGTGAACAAGAAAAGCCAAAGCTCAGCTTGAATTGACACTGGCCAGTGTGGTGTCAGACAACAAAAAAGGCTTTTTCTAAGTACGCCAACAGCAAGAGGAGGCCCAAGGAAAACATTGGACTGATACTTGATGAGGATGGTCACCTAACAAGTAAGGATGAGGAAAAGGCAGAGGCATTTAATACCTTTTTTTTTGTCTCAATTTTTGATATTAATAATAGATCTTGGGCTGTACAGTCCTCTGAGTTGGAGGACCATGGGAAGCAGTGACTTTCCATCTGTGGTCATCAACATTTTAAGGGACCAGTTGTATCAGCTAAATGTTCGTAAACCAATGGGGCCTGATGGGATCCACCCCAGGTTAATGAAGGAGTTAATGGATGTTGTAGCTGGGCCCTTCTCAACAATTTACCACAGACCGTGGGAGTCTGGGGAGGTCCCACTGACTGGAAGCTAGCCAATGCTATACAGATCCAGAAGAAGGGCATGAGGGAAGACCCAGGAACTACAGACCTGTTAGTCTAACCTCAGTACTTGGAAAAGTTATGGAGAAGATTATCATGAGTGCTGTTGAAAAGCATTTAAAGAACAAAGCAATTATCAGGCATAGTCAATATGGCTACATGAAGGGAAAATCCTACCTTAGTAATCTGATATCCTTCTACAAGAAGGTCACCCACTTAGTGGGTAAAGTGGGTGTAATCTTTCTGGATTTTAGTAAGGCCTTTGATACCATCCTTCACAGTATCCTTCTGGACAAATTGTCCAACTGTGAGTTGAACAGGTTCAGGCTACACTATGTGATGAACTGGCTGAACACTTGAACTCAAAGGGAGCTTCATCTGGCTGGTGGACAGTTACTAGCAGTGTTCCACAGGGACGGTTCTGTTCAACATTTTGATCAATGGTCTGGATGCAGGAGCTGAATGCATCTTTCGCAAGTTCACTGATGATATTAAAATGGGAGATGCTGGTGACTCTCTGAAGGGATGAGAGGCTTTGCAGAGGGTTCTAGATACATTGGAGTATTGACAATAGCATGAAATTCAGCAAAAGTAAATGCTGGGTTCTGCACCTGGGACAGAGTAATGCCAGACACAGGTACATACTGGGAGATGAGAGGCTAGAGAGCAGCTCTGCAGGAAGGGATCTGGGGGTGCTGGTCAACAGTAGGCTCAACATGAGTCAGCAGTTGTAAGGGACGAGCCCCAAATGACAGTGCTGTGAGCCCTGGTGGCTGTTGCCCCAACAGACAGATGGGGGGAGGCCACGGGGAGGGGCCTGGTGTCCCGCTTCTTGATCTGCCCTAAAGGTGTGGAAAAGTCCTGGTGTCTCAAGCACTCCCAGAGCTGGGGCCAATAAACAGGGGCATGTGTGCAGGCCTGTGGGGGGACTCACTCGCCACCAACTACACCTCCCTGTCAGCAGGTCCAACACTGGATCCAGGATTAGTGATCTCTTTTCCTCTCCTCTTTCTTTCTCTCTGTCTCTCTATTTCTCCTCTCCTCAGACTTGAAACCACACTGATTTCCCATAAAACCTCACAGCTTAGGTAGATATAACCGTGTTGAGAATGCCAACGTTGACAGAATATATGTTCTCTCTGTTCTTATTAAAGTCGATGTTTCCATACAGACCTTGAGTGTTATCTCACCTTAGCCCACACCGAGGGGATTTGCAGATCTAAGTCACTCCCCCACACCTTCCTGCGGGTGGGACGTGACAGCAGTGTGCCCTGACAGCCAAGAGGGCAAACAGCATTTTGGGGGGTCTATTAAACACATCATAGCCAGCCAGGCAAGAGAGGTGATTCTCCCACTGTATCTAGCAGTGGTGTGGCCTCATCTTGAACATTGTGTGCAGTTCTGGGATCCACAATAAAAATGTGATCAAGCAGTTGGGCTTGATGATCTTTGTAGGTCCCTTGCAACTGAACTATTCTATTCTATTCTATTCTATTCTATTCTATTCTATTCTATTCTATTCTATTCTATTTAAAGTAGTAGGTCATCTTGGAGGCAGCACATAAGGTTTCTATGCATTGTACAACTTTTTTGGTACAGGACTGTAAGAGGAACAACAATAGAACTTTTGGGCTGAGTTAATGGAAGCAAATGCTGGAGGGGATCTAAGTTGACTCAGTCTAAGCTTTTCCTCTGTAAGGTGCTGTGAGAGCAATACGATGTTTAAAAACAGAATTATGGAAGTTCTCGATACTGTGGAGTTGTAGCTCAAAGTTATTCAGATATGTAGGGTAGTGCAAGATCAAGATGAGTGCATATAGCAATGTTTTATGACCATTCCTTGGAGTTTTTAGCCAGAGTAATAGCAGTTAGCATTAACCCATATAGTTCAAACCAAGCTTGGATCGGATTTTTGAATCCCTGTTCCATTTTGCACGATGGCAGACAGCATCCATTGAGTTTTTTTTTATCATGGAGTTCCCATAGTTTAAATTAGAAGAAAACACTGGTCAGGTATTGGCCCTGCTGACTCTGAAATTTACTTTTCTATTTGAAGAGCTAGAGCCTGAATACCTTAATATTCACATTTGCTGTAACCGTGTCATTAGAATTAGATATTTGATCTGTGGAGCAAGTAATTATTAGGGCAGGAAGAGTAGTGAAGTGATATTGAGTATTTTATTATGAATAGTAACATCATTTAGCAGTGTTCAAAGCATGAACATAGCTTAGGAGAATAAGAAATGGCTTTAAATAGAATTGCTTACATTTACAAGCTCACACTTAACTGTCAAGGTGTATTCTCTAATACTCGCTCAGAATACAGTATTTCACCACCAATTCTAGACAGTGAAGTCGTCAATAGAATATTTATATACAGCAAATAAAGAAGCATTCAATTTTGCAAACACAAACCATTTCTTTTTTTCAGGTTATGTGAAGTATTTGTTCAAATTTCATTTATTTTCCCTAAGAAGAAAACCTACTATGTGTATTGTCATCTGTTCTTTTGCATTCAGTGCATTTTTTCTGAACTTCATGGTCAGTAACGGTCCACCTTTTATCACCACAAAAACCTTTTGAGACCTGACAGTTATTCAAAATCATTAAACGTAACAGTCACAGCAGTTCTTCCATTAAGTTTCCCTCTTTCATTAATAACTGAGAAAGAGTTGTTATTTTTTTGAATGAATTTAGGGTTTAACCAGAGCCTACATACTGTATACTACCCTATTCATTACTAAAATCATCTTCTGTGTTGTTCACATTTAGAGAACCTTCCATTAAACATAAACATAAGTAGTATAATTCAATATAAATGATTTGGTTTCCCAAATCTTTTGGGGATGCACAGGAGATATACAAAGAAAATGCTGTGTCCCTAGTGCAGCTGACGCAAAGACATGAGATCAGTCATAGACATAATGTGTTTTGGCACAGCTTCACTCATGGAATAAACTTCATGACTGATGCATATGAAAGTTTCCCTAAATCCAGTTACCAGATAACCTGATTTCTACACATGTAACGAACTTGCATCTTTAATCCCTTTTTTTGCAGTGCTTCCTTTACCATGTCATTTTTGAAGCAATGCCCACATGGCATAATGAATGTCATTACCACAGTGAATATCAGCAGCACAATAAAGGGAATGTACCTGGCTATATCCAGACGTAAAAAGCCTTTTTTTTTTTTTTTCCTTTTCCCATTATCAACATTTATGTCTTCTCTCTCCTACCCAGATTTCTAGTGATTGGTTAGTACAATCAGGTTACTTGCAAAGTGAAGAAGTTCTTTAGAGCAACATAATCCCCAAACATTTTAAATTTATAACATTTCATTTGAAGAACAAAAAGAAACACTTAAAAATGTAGCTACCAGTACCATTACATAATTATGTTTCTCAGTTTTGTTAAACTTATGAAAGAATGACCTTACAAAGACGCATGTAAAATTTGGAATACACAACCACATTAAAAAATATATGTTTTCAGTAACTTTAATTTTGCTGCTTTAAAATAGCAGTTTCCTTTTTTATTATTATTAAAGTACCTTGGAAATATTAAAGAAATACTGAAAATTTGAAAGAGCTACAGATTTTAGAAATCTTTGGGGACAGCCCTTTATAAATGTTTTTCCTCCCATTTTATAACACATTTTGGCGCATGAAGCTAAATAACTGATACTAAAGGAGACATGTATTTGACACTTAGCTGAGGAAGCAATTAGCCTTCTGTTGCTGAAAAGCTGCCAGGAATAAAGGAGACCCTATGTTTATTAATCATACCTCTGACAACTGAAGAATGAAAATGCTTCTTGAAAATACCAGAGCTATTTTAGGTAACACTAATTGTCCATGATATGGTAAAGAAGACATTCATTGACAGCCAATGATCTTGCCTCACACCTTCCCAACACTGCTGTGCTGGAACAAGTAGGAGAACCAACGTGGACTTCATCTGGTGTATAGTCTACCAGCAGATCAATATAATTCTTGCTTACCTTTAGGATTTTCATAGAACTTCACAAATGACTGAAACACTAAAAAAAAAAAAAAAAAAAAAAAAAAAAAATTGTTCCCAAAGTCACAAAAGATCAATTAAGACTTTTAGGAGAGAGGAAAAGATAACAAAACTGTTAAGATTAGGATGTAAATGTTTCGTGAACATATTATTTCACTGAAGAGATATATATGAACTTAAACTAAGTCATTTATCTGGTGCCCTTACTGGTCAGACAGGCCTACTCAGGAAAAGCAAAACAACAATGGCCAAGCAAAAATAAAAACTTTTCTTTTTTATAGGAGCAAATAGTAGAATCATTCAGAACCATGAAAAGCATTGCCAGATAAATGGATGCTACTGTGTTTTTTAAAGAAATCTTGCTTGTTTCTTTCACTGTACAGCATATGTGTATGGACCAGAGACTAGTCAACTATGCCATTACTTAAAATGCTGAGCCATTTAACCATCCAATTGTTAGCATAACTTTAGTCCAAGCTAAGCAGTGCTTTCACATACAGAACTCAGGTATTCCTGAGAGCTAGCACAAACAAGCACTATTGCTAAGATGTTTGCTCCTATTTATTTCGATACAGTCAAGCTATTTTGCAGACAAAGTAAGCCTAGCTGTATGGGTGAAATTCTTTCCATGCCATTTGGCCTCAGGGACAAAGAACACCCCTTTCTTATTTTTCTAGGATAGATGTAGTTCTCATCTCTCCAAAGCTACGAGACAACGAATTTTATTGCAGCCCATTTCAAATCTCATGCTTTATCTTTGGCAGAAAGATGTGTGTCTGCATGTTAGTAGGGTGCATTTTGCCTTCACTAGACAGCAGAAGACTGATTCTGCTGGAGAGCTGATTCTAGTAAAGAGAAACTCAAGAGCTTTTCGTACATTGTGTTATTGCATGCACTATTCCTATATACCGTGACTTGCAATTATGAATACAGGGTTGCAGCTGCTTCCAGAATTATAAATCTGCATCGGAAATATTATGACAATAATAAAAATAATAATAATAAATGGCATCTGAATAATATAACAAGTGATGATAGATGGAGAATTTTTGGCTTAGAAAAGTGCTGAAAGTACAGATGTGTAATAAGAAAGCCTTGTCCAAAATATCTGTCTGCTGGGCCAAATTTTCTACCTCTGTATAATGTGGCTCTGCAGTCAATTGCAGACAAAATGTATATTCAAAAAGAATTCAATGTATATTCAATAAGAATTCAATGCATGTTCCAGGTGATACCAAACTGTTCAATTTGAAGTCATATGTACTGTTATCAACTGTGCCTGAAACTAAACTATATGGATAAAATTAAATGTGAAATTATCCTTCTCATTGCATCTAAATTAGGGATCCCAAAAATGCTTTCCTTTCTCTCTTTTTATGCCTCCACTCTTCAATGGAAGGAGATTTTCAGCAAGTAAGACTCCTCTGCATCCCATATATGCAGTTTTCTCAGGGTTGCTAGCTACACTGAGAGCTAAATGGAGCTATACCACCCAAACACTGTCAATCTGAATGATGAGTGCCACAGCATCCTAAATCATTCTGTAGCACAGCTCAGAAACTATGGGCGTGACCTGTGAATGCCTATGATTAGACTGAACATCAGCTCTCTTGCGATCTTTGTGGTTCATGTTTCTTCTGCCAGATTACAAGTACCACTGTAATATTTGCTTCAGTAGTATCTGGGGACTTCTGATTCTTACCAGATTTATAGCTAGCAGAAGTGTTTTACATAAGTGAAATAAATTTTATCAGTATGTATTTGAGCTTTCAAAACAAATTTTGCATGAGATTTGATTGCAAAACATTCCTTTTTTTTTTTTGACAAAATCAACTCAGGGAGCCCACTGGTCTACCATGCTTATATTACTTACTGCACAATTTATTGCTAAAAATCACAGAATCATAGAATGGCTTGGGTTGGAAGGGACCTTAAAGATCATCTGTTTCCAACCCCCCTGCCATAGGCAGGGATGCCACCCACTAGGTCAGGTTGTCCAGGTCCCCATCAAACCTGGCCCAGGGATGGGGCATCCACAACTTCTCTGGGCAAGCTGTTCCAGTGCCTCACTACCCTCACAGTGAAGAATTTCTTCCTAATGTGTAGTCTAAATCTATCCTCTTTTAGTTTAAAACCATTGCCCCTTGTCCTATCATTATCTTCCTGAGTAAAGAGTCCCTCTCCAACCTTTTTATAAGACCCCTTTAAGTATTGGAAGGCTGCAATGAGATCTCCCTGGTGCCTTCTTTTCTTCAGGCTGAACAACCCCAGCTCTCTCAGCCCATCTTCATAGGAGAGGTGCTCCAGCTCTCTGACCATCTTTGTGGCCCTCCTCTGGACCCACTCTAACAGGTCCACATCTTTCCTATGGTGGGGGCCCCAAACCTGGATGCAGTACTCCAGGTAGGGCTTCACGAGGGCAGAGCAGAGGGGGACAATCACCTCCCTTGACCTGCTGGCCACGCCTCTCTTGATGCAGCCCAGGATGCAGCTGGCCTTCTGGGCTGCAAGCACACACTGCTGGCTCATGTTGAGCTTTTCATCCACCAGAACCCCCAAATCCCTCTCCCCAGGGCTGCTCTCAATGAGTTCTTCTCCCAGTCTGTACTCATGCCTGGGATTGCCCTTACCCAGGTGCAGCACCTTGCACTTGGACTTGCTGAACCTCATGAGGTTCACATGGGCCCACTTTTCAAGCTTATCCAGGTCCCTTTGAATGGCATCCCTTCCTTCTGTTGTATCAACTGCACCACTCAGCTTGGTGTCATCTGCAAACTTGCTGAGGGTGCACTCAGTCCCATCGTCTATGTCATTGATAAAGATACTGAAAAGCACTGGTCCCAAGACAGACCCCTGAAGGACACTACTCATCACCAGCCTCCACCTGGACATAGAACAATTGACCACTACTCTCTGGGTGCGGCCATCGAGCCAATTCCTTACCCACTGAATGGTCCACCTTTCAAATCTGTATCTTTCCAATTTAGAGATCGGGATGTCATGTGGGACAGTGTCAAAAACCTTACAGAAGTCCAGGTAGATGACATCGGTCAGTCTTCCCTTGTCAACTGATGCAGTCACTCCATCATAGAAGGTCACCAGATTGGTCAGGCATGATTTGCCCTTGGTGAAGCTGTGCTGGCTGTCTCGGATCACCTCGTCTTGCATGCACCTTCAGATTGTTTCCAGGAGGATCTGTTCCATGATCTTGCCAGGCACAGAGGTGAGACTCACCAGTCTGTAGTTCACTGGGTCTTCCTTTCTACCCAAAATGAGTAACAGGAAGAGTAATGTAATCATTATATGATTTAATTTGAATTTATCTTAACTACAGTAGCATTAATTCTCCTTTTATTTGAACTGTTTGCAGTTTGCAATGTCTATCTCTAAAATTTGAGGTGAAAGAAGAGTCTGCTATAATGCTCTGATGGAAATTTCTAGGTACTAGAAAATAGCCTTTCTTTTTCTTAGCATTTTTTATTGTTATACTGAGCCACAAAATGTGTGAATGTTACAATTTAGAATTTGATAGATAGCTAATTTTAGTACCTACAGAATTCCAGCAAGTTAATTATCATATAAAAAGAGGAAAATTTAAAGAAACAAACATATCTGTATGTTCATCAAGGAAACATTTTTTGATGACTGGCTAATAAAAGTCGCTTTGTAATATAATCACAACGTATTTGCACATCTTTAACTCTTCATATAAAGCTAACCAGAGCTGAAATGCTCAGAATCTTACCAGGCTCTTAATCAGCCTCATTATGGTAGTATGCATTTCCCAGTTTGCATCTATATTATTATTAAACTAAAGTTATTTCAGAAGTATTGCATAATAATGCATTCCTTTTAAACATTCACTTCTTATTGGTACCCTTTAGCAATATCGATACCTTCTAAAACAAGTGGAAGGAGCTATCTTTTGTGATAAATTTTGCTTTGAACTTTTTCTGATATAAGCAGTACTCCTCCATTATCCCTAAATTAAAAACAAAGAAACAAACAAACAAACAAACAAAAACAACTTTCTCTGAAGAGATTTCATAGCATTCCCAAGAAAGTCTTTTCCGTTCCCTCTCTCCCAGCTCAAATTAATTTGATCAGGGAGAAAAAGGCATAATTTAATTAGCATTACTTATTGTAAATGTTATGTACAATAAGCATGTACTCAGTAAATGAGTACATCAAACATATAATCATATGTTCTAAACTGTAATAAAAAGAAATTGTATTATACATTTGGACCCAAGCAGAAATATAGTTTTGTCTTTAAATGACTCCACTCCTTTGTCCTTAATTCAGCAGTCATTATTATACACAGCCCTTTTCATTTCCGTGCACACACCCCAGAGATTTGCAGTGTATGTTTACCTTATAGCTGAAGCTTATCTCTAATAACCTTAATTGAAAACTCATAATCTGACCTCCTATAAGCTTCAGAAAAGTATAGATTCACATCTGGAAAAAAAAACAGACTTTGAGTTTCAAAGCTGTTTGCAGGAAAAACAAACAGCCAACAACAACAAACAAACAAACAAACAAACAAAACACATATGTTCTTAAAATTTTCCCCTTCAGAGGTAATAGAAAGGCAAGCAGGTAGGATAAATTATATGGTCACAGACTGATAATGGATATTTTCTCTTTTCTTGTAGCTGAAATTCAGCTATAAGTTGCTAATATAAAAACACACACTTTTTATTGGTTTATCCTGAAATCACATTGTTCCCATTAGTGAGGCAGATGAACAATCAGCTGTGGACAGCTGTGCATGAGTAGCTATCCGGAAAGATACACAAATATTCCCACTAGTAGTTCCTTATTTTCTTCTCTCCAGTATATATAAGTGTATATATATGTGTGTGTGTGCATTTGTCCATATGTACACACACAAATGTATGTGTGTTTGCACACGCACCATGTCTGCATTTATATGTGTGTTGGCAAGGGAGGAAAACACAAAGAAAGTATTCTACCAATTGAATTGTTCACAGGTAATTTGTTTACTAGGTGGTACTCTGCCTATTTTGAATCTGATATTTGTAGATTTACAAATGAAATCAAAATGTTATCCTAGTCATGCTAGCAAACAACAAATGTCCCCTTCCTTTTTGTGTAATGAATTACTTATTAGGTGTTCATGGCCCACACAATACAATACAGGAAACAAACTATTTTTCTTATGTCTAAGAAACTATATAAAACACACTCATATCCTGTCTTTTTCATCTCTCCTTACATATTGGATATTCCCATGAGTATTTTTTGTTTAGCTTTTTTTTTTTTTTCCAGTTTCCAAACTGTGTTATCTAATATTATCTTTATCTTTAATATTACATCTTATCCAGGTTGTTTACATGCTAATATTCTAATATTCTTGAGGGAAGAAGGCCCATTTAATTCCATTAAATTACCTTAATTCTATGTTATTCATATATTAGAGAATCACAATATAAAAATATTATTTCATGGACCATTAAATATCTTAACAGCTGCTATAAGAAGAGAAAAAAGAAATCTTTTCACTTGATTTCATTACATCTTATCCTTCGAGAAAAAATCTTTTTGAAAATGTATATCAGAAATTACGAAGTGAGTTTTCAAATGATTTTTACCTCCAGAAACAATAAAAAAAAAAAAAAAAAAAAAGGAAAACAAGAAACAGGAAATCAAGGTACAAAGCGACTGCAATGATGTCAGTGACTTAAATTATTATGCCCAAACCAAGCATCATCTTTTAAAAATATAGATCAAGGAGAAAAAATCATTGTGGTGGTATTTCATACATCATTATAAGGGATCTTATTTTTGACAGGCAATCTGAATCAAAATTCTTTCTTTCACAAAAACAGAAATTCTTCTTAAATCAAAAAACTACATTAATCGCTTCTCTGAAGGTTATTCATTCTCAAGGGCAAATAATTTTACTTTTTTTTATCCCTAAAAATATTCTCCAAATTAAACTTTTTTCTTTTTTTCCAAATACTGTCCCTGAAAATGAATAGGATTCCTCTCTTAGAATGTAGACTTTGTAAGCATGCACAATTTAGTTTATAAAATGGCTTAGGCCATTGTAGAGGCCTGAAAACCCATCTTCAAGAATATCCTTCGAACATTTCTGTCAAGCAGAATAGATTGAGTCATACAAAAATAAAGAGTGAGGCAAGGGGCAAGAGCTGTCTTAAGGGAGGAGCAGTTTCAGCTACTGATTTTTTACAGTAATTTACACTGTTTCCTACCTGTAGGCATATGAATAATCCAATGAGATGAAACAAATAAAGTAAATGGACCATGGACAAAACCCAGGTTACTCTATGTAATTCCCAGCATTCTTTCTTAAATCTAATACTGCTATGAGACATCAAATAATCATAGACTCTTGTAAAACAGTGCCAGATTGCAAAATTTGAGAGGAGTGATAACCAAGCTTCCTTACATACTACTAGCAAGCCCCCGGTCCCAGCATGAACTGAAAATGAAGATCTAAGTACCTACAGAAATATGGGCATATTTTCCAGTTCAATTCTCTACTCCTGGACAGCAAATAAGTGACAGAAGACAGAGTATTAGCTTTAGAAGCTCTAATTCCAATTGATCTGTAAAAGACAAATGTTTCAAGTATTTTATTTTCAAAAATAAATAAATAAATAAAACACACAAAGTTCTACATTGTCAAATTACTTGCTTAGTGTTCTAGGAGAAGATTATATAATAAATCAGATCGTATATTAATTTTGTAGTTTTAGGAAGAAGAAATAAAGAAAAGTAAAATCTGAATATTTTATTGAATTTGATATCTCATTTTTTAAAATAAATTAGTAAATTTATAAAATACACCACATTTTATTTCAGGAATTTGGTTAGCTCAAAAGCTTTAAAAGTTAGAACTTTTCTAACACAGACCATTTTGATTGAACTGAGTTAAGGAGTGGTTACACAAGCAGATCACAGGGCAATCTGAGGGTGGGGTAATGTCTGGTAGGTGGATAAGCAGCTGCTCTTGAAACATATGAGACAGCTTTATCAGACTGTCACCATTGTTTGTGCTAAACAAAACTGATTTTTTTTT
>VXAA01005686.1:186561-204253 GCA_013399115.1 Anseranas semipalmata | reverse complement strand
TTTTTTTTTTTGCGTATGATGTACAGAAGGAAGGAGAGAAGAAAGGACCAAAAGAAGCAAGCGAGATCAGGAGGATACTCTCAAATATGTATTTAAACTGTATGTCTGAGATAATGAGGAGAAGCATACAGTAGGGCTTATTTAGAATCCACATCAATGAAATGTACCAGAGAAAGCAGGTATCTTGCAAAACACTGACAAACAGTCGACGTGGTAATTATTCAGTACAACACTCATACTTTTGCATAACCAGCTGAAGTCACTACTGAAGCACATTGGTCAGTAACATGTGGTGTTCCTGAAGGGACAAATATCCCTTAGCATCTTCATTAATGATGTAGACAGTGGGATTGAGTGCACTCTCGACAAGTTTGCAAATGACACCAAGCTGACATGCTTGAGGAAGGAATGCCATCCAGAGGGACGTTGACAGTGTTGAGGAGTGGGCCAATGTGAACCTTATGAAGTTCAACAAGGCTAAGTGCAAGGTGCTGCATCTGGGTCAGGGCAACCCCAAATATCAGTACAAACTGGGAGATGAGAATAGCCTTGCAGAGAAGGACTTTGTGGGTACTGGTGAATGAAAAAACTTGACATGAGCCAGCACCCCAGAAAGTCAAATGTATCTTGGGCTGCATCAAAAGAAGCATGGCCAGCAGGTCAAGGGAGATGAATCTCCCCCTCTACTTCACTATTGTGAGACCCCACCTGGAGTACTGTGTTCAGCCCAAATAAGAAAGACATAGACCTGTTAGAGCAGGGGGCTGGAAAAAGAGCAAAGAAGGCAAGGGAAGGCAAGGCAAAGGCAAGGCAAGGCAAGGCAAGGCAAGGCAAGGCAAGGCAAGGCAAGGCAAGGCAAGGCAAGGCAAGGCAAGGCAAGGCAAGGCAAGGCAAGGCAAGGCAAGGCAAGGCAAGGCAAGGCAAGGCAAGGCAAGGCAAGGCAAGGCAAGGCAAGGCAAGGCAAGGCAAGGCAAGGCAAGGCAAGGCAAGGCAAGGCAAGGCAAGGCAAGGCAAGGCAAGGCAAGGCAAGGCAAGGCAAGGCAAGGCAAGGCAAGGCAAGGCAAGGCAAGGCAAGGCAAGGCAAGGCAAGGCAAGGCAAGGCAAGGCAAGGCAAGGCAAGGCAAGGCAAGGCAAGGCAAGGCAAGGCAAGGCAAGGCAAGGCAAGGCAAGGCAAGGCAAGGCAAGGCAAGGCAAGGCAAGGCAAGGCAAGGCAAGGCAAGGCAAGGCAAGGCAAGGCAAGGCAAGGCAAGGCAAGGCAAGGCAAGGCAAGGCAAGGCAAGGCAAGGCAAGGCAAGGCAAGGCAAGGCAAGGCAAGGCAAGGCAAGGCAAGGCAAGGCAAGGCAAGGCAAGGCAAGGCAAGGCAAGGCAAGGCAAGGCAAGGCAAGGCAAGGCAAGGCAAGGCAAGGAAAGGAAAGGAAAGGAAAGGAAAGGAAAGGAAAGGAAAGGAAAGGAAAGGGAATCTGAGGAAACCTCATTACAGCCTTCCAATACTTAAAGGGGGCCTACAAGAAAGAGGGGGAGACAGTGTTTATCCGGGCTTGTAGTGACAGGACAAGGCCCAACGGCTTTAAACCAAAAGAAGGTAGATTCAGACTGGATATAAGAAATTGGAATAATTTTTTCATGATGAAGGTGGTGAGACATTGGAACAGGTTGCCCAGAGAAACTGTGGATGTCCTATCATTGGAAGTGTTCAAGGCCAGGTTGGATGGGGGTTTGAGCAAATTGATATAGTGAAAGATTTTCCTGCTCATGGCAGGAGGGTGGACTAGATGGTCTTTAAGGGTCCCTTCCAGCCCAAATGATTCTATGATCTGTAGTTTCTTTCTTTAATCTTTATCAAATGCCAATCAGCACTGAGATTTCAGAGCAGAAAGAGGGAGGATGGGGGAAAGGTGAGGGCAGGCAATCCAAATTCAAGATACTAGTGATTGTGTTCTAATGAAATACCTTTTTTCTCTTTCTTTTCAACATGGCAAGGATGATGTTTCCACACCAATCTGTCTTGATATCAACACTTCATTTTTTGGACATATTTTTCACTCATTTCTCCACCAGTGCAAACAGAAGTCACTATGACTGAATTGCCTTAACATAGAAATTAAAATGTAAACTTCTAAAATACCAATAAAGCTGGCATAATACCTTTTTGGTTGTCTAGGATAGAAGGTAAAAAGATTATGGCCTTTGGGTGATATACTGTGCCTAAAGGCTCACAGAGTCTTGTGCCACACGCTGCATTCACATCTTATTACACTGTATCTATTGACATTGTGCCCTTGGGATTTTTGTAGGTCTTTGAACACAATCTGTAAGATTGTTCACATTTTAGCTAGTGCACAGTAATACACTACTGCTAATAATACTCAAGGGTAGGCCAAAAATGCAAGTCTTTTCATGCCTTGGCTAGTACGAGTGTCAAATTACCAGCCTAAACCAAGCGAAAGGGAATGTTAATTAAAAGGGAACGATGTGTTCCAGTTGTTCTAATCAAAGAGAGCTTAATCCCTTCATAAGCTGGCTGGCTTTGTTGGAGGAAATTCCGAACAACCTTGTTACTTTTGATAACTGTAAGCCACTGACTCATGGCCCCTTGACAGCTAGCTGAGTATGTAATAACATTTCTCTGTATTTGGGGACTGGCTTAGCTGGCTTTATAATAGATTATTGTGGGTGTTAAAGTGAAATGTTAGTCTTTCTTTAAAGCTCTGTATTCCCTGGTAATTAAGGTTATAAAAAGGGCACTGAACACAATGCAGCTTCAAGGTCACCAAACATAGCTACAAAAATCTTCAGTTTGTGTAAATAAGGTATTAACCATAGGTTTATTCTGAAGTCCTAATAACTAAAAGATGGTTCTTCTATTATCAGTAAAAAATAAATTCACTGAAAGTTACTTTTAAGTGCAAACATGTGCCCTTCACTTCAATTAGAAGACCCAGTAAATTGTAAGACATAAAAGGGCCCTAGACTTTAAAAGAAAAAAAAGAAAAACAAACAAACAAACAAACAAAACCACAAACAAACAAACAACAACAACAAAACAACTCTCAAGTAAGCAGAACACTACCAGACAGAGCACAGTCACATCTGCAGAAGTTGATGTTACCTGGTGTAACAGGAAGCTTAGCAAAATCTCTTCACATTTGGCTTAGCAAGTTGAGAGGGACTGTGAAAACTAGAATCGTATTTTAACTTTCAGGGCAGTGATGCTTATTTTTAATTTATGTTTTCTATTCTGTATATTTCTTTGTGAATGGAAAAGCCTGAAGAAAGGATTCTACTGTACTTGAGGTTTAAACTAACAGAGAGAGAAGAGCATGGGACAAGAGGAACTACATAGCTTAAGGATGTAAAACAAGGGTTTAAATAAATAAATAAATACATACATACATATATTTAAAAAAAAAAAAAAAGACTCTCTGGCATTTTGTTGAAAAATGAGGGGTAGACAAAAAGGTGAAATGATTTCTAAAGGCAGCCATTAGCAATGACCAGTGTAAAGGCACTTTGAGATATGTGTGTGTAGCTGCATTCATAAAAAGGCTGTAGCTTAATTTGTGACAGAGCCAGCATAAGAAATTCCCTACTGCATTGTACCATGATCAAGAGACTGGTATTACCTTTCAGGTCTGCTAAGTTGATTGTCTGACAGTACTCTAAGAGAAATGTGTGAAAACACTTAAGAAAGAAAAGAAAACAGCTCTAAACATACGCACACCAATACATCATACAAGCACAATATGAAATGCAACAGGTGTAAGCTAAAACAAGAAAAGATCTGATTTGCTATAAGGATTTTTTTTTTTTTTTTTTTCATGGTAAAGAATGTAGTCAAGCAGTGGAGTAGTTTTCCCAGAGAGATTGTGGAGGTTTCCAGGACCCAACTGGAAAAAGCCCTGAGCAACCTGACCTGCCCCATTCCTGCCCCTGCTTTGCTAGGCTGGCCTAGAGACCTACTGAGGTCCCTCCCAGCCTGAATTATCTTATGCTCCTATGAGATAGGACCGGAGAGAAAGCATATGACTCTTAAATCTACACTCCTTGGGAAGGTGGAGGCTTGGGTTCCAATCAGCACTGCATTGAACATTTAAATATTTTGTTGTAATGAAACTGCTTCAGCAAGAATGTGAGCAATTTCTACACCTTTGATTGTTGTTAAAACACTGCCTAAGTATGAAGTTTTCAAAAAAGCACGTTAACTCAAACAAAATTCAAAGCACTCAGTTCCTGTTTCTTTTCTTTGCGTTTAAAGAAATAGAAAGAAGGAAAAATGAACTATGAAATGCAAGCATATGTCTTTAAGTTACAGATAAATGAGTACTGTGTCAGAAAAATACTTAAATCTTAACTATTTGGCAAATGAAGATAAAAATTATGAGTCTGGAAGATATATAAAGTTATGTCTGTAGATCCAAATTTTAATTATTATATTCAAAAAGAAGACAAATACTTATGAATTTAATTTAAAAACACAGTCCCACAACATCATGTAATCATTTGAAGTATTGTTATCATTAAAACATTTAGATACACATTAATAACCATACCATATTGTATTTACACTTAAAGATGATTCAAAGTTCCACAACAAGCTGTAGACAGTTTGCGACCTTTTCCACAGGTCATCATCATAACTATTCTAATAAAATATTCAATATCTAGATACTTAAATAGTAATCTGTGAATGTTTTCTATGCATATACAGTACAGTTATATTCATGCATCAATTTTCATATATAAAGAATTTCCCATTGCTTAAAATAATCAATACTGTATGAATGAAGAACATGTCAGCATGATATGTTTTTCTACATCAGCTGAAGTTATTGTACATCCTCAACCATTCATTCATTGTATAGCTCTAGTTATAACTGTGCAGTTCTACAGTCTCTCGGTGTAGTTTACATTCCCCATTTCGCACTGAAATAAAAAAACTTCCCAGTCTGAATTTTTCACAGCAGGATAACAATACATCAGGCTTGTAGCAACTTGCAAATGTAATGTCAGATAGGATCCCAAAACAGATACTGCTTCTTTGATATTAAGAGGCAAGACCTTAACTGCTATAAACTGGCATCTTATAATTAACTCTATTAGAGGAAAATCAGTTTACACTAACTGAGAACTTGGCTGGAATTCTGTGCAAACTGTTAATACAGGCTTTTATTTATGTAGCTGTTTTTTTTTTTTCATAGCTGTTTTGATATTCTATTAGAAATATAACCATCAAATTAAATTTACTAATAAAACCAACACTTGACAAGACAATAGAATATTCACTCTAAGGAGTTAATGAAGAATTAAATGATTCACATCTTACCTAATAGTTGTCTACAGAATCTGCATAATTTGTATTTATGACCCAGGTATTCATTAGTCAGTTAATAATGATTTTTTTCCCCATGGGAAATTCATTAAGAAATATAGAGACAAGCAGGGAAATAGTAATGAAAAGTTTCAACAGAATTAAGTTTTCCTAAAGGCTAGTACAGGATAATTATTAATTATTTCTACCACCTTAGTCTGTGTGAGTTTGCAAGAAGATCAGAAAACTGGGGAAAGAGCCCATGAAGCAAAAAAAGACCTTTTGGAGAGTTTTACTTAGCCTTTCTCTGAGAAGCTTATGAAAGCTTTTAGGCCTTGACCTGTATCACTTCCTTTCATCTGTGTCCTGGTTTTGGCTGGGATGGAGTTAATTTTCTTCCTAGTAGCTGGTACGGTGCTGTGTTTTGGATTTAGGAGGAGAATAATGCTGATAACACACTGATGTTTGAGTTGTTACTGAGCAGTGCTCACACAGAGCCAAGGACTTTTCAGCTTCTCGTGCTGCCCTGCCAGTGAGGAGGCTGGGGATGCACAAGGAGCTGGGAGGGGACAGAGCCGGGACAGCTGACCCAAACTGGCCAAAGGGATATTCCATACCATATGGTGTCATGCTGAACAATAAACTTAGGGTTTGGCCGGGGCAGGTGGGAGTGGGGGTGGCGGGGTGGTGAGTAATTGCATTGTGCATCATTTGTTTTGTATATTCCTTTATGATAAATATTATCATTATTTTTCCCTTCCTCTTCTGTCCTATTAAACTGTCTTTATCTCAACCCACAGATTTTACCTATTTTTTTTTCCCTGATTCTCTCCCACTTCCCACTGGGGGGGAGTGAATGAGAATGGCTGTGTGGTGCTTAGCTGCCTGCTGGGTTAAACCACAGCACTCTGCCATTACTAGATCAAAGCCAAATGCCCACCTACTGGTCCAATCACTATCACTGAAGTCATGATCTCATTATTCTCCTCAGATTGCTAGTTGCACTTTTTTCTTGAGTTATGATTGTAAGTTCTTGGACTTTTGTTAAAAAGCATAAAAACACAAAATATTTGAGATTTTATTTATTTATTTATTTATTTTTGCAGTGGGGTTTTACAGATGGTTCCAACATTTTTTTCCTTTAACTACATAATTGAAGAATATCTCACAACAGGTTTGTTCTGAATCAAGATGTGATATGTGAGAATATAAGAATAATACAAACTTATTGTATTAGGTTATATTAATACAATCATATGTTACACCTTCTTGAACCAACTATATTCGTGGTGCCAGTTCCCAAGAGAAAAATGTTGTGGTATCAAGCATAAGCAGGAAGGGTACTACATTTCCTTTTCGTACTAGATTTGAACTCTAGGCTTTGACACAGCAACTTGCTGATTACACACCTTTATGTCAGACATGACAATCTGTTAGTTCAGCTGAACTAATTAAACAAATTTAATGTCATTATATAAATATGTATGTGTAAACATATATGTAAATTTTTATATGAGTCAACTGTTATTAATTGTTCTTTTTAAAGATAAGCAAGAAAGAGTTCTGACTCCTGAGAAATTAATTCACAAAAGATGCTTCATAGGAAAAGGTATCCCTGTAAGGTAAAACAACCAGGAGCTTGTGGTTTGAGTTTAACACCCAAAGAGATCACTTCCTCCTCTCGGAGGGAGGCAGCCTCATTGTCTCTCAAGACCTGGCAGAACTATGTCTCAGCTGCCACTTCACAGCTAACCATGGAGGCCAGCTGTCAAAACAAAACTCTTCCCCTCCATTCCCTTCCATTCCTCCAAGGTAATAGCAAACAACATGTTGTCACAACTGAAGTGCTTGGTGCTTTCCAGAAAAAGAAGAAAGAGGTGTGCTCTGGCAATAGAGCTCCACATTCATCTAGGAAATAGCAGTTGATAGCAATCAGGCAACCCAACTATTTTCTCAGAAATGCTTCTCTTTCTGTTGCCGTAACACACCTTGGTATCTTATGATGGTTCTTCTTTGACACTGCATGTTCCAGTGTTTCAAGGAAACTTCTAGGATATATCTAGGTTCGAGCAGCTTTACACTCAGTGGCACATTATGTGTGCAGTATATGGTTTGTTTTGGTTGCTTTTTTTTTTTTTTTTAATAATGTTAATAAAGAGGAGAAATATTTTTCCATATTTGTACAACTTTGTTTCAAATCATCACTTCTTTTCTGAAGATCATTTGTTTTACATTTTATATTTACTTCACTTCTATATTATGGCTACACCCAGAGACAATGAGACTGACTTTCCATAGCATTAGAAATTTCAGAAACTTCACACATTTTTCTGAGAGGGTGGTGTTTCTCCGTTATCCTGCCAGCTGTTTTCCCTAAACCCTTTTCTGTCCTTCTCATCTTCTCTATTCTTTTATTCTCTTCACCTGTATCTTCCCCATTCTTCTAAATCAAAGAATCATAGAATGGTTTGGGTTGGAAGGGATCCTTAAAGATCACACTTAGTTCCTAACTCCCTGCCAAGGGTATGGACACCTTCCACTNTCAAAGAATCATAGAATGGTTTGGGTTGGAAGGGATCCTTAAAGATCACACTTAGTTCCTAACTCCCTGCCAAGGGCATGGACACCTTCCACTAGATCAGGTTGCTCAAAGCCCCATCCAGCCTGGCCTTGAACACCTCCAGAGATGGGGCATCCACAACTTCTCTAGGCAACCTGTTCCAGTGCCTCACCACCCTCAAAGTAAAGAATTTCTTCTGAATATCTAATCTAAATCTACTCTCTTTCAGTTTAAAGCCAGTACCCCTTGTTCTATCACTACATGTAAAAAGTCCCTCTCCAGCTTTCTTGTAGGCCCCCTTTAGGTACTGGAACGCTGCTGTAAGGTCTCCCCAGCCTTCTCTTCTCCAAGCTGAACAACCCCAACTCTTCTCAGCCTGTCTGCATAGGAGAGGTGCTCCAGCCCTCTGATCATCCTTGTGGCACTTTTCTGAACTTGCTCAATCAGGTCCATCTCCTTGTTATGTTGGGGGCCTCCAGATCTGAACACAGTAGCCCACTTGGCTATCTCAAGAGCAGAGTAGAGGGGGAGAATCACCTCCCTCAACCTGCTGGCCATGCTTCTTTTGATACAGCCCAGGATAAGGTTGGCTTTCTAGGCTGCAAGCACACATTGCCGGCTCATGTTGAAGTTCCCATCACCAACACCCCCAAGTCCTTCTCCTTGCAGCTGCTCTCAATCAATTCTCCACCCAGCCTGTATTTGTGCTTGGGATTGCCCTGGCCCAGGTGTAGGACCTTGCACTTGGCCTTGTTGAACTTCATGAGGTTCACACAGGCCCACCTCTCTAGCCTGTTCAGGACCCTCTGGATGGCATCCCTTCCCTCCAGCATGTTGACTGTACCACACAGCTTGGTGTCATTGGCAAACTTGCTGAGGGTGCACTCAATCCCACTGTACATGTTGCTGACAAAGGTGTTAAACAGCACCAGTCCCAATACTGACCACTGTGGATATAAATTCTTTTAAATGCTATCAAGAATTCCCAGGAATAGTTCTCATTCTGGTATTTCTTTCTGTCTTTTAACTGTATGGGGTACCCTGTGTAGTGGCTTCAAACAGATGTTTCCCCTTTCTCTCTCAAAGCTCTCTTTGTTTTCTCAGTTATTACGGGAAATTACTGCCAAATACTCTGTTGTGCAATAACAGAGCCTATAGTAACTCCATTTTATATGACAACCTAATCTAATAGGTGCATGCTAAATGCACCATTCTCAAAATGCTTCCCAGATTAAACCCTTGAGGGAGCATAGATATTTCTCCAGATAATTTCTGAAAAACAACAGACTTTAGGCACCTGGCTACTCGGAATGGGGTAGGCTTTGGCATGTGGAGAGGTAAAATTCTAAGAATATATATATGTGAAACTTAGCCATGTCCTGAAATTTGGGCAGTGGTGAGCACATGTATTTTGGGGGAAGAAAGGAGAAAGTTTTAGACAGTCTTTCTAAACCAAAATTTTAAATCTTCTTTTCTCATTAAAAATAGTGATGGAAAATTCAGTGTAATAATAATAAAAAAATCTGAGTTGTGTAGTATTCAGAATTTATTTTTACAGTACTGCCAATCCTGCTGGAATTAGAAAACATTAGAAATATGTTGTTAGAGTGAGAGGTTCCTTTCATATGATTTACAGAAAGATGTCTCACGCAAAATGTCTGTATAAATACAGCACAACCATAAAAAATCAGTAAACCTTTCTGGCACAACCTATTACTAATACAGCTGGCTATCTGCAAGCTCATTCTAGTGAAGAAAGTAGGAACCTTACTTCCTTACAAAGTAGAATATATGAAAATGTAGTTATTAACATAAAACAGGAATGATACCCTTGAGTGAAGAAGGGGCAATCAGTAACAAAGGATAGTAATAATATAACAATCAGGTTATCATCAAATGATAACTGCTTGATTGTGATGGATTAAACAATTGCAACATTTTATTACTTCATATCCCTCCTGCAGTAACATTACAGCAGCAATCATGTCTTTTTTTTCCCCCCTGTAAATTTGGCACCTGCAGACTTAAAGTCATTTATAGGATGTTGTTAAGTTGGTTTCTTAATGCAGGTGCTAAGTTACCATTAACACACTTAATGACCACAAGGAATATGAAATTGGATCAATTAAAAGAGGGGGTTAGGCCTCCCACAGTTTCTAATCACATGTGGACAACCACTAATGAATTGGAGCTCTCTCGGGTATCTATTCTGAAAATCAAATCTGCTAGACAGCTAATCAATTGACAGATATCAATTGAGCTTGTGCTCTGCTGGATTCCACTGCATCACTGTTACTTAGAGAAAAAGAGGCCAAGTGAAAAAGGTGTGGAGGTGGAGAGGAATTTTAAAGGGGTTTATCTGCAGTAATATATACTAAAACATTATGCTTAGTGCCATTCCTGAAATGGTCTGAATGTTCTAATAGGATGACTTTTTACACTTTGTACCTGTTGTTATTTTTTATCCAAAAATAACAACAAAAGTCCACAAGCAAGCAAGATCTATTCCATTGCTCTCAGATCTTGGACATGAATACTGCCATGAAATAGCTGTGGGCTAAACATCTTTTCTGGCACAAACAAAGTAAACATTCTATTTTTGCTTGCAAAATATCTACTACCCCATACTGCCAGATGCATGCAACTTTACTAATGCCAGGACTACAGCAATGATTTTCTTCTTATTTCTGGACTTACTTATATGTTTGAAAAAGGAATATCTCCTGATTTAAGGAAAATAAGATGAAAACCACGTGAACCTTACAAACCCCCAAAGCCCTCTGAGATTAAAAAATATTTTAGTGCTTTAGCTTGGACTGCGCTCTAAAAGTGAATGCTAATTAGAGCTGCCAAGTTGTGCTTTTAAGATTTGCTATTCATATATTAGTATATCCACTGGCCTAAAAAAAAATAGGTGTTTTCCAGTATGTTGCATCTGCAAAACCGTACTTTTTCAAAAGTGTGTATTTTAGCAATATTACAAGCACAGACAACTAGAAAGCAGTGACTGGTAGTGCTGCATGTGTGGTCAATCTCAAATCTCACTGTATGATACTAGTTTCCACACAGGACTATGGTTCCAGTCACATTCAGTTTATTTTTCCTATCAGTATATATGAAATACCAACCAAAAAACTTTGAAAACGAAAAGATGGTGGATTAACTGGCTATGCAGAGGCAATATCCCCAGACCATTCCACATAAAAAGCCTTCCAATATCTGTGAAGATTTGCCTCTGCAAATCCCTGTTCTTGGAAGATTGACTGGCACTGAAAATTACTTGGTAAAGGGAAGCTCAAGAGTACATAAATAAGCTATCCCAAAAAGAATGTATGACTTTGCTTCTCAGCCAAGAGAGTGCTACTCAGCAAAAAGTGGGAATAAAGCTCCAGATGACAGCTTTTCAAATTTGAAAGATAAAGACATTTCTCAAACATCTTGTAGAAGCTGCCTACTATCTAACATAATGGATCTTCTGACTTTCAACACTCCTGCTTCTGCTTGATTAAGAATACAATAAATCTTTAATCATTTTAAATTATTAAATAATGATATTGATACCCTTTTGACTTGTCGCAAATTCCATAAATAATTGAAGTCTTTGAATAAGTTTTGGCACACAAATACAATAGTTTCTTCCCTCATTGCTGAAGATACTAAGATACAGCCATAGTTTTTCTGAGATGTCTCTCTGGGAATAGGACAACACTTACGTCTAGAAGAGATGTTACAGCTACCAGTCATTGTAATTATTAAATTTCAAAAATCTGGAATTGAAGAAATAATTATTCTAATTTCCTCAATATCTGAAGTCAAAACACATCTGATGATTATAGGAATTAGCTATTCATATCTGCATTGTGAAAGCTTGCTAACTGATATTTGTGATATTGGAGTCAATAGACACATATCCAGTATATACCTGTATCAAAGCTATAACTTTTTTAAGCATAAATTTTACTCTGTAACTAGACCAGTAAAATTCGTCTCTTATCAGAATGCTTCTGTTTCTCACCTTGAACACATAGTTACACTATTTTTAAAAATTAATTCCAAAAATAACGACAGCAGGATACTTTACAGATCTTTGTTACAAGTATAGATATGTCTGAAAGAGGGTGTTATTCCCTTGGATAAGACAGTTGATACTTTCAGACTTTTGGCTGGTGTTGTCCATGAAGGAACAGAGATCTTGCTGTTCAAATGTCACTATGAAGTCAATGTTTCTTTTCAACATATCTAGCCTACCCTTGCTATATTACTGAAATGAATTTATATATAACTTTTGTTATTTAATTTAGTACAAGCGTGACAGACAAGAGCTTTACTCTGGTAACAGAAAAAGAAAGTGGTATTTTTATGTCTTTGATGTGAGTGAATTTACTAAATATCAGCTAGATAGGCATCTTATCTCTCTAAGGTCAATGGTAAAGACTGTATGTTATACTGACATAGAACAATGTATATGTGTTCATGCTCATACCTTTGCTAGGCAAAAGGAAAGGGAGGAATATCACTATATTTCCAGAATAATATTTCTTCCATTTCCAGTTTCCTAGATAAGGATTAACATTCATTCTTTTTGAAAGTTTTTTGTCTGACTTTTTTATGGGAAGTCATCCAAAGTCATTCTAATCACATTTTTCTGGTACTCTTTTCAGTATTTGTTTAACCTAATTAGTGTTCACAGCTAATGCAACAGCTATTGGTGATGGTGAGCTGAAATAACCTGCATAACTTCCTGCAGCCCAGTATGTCTAGTTAAATCCAGCTCTGAGTGGCAAGCACTACTGAAAGGTCATTGTTGCCCTTCATTACAGTTCGTCCATCCTTTCTAATCTCCTGTGCTAAGAAGATTCTGCTCAAATCATACCCAGAAACAGGATAAGAGGGATACCAAGAGAAATTAGAGATATAGTCCTCTAAAACAGAGTTATTAAATGGGGGGGTTGTATCTGATAAGACAAACAAATACTAATTCCTTCTTGTTTTCCTCACCTCCATTTAGGGAAGTGAGTAATGTACACAAAGCAGGCATACTTTAGACATACTCAGGAGCGGCTGAGGTCACTTGCTTTGTCCAACCTAGAGAAGAGGAGACTGAGGGGAGACCTCATCACAGCCTTGGAGCAGAGGAGCAGGCACTGATCTCTTCTTTCTGGTGGCCAGTGACAAGACCCAAGGGAATGGCATGAAGCTGCATTGGGAAGGTCCAGGCTGGACATTAGGAAAAGGTTCTTCACTGAGATGTGGTTGGGCACAGGAACAGGCTCCCCAGGGAAGTGGTCATGGCTCCAAGCCTGCCGGAGTTCAAGAAGTGTTTTGACTCATATGGTCTGATTTTTGGGTGGTCCTCTGTGGTGCCATGAGTTGGACTCAGTGTTGTGGGCCCCTTCCAACTCAGGATATTCTGTGATTCTATGGTTTTATGATACTAAAAGTAGAAGTGGTATCATCCCAATATCTCATTCCAGAATAATGAACAAGAAATGCCTAAAAGGGTCAAACTGAAAAATTGTCATTAGAAACCACAATCTCAGCATTACAGTACTGAGGTTTAAGGCTTTTCCCCCTAAGCATTTAAATACCATGAAAAAAAAAGTATGTTATCTGAAAATACTGTAAATATTAAATGATGGTTACAGAGAACAAAGGTAATCCAGGAACGAGTCTCAACTCTCATACAGGCAGGAAAACATCAATCTACATTCTGCAGTAGTAATTAACTATGGCTAGTGATACCCTAGAGAGATACAATTAGTTTCTAATGTATTCTGTACTTTAAAATATACATTTAAAGTCTTTATTGATTATTTATATTGAAGAGTAATAGTTTGTTTTCTTTTTCAAAATTGCACAAACTAGTCTCCAATTCTCAGAAACAAAGTGACAACAATATCCATAACAGATGAAAATACAGGTTAGAGGCTGCAAGCAACCACAGCCCCTGGAGTGGGAATTTGGCAGAATTTAGACTCACAGGCTAAACTTGTTAGTTCCTGAGCATCTGTCACCTTAACTCAAAGTCACCTCATCTATATCAGTACTTTATTTTTTAGCAGTGATGGCCATCTCCCTCTTAGAGCTACATCTCTGTACATATCCCAAACAGATTTACTCTTACAAGTCTGAATAGATCAAATCCTAATACCACTCAGAAATTACTTACAAATTACACAGCAGCATTGGACCAAACGGAGGTGATTTCAATGACCGTTATAGCCATAAGCTAGGACTTTTTTCCCAGTGAGTAGAATTTAATACAGGTTAAATTTTTTCTCAGAGGGGTTAAAATCCCCATTGCCCTTTGTCTCCTCTCACCAAAACAATGTACCCCACTGGGAAGAGATGATAAGAATTCTCTCTTGGTGAAATACAGAAAATATTTAAAGAGTAAATACATTATGGAGAGGGAGAAAAAAGCTCTGTTATTTTATGTTCATGGTTCCCATTTAAGATGAAAGAGTTCTGGAGTCTGATCCTTGATAAGGCCTTTTTCCATAACTTTAAAATGGTTACAATTCACCAATAGATCTTTAAACAGCAATCAAAATTTCAAGTTCTTAACCACATTCTAATAGAAGAGTGTTTGTTTCTTTTTTTTTCTTTTCCTTTTTCTTTTTCTTTTCCTTTTTCTTTTTCTTTTTCTTTTTCTTTTTCTTTCTCTTTTTCTTTTTCTTTCTCTTTTTCTTTTTCTTTTTCTTTTTCTTTTTCTTTTTCTTTTTCTTTTTCTTTTTCTTTTTCTTTCTTTTTCTTTCTTTTTCTCTCTTTCTTTCTCTTTTCTTTCCCTCTCTTTTTTTTTAAGAGTATTGCAGATTATTCATTTAAGTGACAGTCTTGTCGGCAGCAACTTAAGAAGAGATGTGCCTCTGCATCCATACTTTCTTTCGTGGTTAAGTAAAACACTGAATACTGTTTTCCAGATCCCATTTTCAGGTACGTGGCTGTCCTGGTATTCTGCATAGGAGTTTAAACACCTAAATCAGAGATGTGCATTCCACTCCAGAATAAAGTTACAACACTTCACAACCCAATTTTCAGAATTCTCACATCCTTTATTAGATAAAGGTATTGATATTTACTAGAAAACACACTTATGATTTATATTTATCAATAAGTAGTATAAATAATAGATAGTAATATATTGAAAAATATCTAGCTACTGGTGGTACTACTACTAGTACCATTTCCAGGTAATAAATGTTGTAATTTGCAATATCAGTCATGCTGAATTTCTTTTAAATATCTTTAAATAACCTCCATTAATTTTCTGTAAGAGGTGAACAAAAAAATATGTAAAATATGTGGACTTTTTTGAAATTACACAAGCTTTGTCCTCCAATTTAGTAAAAAGTTTATAGAATGTAAAATACAAGAACATATACCAGGCTGAAAATGAAAATGATCAGGACAAATTGGATGACACTGAAAGAAAACATTCAAGATATTTCAGATATGTGTCATTCTCTGCTCTCCTATCTGGATATTCACATGAAGTGTCACACTTGCAAAATAACTCTGCCAGCTCTACCTTTGCATTTTACCAATAACATTGATAGAGCATTCCTTAACTGTTATAGACTGAAAGAAATTCACTTCACTTTGAGGCATACAATATACCTTCTGCAAATTCAATCTCATTCAGTGTGAGAAATTTTGTGCTATATTCCTAGACAGGGCATCTGTCTGATACAACAATTGATTAAAATTAGAAATCAGAGCCTTGCAGAATTCTCCATCACACACCACTAGATGGAATTTTGCAAAGGAATATCTAACAACCCATCAAGGAAACAGGAATTTGTAAAGGCTGAGACAGATGGGTGGATATGGAAGACTGAAAGGATGATTTATTTTTAAATTGTTTAAGCATAAAGAATTGTGATAGGCATTGGCAATGCCATTAACTTTTGCTCTTTGAAAGTTATCATGTACATTCAACATTGTACTAAGCTACAAAACAAACAAACAAACAATCTTATTTGTGGCAAGATACATAGGTAAAATCAATCGGAAAAACTCATCTTTTCTAAATATATTTTAATTTGTTGCCTTGCTTCACAGAAATCTACAATCTAGCACAAAAAATAATAATAATAAAAAAGAAAAAAAATAAATCTTCCTGTTTCACCTTTCAAAGTACTCTAAGAAATCTAGAAAGCTCTATCTGTTTTGCTTTTTGTCTCCACCTTTCATTTCTCCTAAATATTCTATTCTTCTCATTCAATCCCTGGCCTTGACATGCCAGGGAGTACTTGCTGAGGCATTAGCAAAGTAGAAAGTTAACACCACTTTCCTTTCCCAAGGAGAGATTCAATCTAAACTGAGAACTGTTATAGAATTTAGTTGGGTGCATACTCACAGATTTTCTGGTAGGGAAGGATCACTGTCATCATCTGTTCTAATTTCTTGTGCAACCAAGCCCATTGGAATTTCACCTGGAAATTCCTCCATCAAGTTCATAGCTTTGTCCTGAGAAGAAGGTGTGGGTTTTTTTTTGTTTGTTTGTTTGTTTGTTTTTGTTTGTTTGTTTCTGAGAAACCTGAGAGAAGGTTTCAGTGAAAAACTTGCTTTGATTAAAGACTTTGAGTGTCAGAGAATTCTGCACATCCAAGGGCAGATTGTTTTAATGATTAATAAACATAGATATTAAAAAATTGCCTGTCAGGTCTACTTTAAATGTATCTAGCTTTACCTCCTACTCACTGGATCTTAGAAGCCTTTTGTTTATTTTGTTGAAAAATGTGTATATTAGAAAAGTTTCTTCATATTAGGTACCAATAGAGTGTAATCAGCCTGTCTTTTAAATAAGTCGATTATCATTATTCTTTTGCTCCAAATCAGTTTTCTATATCTCAATACTTTTTGCGTCAGTTCTTTCAAATATATATATATTTTTAAGAATTCTTTTATTATTTATACCCTAGAATGGTGCAAACTATTCAAGTAATTATTACATTTGTGACATAGTGTGGTGGTTTTACCCTGCTGGGCAGCTGAACTCCACCACAACTTTTTACTAGTTGGCAGAGACATAGCAGTTATCTTGTTGATCACGTCTATTGGGATGTGGCGACGTCCATCCTGCACTTCAGCCTCCAGTACACACAGTTACCTCTTTTCAGTCATTAATAACTTTGGAGTTAATCAAGTTATCAGTTTTCCCATGAATCCCATAGGTTTATTATCATTTTCTTTTTCTTGGTATAGGAATACACCACTCACATTTCCATGTGTACACTTTAATAGAACTGACCTTCAAGATCTGACAAACATACTGAAAGAAAGAGAAGAGTACATAAAATAAAACTCTGACATGAGCAGAAACATAAAACCACTAATGAAATAATACCAATAACAAATAATAATAATAATAATAATAACAATATGACAAAAAAAAAAAAAACTTTCTACAAACTGATTGAAATAATAATTTAAATACTGGGAATGCACATAACTTTAATGCTATGTACCCAGTGCTATGTACCTACTTACACACACATATATAAATATATAGAGAAATTACTATAATAATTACATATATAATTATATATATTTATATAATAACTGTCAAAGTTTTAATGCCATGGAATCTTATACTATCATTTAACATGAGTTATATTAATATGTTTTGAAAGTTGCAGAGGCATATTCCAAAAGTTCAATGAATCATTCAATTTCCAGATGTGCTTCCTCCATGTATCACTAGATTCCTAGTGCCATGCTGTCAAACTCTGGAAGGTTGTGTTAGAATTAAACACTCCAACCCAGGCTTCAACACAGGATGGAAAGCTTATCTAACCTGACAGTACTCTAGAAATAAT
>VXAA01005686.1:134637-165782 GCA_013399115.1 Anseranas semipalmata | reverse complement strand
AAAAAAAAAAAAAACTGCTTAAATAGTGATGCCTTCTATTTTATTGCAAATAAGGTTCCCATTCTAATTGTCTCATGTTACTTTATAAGTATGTAATCATTTTAATGTTCTCTTTAAAAGGTTTCACTCATCTTTAGTAACAATATTTAATCCCTTTATAAATGAAGACATTTATACCTTTGCTACTTATTTCACTAATACCAGATAAAAAATCTGCTGCTCATGTGTTTGTACAGAGCTTATCGTTTTATATTATGACATAACATGACATATTGCCTCTGTGGTACATTTTGATAATGTCAAATAGAAGTACAGAACACTGGAATTTTTAGTTAGACTTTTTTTCTTTCAATCAAAAAGGTATAGAACCATTCAAACATGCAAATTATTTGTAGGAAAAGATGTTAAATATAGTTTAGCTGACATCTACACACAATAAGAAAACTACAAAAGATGCAACGTGCAACATAGGGCTTACCTGTTGGTTACAGTGTTTGCAAGATGACATTGTTATTATCTTGTCATCTTGATCATCAAAAGCTAAGCTGTGCATACAAAAGAAACCAATCAGAAAAACAGTTTTATCAAATTAATTATTCACCAAAAGCAGTATACTCAACAGAATATCTTTTAGATTAATATATCTGTAGAGAGAATACATTATCTTTGTACTAAACAAAAACATGCATAATAGTACAAAGAAGACTCTTCATCAAAACCTAATTGAGGATAAACCTGTCACATTAAAGTGTGTTCTTGGCAATAAGGTTATACACAAAACCTTTCTGTGATTAATCTAAAAGTTTAAGCTAAAGAAGTACCATATAATTGCTTATTATCATGAGCTTCTTACAAAATCTTAAGGGAGAATATAATTTGCACAAACATATGCTCCTTCTTACATTACTAAATATTTCTTAGGGGAAAATGGTTAGAACATTAATGAATAATAACAACAGATAATTTCATTACATTTAACACAGACATAAGCATTTGTTTCTGTATTGGAAATGTTAATTGCCACAATATATGAGAAGCAGTGATTTAGAAATGTTTTTTATCTCCTGTGTTTTAACACTTATTCAATCTGGCAAAAATGTATTACAAAACATCAGATAGATTTCTCTCTTTTTAAGATTTGTTTTTTTAAATTCACATGTACACAAGGAAAATAAATGTCATTGTTATAAAGATAAAATCATTGAATGTCACATAGGTTTCCTAATAAAATAAGTTAATAAAAAGTATGACAATTTTAAAACTCTGCATAATTTAATAAAATGTAAATCTTTAAAGCCATAAAGAAAGAGAGGGAAAGAAATATTCCTTGCAGTTACAGGAATAGAAAGTGCAGGTGCACTTTTTCTATTAGGAAAAACACCTTCTACTGCCCAATCATACTTCCCACTTTCTTCAGCTAGTAGAACTGAATAAATAAATGTATTTGAAATTAATTATTTGAAGCAAATCATGTCACACTGCATCATCAACATTTATTTCTGCATTTTTTATAGTAAAAGGTAACCTATAAACGATTTGATAACAGGTACATGATGTGTTGGTTTTTTTAGTGTGTCAGCAATTTTCTAGTTATCTTATCATTCAGATTTAGCAATTGTCACCACAGTAGGATAGCACAAACAGCAATACCAAAAACAGTTTCTATATCAATGTTCAAACTTTTTTTATAATTTATTGCTTAGCAATAGCAGATCCTACATGCTATTTAAAAGATGAATTCTTTCTCTTATGTTTAAAAGGCATTGCAAACACAAATGTACTTCTAATCTGTTACAGACTGGGTTGACTCAGTCTAGTTTTGGAATTCCTTTTAAAATTGAATAATTTTTATTTACCAGAGTAAGAATGAACCAGACTTGCAAAGGTATTAGTAGGATTTACCAGAAAACTAGGCTTTCACTTCCTTAAAAGTCTAGATAATTGGGAATGTTGTCTTACACCCTTCTGGTTAGAATTCTCACCTGGGATGTGAGACAGACAAAAGGCTTCACTGTGTCTAAACCTAGGCTCCTTCTATTGGTCTGTCTAGAACAATATTCTGTCTTTGACAGTAAAAGTGTCTTATGCATATTATTATTATTATTGTTATTATTATTATTGATGTTGTTCTTGAACTAACTTGGTTCACCTCTTTCTCTCCTGTTTTGAGAAGGTATTCCATCTTATATTTATTATCATTCCCAGAATTTTCACTGAAAAAGATATAAGGTTAAAATAATGCTAAATAAACTTTTTCTTACTGAAATGCACATTAAAAAAAAATCTCCCCAAAATCTTCTCCGTTCATATGCTCTAGTATTAAGACAAATATGCCAGTGGGAGATAAAAACTAATTTGGTATTATAAATTCTGCAAAGAGTCTATCAGATCTCCAGGCAATGAATGGTCCTGTGTGAGTGCCCTTACTGTGTTTTATTTTACCAAGTTGCCAAATCCTCTTTCTTTACTCACTTAAACTGGTTTCTTAATAATGAAATTCAACACACTCTTCCATATTCATAGAATCATAGAATGGCCTGGGTTGAAAAGGACCTTAAAGATCATCTAGTTTCAACCCCCCTGCTCTGGGCAGGGTTGCCAACCACTAGAGCAGGCTGCCCAGCGCCACATCCAGCCTGGCCTTGAATGCCTCCGGGGATGGGGCATCCACAACCTCTCTGGGCAACCTGTTCCAGTGCCTCACCACCCTCTGAGTGAAAAAATTCCTCCTAATATCTAACCTAAATCTCCCCTGTCTTAGTTTAAAACCATTCCCCCTTGTCCTATCACTAGCAACGGTGTGTAAACAGGCGTTCCCCCTCCTGTTTATATGCTCCCTTCAAGTACAGGAAGGCCGCAATGAGGTCTCCCCAGAGCCTTCTCTTCTCCAAGCTAAACAAGCCCAGTTCCCTCAACCTTTCTTCATAGGAGAGGTGTTCCAGCCCTCTGGTCATCTTAGTGGCCCTCCTCTGGACCCTTTCCAAGAGCTCCACATCCTTCTTGTGCTGGGAGCCCCAGGCCTGCACGCAGTATTCCAGGTGGGGTCTCACCAGAGCAGAGTAGAGGGGGACAATCACCTCCCTCTCCCTGCTGGCCACCCCTTTTTTAATGCAGCCCAGGACATAGTTGGCCTTTCGGGCCGCAAGCGCACACTGCCGGCTCATGTCCAGCTTCTCATCCAGCAGGACCCCCAAGTCCTTCTCCGCAGGGCTGCTCTTGAGTTCTTCTTCTCCCAGTCTGTATAAATACCTGGGATTGCCCTAGCCCAAGTGCAACATCTTGTGTTGCCCAAGTGCAACACCATATTGTAGCCTTAAACTTCAGGAAACTTGTAACCTTAAATTTAGTGATACTTTGGGATAACACCTTCATCAGTGAAGTCACTACTTCTTCCTGCACTGAGGTCACCCTCACCTACTGGTTTTGGCTTCCCTTGCAGAGCAGCCCCTCTCTTGCTGCTCCTTAACAATAAGTTCCAGTCCCTGTTCTAATATCTATTTCAGTGGTATATTAAGTATTAGTTGTTTAACTTATCAAAGTCAGTGTTTGGAATGATGTGTACTAGATAGATTCATTTTTAAAATAAATGTTTTGTATTATTTTTAGATAAAGTCACATGCAGAGATGCTCAGCAAATTCAGGCTCTCCCCATGCTATAACTTTAGCTGCGGTTATAAGATTGGACATATCTCAATCCAAAGAACTTAACTTTTACACAGATGAAGTAGGCAAAGTATAGAGAAACAGCATTATCTCATTTTGCAGTTAGAGAAATGAAGAATAGACCCATTAAATTATTTATGCAGTGACTGCCATGAACTGAGTCCAAGGGTCTTAAAGATCAGAATGCTTTGACTGTATGACTATTCCTCTCTTTGAAATACATTTGTATATACCAGAATTATAGATTCATTTTCTTCAGGCCATATGTAGCTATGATGAAAATATTTATTTTTTTTTGAATCTCACACCTGCACCAAACCTATGCATATTGCTACTATCCAATACAATAGCAAGGTTCAGTTATTATACTAAAATCTCTTGGTAAATATTTGTCATTGTTCAAAGTTATTCCTTTTTCTTCTCATTCTTACAAATATCTTAACTCAGTTTTTTAAAACATACAGAATGAAACATCAAGCAGTTTAAAGACTCTAGAGATCTCATGACTCTGAATGCCATACTACACAACAAAAATCTTCATGTGTAAAATTTGCTACTGTAGCTCAGATAAATCATTACTCTGGTCTTCGGGAAGTATCTCTTGAATAACAAAACATCTGTACAACTTATAGCCAATGTAAAGCCAAAATAAGTAAGTACTTCTTTCCACCCCTTCCCACTGTGAAAAGCATATATATGAATTATCACAATATACTTTTACATCACAATCATCACAATCTTCATGAAGTTCACTTACACCAAAGAAAAAAAGTTCCCACACCAAAATAAATATAACATCATCACAACACCGACAAAGTGGACAATTTACAGACGCTCCACCCCTTGACCCTTCACATTACTACAACACATATTCTGAATAATTATTACCTCATAAATTTTTCACAACTCTTATATTCTTAAACAATATCCAGTACATGTATTGCCTGTAACTTCCCTTAGTTATCATGCTTATCTCAAATTCCTCGTTGCCCCGTGTTGGGTGCCAAAAAGGACTGTGGTGGTTTTACCCTGCTGGGCAGCAACTCCACCACAGGTGCTCTCTCACTCCCACTCCTCAAAGGGAAAGAGGAAGAAAATACAATGAAAAGGGTTCAAGGGTTCAGATAAGGACAGGGAGATCTCCCACCAGTTATTGTTGCCGGCAAAACAAACTCAGCATAGGGAGATTAATATAATTTATTACCTAATCACTAGCAGAGTAGAACAGGGAGAAACTACAAGCAAACTAAAAACACTTTCCCCCATCCACCCTCCTCTACCTCCTCCCCCCGAGCAGTACAGGGAAATGGGGAACGAGGGCTGCGGTCAGTCCCTAACACTGCGTCTCTGCCGCTCCCTCACGGTCACTCTCTGCCCCTGCTCCAACATGGGGTCCCTCCCACGGGATGCCATCCTTCCCAAAATGCTCCTGCGTGGGCTTCCCACAGGCTGCAGCTCTTCAAGAACTGCTCCCATATGGGTCCATACCACGGGGTCCATCTCTCAGGACCAAACTGCTCCAACATGGGTCCCCCACAGGTGTCAGCTCNGCTCTGGCCAGTGGCGGGTTCCTTTGGGAGCCGGCTGGAGCTGGCTCTTATCTGACATGGGGCAGCTGCTGGGCTCTGCTCACAGAGGACACCCCTGCAGCCCCCCTGCTACCAAACCCGTGCCATGTAAACACAGTACGTCAACATAAGTCAGTAAAGATATTAAGGATTCTGTAGGCTTTGATCTTACTACTTTTCAGCAAGATCGTAAAAGAGTTCTTAAGCTTTAGAGCAAGGAATTTATTTATTTATTTTTACAATACTATGTGGCAGAGCTAATGATGTTGAATTATGTGCCTTGGCTACGATAATTATATTGCAGGAGTGAGGTTTTTATACTGCTATAGATCTGTGTGAAGAACACAACAGCTCTGTTCACTTTTTGTAAATAACAATGGCCCAATCTTGCTTCTCTTCATATCAATTTATGCCTCCTTGTACAAGTGTGTGTGGTAGACTGAAAACAGTAACAAGAGATGACATTGTCTACACCATTTAAGATTTTATGTACATCAAGTACATTTTAGAATTGTATATATGTCACAGCCCTTTCAAATGAATGGCTTATAGGTAGATTAGACTGTCATGATAATATTTTGTTTCAATATATTATCAAGCAATCCATATTTGACTGCAGTTTACCTTGTCTTTGGTTATAGCACCTACTGCTTGTCACTATCTACATTGCTCTCTACAATTGCATTTTTATTGCATTTTTCAAATTTCCTTGTGTACTTGTTGTTTCTGTATACAATGGCACTATTTCAAAAACACAGCGAAAATAAGTGTACGGTGGACTGAGGACATTTGTCTTTATTGTCGTCTGGTGTTTCAATAATTTACCACTATTGCCTTAGAAACTGGCTAAAATTCAATCTAGATTAGGCCAAAACTATTCCTTGTTGGGCTGTTAACACAGTGGTTTAAGGAAGTAATCATTTACTAAATCCTAAATCTTTCAATTTTGTCTCCGTTCTACAGCATGCCTCAGAGATTTCCCAATTAATACCAGAGAGGTTGAAATAGGTTGAAATCAAATCATCCATAAGCACAATCTTGTTAACCTAGCTTGCCCTCCTTATCTTTTCATACAAGTTTTCATTTCCGTTTCTTTTTCCTGTCCTTGGGGGTTCATTGTGCAGTGTACCTGTTTTATTATCGCTCTAATACTCCTATGTATAAGCTAGCTTATTTCCTGAAGATATCAATTCATTTCTTCACGTGCTTCATTTTTCCTAACTTATACAATAAAAGCTGAGCAAAAATAATCTTTCTTGGGAAACTTTCTGCCATAAGAGAACACTCTAACGACTACTAAGTGATTATATGGGATATAGATACTTTTCCCTAAAAACTATTGCCTCTAGAACTGACCTAAGTTTTCTGTGAAAATGTTTAGCTTGCTTTTATTTCTTCTTAACACTGATATTTGGATGCCACTGTGCTGAATCTTCATGCTATCATTCCCTGTTCAGAATGAATATCTTACAGTTAACCATGGCTTTTGTTTCAGGGAAGAAAAGACAGTTTCTCATAAAAGTGCACTCTCTCCAACCTGTGAACTGAGCAGAGGTCTAAACCCACAGAAGCTCACAGCTATAACTGCACTGAACACTCTCTAAACAAAAATCACTTTCCTGTGTCATTCTTTCATTTTGGAGATTAGTATTTTTTTTTCCCTTGCAAACAGAAAAGGCAGTATCTTGATAACAATTGCTAGCCAATTTTGACCTCCACTATGATATGTTGCAAGGCAGGTATAAAAAATACTGATTCAGTTTAAATATTCCTTGGCACCATTCCATTGTAAAACTGCAATCATTTCTATATCTTTGATTAATACCTAAGCACTAATTTCCCTTTCTTTTCCAGGTCTTGGAACAGGATTCAGTAATTCTTCCAGATGCAACAAATGAAGCACAGCTCAAAATGGATTAAAGAAGGTAAGAATGGAGAGAATAGAGAGAAAAGAAACTATGCCTATAATCCTCCAACTATCTTCTTTTATTCTGACCTCTCTTTAATTTTAAGCACCTTACAATGGTAAAGAAGAAGGGTCAAATCCTGCCTATGTGCTAAATACAATTCCGACTAGTTTATCTGAAGGAAGAAGTTAGGCCAAAATTTCTTACAGTAGAATCTCTTCAAATTTAATATAGGATTAAATCTTCCTTTCTCCTCATCTTCCTTCCTCCTCAGGTCTTATTTATCAAATTCAATCAAAATCAGTTCTTTTAAAATGTCTTATTTTATCTTTTATCTTTTCACATGAGTGCTCTGACTCTGGCACTTTGTCCCTATCTAATTCTGTTATTTTCATTGTCCCTTCATTTCTGACTTCTATGTACCTGGTTTCTTTTAATCTGTTCCTTCACTTTCTAGACTGTTCTGTTTGTCCTTGTTTTCTTTCCAGCTCTCCTTACTTGTCCCAGTACAATTGTCAAAGCTTCCATTGCTAAAAAGTATCTAAATTTCCCTGATAGGTATAAGTTAAATTTAATTAACTATGTTTTTAACTGCGCTAGAAATGAAAAATACTTAGCTATTATGCTTAAGAACTGGAATATTTGTGTTATATTGCCATTTTGTTCACTCTAATATATAATTAAAGTATTTTGGTAATTAAAATAATAATACTATATGTTTAAAAAGAAACTAAAATGAAACTTGTAAAAATGTATATTATTACTCCCAATAAGGTCCTTTCATATAGTACCTCCTAAGCTCTTACAGTATCACTAATTGCTCTATAACAACAATAACAATGTTCCATAATTTTTGTTTGTTTGTTTTTAATCTTCTGCTGCAAACAATCTTTTCTTCATGGCTTAAAGTTGACAGATAAGGAGGACTGAGAAGATGGTTGAGATTTCTGGTACAGTAATTTCAAAGATGCATTTCTTCTTTTAGTAGACACCACCAATCTCTGTAATTGTTGTTTCATCTGTTACACCAACTCGATTTCTCAAACAGATAATTAGCTAGACTCTACTTCTTGATTATTATTTCTATCTTCCGAGGAATTTCATGCTATAATGGACAAAATGTCGTGAATAATCAGGAATTATGACGGTGAAAGCTACATCACTGAACCTAAAAGTGTATTATACCTTGTGTTTGGAGAGGTAGGAAAGAGATTTTTATTCATTAGTTGTCTCAGTTTTGTATCATCTCTTCCTTGAGAGATAATGCTAAAACTACCTAGAAAATTAAAAACTGAATATAAAGCTTTATAAAGTCCACCTTACATCTGAAGCAGAAATGGAAGCAAAAGGAGTGATGTAATTTTAAAAATCCTTAATGTGCTCAAAGTTTGTTATTTAATCATGCGTGCAGATTTCTTGCCTTTGAAATGGCACATTATAAAGTTGTAATTGTGTTAGGTGACTCACACTTATGTAATTACCTTAGGATATTGCATTATATTTCTAGGATGTATTTTTACCAAGTGCTGCCTATTGCATTTGTTCTTATAGATATAGATGAGGCTTTTTTATCACCAGTTTTATGTGAGATGTTTAAAGAACAGAAATAGGTGCCTTCACCACATGCTGCATGGTATCTATACAGTACAATGTTTCCTGAATCATTGTGTGTTTTAGACACAGAACAGAAAAGGTGGAATTCACATATACTGTCTCATTGTCTTCTGAACTATAAAACACCAAGAATATATTTGTGTTTGAAGAAGTTTTCACAGAAGTTGGTACCACCGAGCAAGATGAAGCCAAGCTGGTGGCAATTATCAGGATTTCAGTCTGTTGAGTTCTTGTCACCATGTGGCTCATGACTTACTTGCAATCTTGAAGTCTTAGGGGAAGCCAGTGAGAGAGAGATTTATTACTGGAAATATGTTCAATTGGAAATTCCTCTTGACTTTCACTTCATTCTCTGATATTTTCTTATTCATTTTGATGTACCTTATTCATTTTGATGTACCTTCATTTCAGTACCTGAGGAGATACAGGTGTTCCACAAAGGAATTTGTGTGTGGAATACAGATAACAGGACCCCATCTATCATATAGGACCTAGTTACATATAGCACAGTTTCCATGTCCATGAGGGTTTCAAAGAAAATGAGAAAGATAATTTTGTATGTCTTATTAACTGACTCACTTTGGTTAGGAGCTTAGCTATTTTACAGAAGTGTAGGTGCACCCAGAAGTTGATTCGTGCAATGTAAGTTCTTAAATTAAGTAATATGACAAAGCGGGGGAGAAGGGGAGAGGTGCAGCTCGACAGGGCCCATAGCTGGGCAGGGCTGTCAGAAGCTGGAGACCAGCCCTGCTGTGGCATTTCTGGAGCAGGGCTGACGGCCACGGGGTCTGAAATGGGGTCCTGGGCCTTGGGCAGGTTGGGGGGGAGCCCTGAGGACTGGGCAGGGATGGTGAGGCTGGTGGTTCCATCAGAGCCCTGACACCACCATGGACCCAAGGCTATTTTGTTAAAATGAGTAATATTTGAATGTTCAACTTAGCTAACCTTGTTAAGTAAACCAATAAAATTGGCAAAATTGACAAAAAATGACAAAATTACCTAAGTAAAAATGCATTCCAGCAGGATAAGTGTGGTGTCAATGAAGCAGCAAGACATTTGATGGCTGGCCAAGAGATGATGGAGAAAAACTGAAACACAGCTGGCACAGTCCTTCTTTTATGCCCCAAACAGAAGTTCATCGCTCACAAGTGTCAAACAGACAGGTAGCCAAAAAGTTAATTACTTCAACCTATGAGATGAATGTAAATCGTTAGCACAGTGTATATATGGTGATGTGTCAAAGTAAAGAAATTATATTGCCTAAGATTCACTCCAATATCTCTTCCTGCACATTTTTGCCTTTTTCCTTCCATCTCTTCACACTTCTTCCTTATGTATCCAACTCCCACCCCCAAACACTTTTTACAATACTATACCAAAATTAAAACCAAATTAAGAACCTAAGTATGTTGTATACACAAGATAGATCCCTGAAGCTCTAGCATTCCATACAGATTACTCCAAAATGGTAAAACATTTGGTGACTAAGATTTCATTTTCTCAAAACTTTCTTTAATCACAAATGTTTCAATATTTTTTAGAATTACTGTCCCATTTAATGATTAACAAATATATTATTTTTCACTGGAAAGGGAAATTTAGAAGTACTCAGATACCACAGCTGAGATATTTAATAATGTATGAGTAGTCTGTAGTCTAATGTTTCTAACTTGACTTTTGTAATGGCTTCAGATTTTGCCAGATTCCTTTTTGTCTTCATGTCCTATACTTATAAAATGAGGAATATCTTTTGCTGAGTACCTTTTTGCCAAGCAATACTTTCAGATGGTGTTCAGTACAAGTATACTGTCTCTTTGAATGATTATATCCTTCAAGAAAAAAAGATTGTGTAATTGGATTTCTTAATTTATTTCCCATTATTCTACAATTTCTCCTTCTTTAGACAAGTAAACAAAAGTACATTGTATGCTGCAAAGGAGCCTCAGACTTGCTTCTCTGATTGGAGACTAAAAGCAATGCCTGGAACATGAATGGAACATTCTTTATTTTAAGGTGTTTTTAATGCTGTATCCTTCCCTTTCTTGGAATTTTCCTTCCCAATTTGAAAACAACTGTGCACATTGAGCCCCATTCCATATTATCCTGGGACCTATGAATTGATGGATGATGGTTCTAGAGGTAACCAGCAGTGCCAGTTATGATACTACAGTGTCCAGTGAAGCATGGAAGTTGCAGCTCAGCAAGCTGAGCCACTGAATACTGAACAAGTTTAATAATAAAGACTCTTTTTGTAGACACTGAAGTTTGCTATTTCATTTTTTCCTCATAAATTATCAAACAAGGATTTTAGTAGTGCATTTCTCATTGACTTTAATGGGAATCACATAGCTAAAATTCATTGCATAGATTTTAAAACATAGCTGTTGTTGGGAGGTATTGTATGGCAAATATTCAGCCAAAATGTGTACCACACACACAAAACAATTCTATATAGTTAGAAATAAAATAGAAAACTGAAGATATGACTGAGACAAAAGCAACAAATATGATAACAGGGAATAAAAGTATTTAGAAATACGTTTTCATTTGGTGAAAAATATTATTCCACTGACTGCAGCAGAGGTATAACAAATTATAGGATCTGACCCATATATTTATGTGTCTGGAGGCCCTTCTTATTCAATAAAATTATACCTTTGTAAATGTTTAATGGATTTATTCCACATGTATATTTCTCAACTGCTTGAAGTTAAGGTCATTAAATTTGTGATTAATATGGTACCTTTGTATAACTGACTTTTGTATTAAAGTTTGTTTTTTCATTTTTAGTGAGCTCAGAACTATGTTTTATCAAAGAGACAGTGTTAACAAACATAACAAGTAACTACCCGAATATCAAGTGTTGTGACTAGTACACATAAAATCTGTTCATAACTTCCTAAATATCTGTATATAAAATTTGTACCCACCTAGACAATTTATATCAGTTCTTATTATTTTTACGCTTCTCTTTGAGTTATTGCAGATGATTTTGCTTTTATCTTTTTTCCCCCTTTCTAGGTAAGAATCTTAAAGACTTGAAAAAATAGAAATTCTATGTTTTTTTCAGAATATAAACATTTGTAGAGAATAAAATTGTGCAGAAAGAGGCATGTTACATAGAAAAAATACATCATAGCTCAAAGATATTTTTTAAGACATATTAAAGCACCATGCTCAGGCAAGTGTTCCTATTCCTTCTGATCCTATCTCGACTTACCTGAATTTGGCAAATCCTAAGATCTTAAAAGTAAAGAAGATGTGCTAGTCCTGGCTTTATGTGTAGATGTATTGTCATTTTAGGTAAATTGGGCTCAGACTGTGTTCGTGCTGCATACAAATTCCCTCTGTCTTTTTATAGGAAACATCAAGGCCTGCCTTGGAAGGATGTTGATGCATTCTGTCTCCCAACACTGGTTATGTTACATTGTCACAAGGACAATTGGCAGAGGCAGGATGCTAAATCAAGAACGGGAACAGTGGGACGCATCTACCGTGCGTGGGAGAAATCTGCAATAATATAATTAAAGCAATCAAGAATCAGTGGGTCAAATATAAATGTCTACTTTAAGGTGAGATTAATTGCTTTCTGAAGCCTGCTGGCTGTACTGGTGAGCTAAAACCAGACAGGCCAGGACGAGCTCAGACAACTTTGAGACCTTGCAGTGTCATGTCAGTGCAAAGTAGTAGCCTTATGCTACTAATGGCAAAATCATGTATACTGAGATGTAACGCTGTTTATGTCCTAGACTAAAACAACAACAACAACAAAAAAAACAATATATTAAATCCATGATCTGAGCAGTGACCAAGTCAGCAGGAGTTTTTGATTTATGCATTATATTCTTTAAACTATGTACTATTAAGGCTAAGTTATTGTAAAAACATGAGGAATACTGGAGGCTTCAAATGTTCAGTGGCAATTTAAGAAAGGGTCACTGTAATGAACTGATGATGGGCACACAATTTGATGTGTCCACCATCAGAATTCCATGCCAACAGCCTTTGCTGCAATGTGAAAAAAAAAAAAAAATTATCTCTTATGAAAAACTTTCCATAACTCAATTATTTTTCCTGGTCATTTTTCCTGTATGTGACATGCTGAATATGATATGTCTACATGATAATTCATAATAGCAATATTATCTTTCACTATTATTACTTTGGCCCTTCTCTGCTCTAAGGGTTTATACACATTTCACAATGACACCTAATATAGCTATTATTAGTTCAAATATACATGAATTAGTTCAGATATACATGAATAGCTCGTGATCTTAAAAAAAAAAAAAAAAAAAGATTACTTGTTATTTATCCACTATATTATTTTTAACAGTATTACCCAGTAGCATATATTGCCAGCTCCAGATTATTAGTGACTGGTTTTGTTACAATTTTAATATCCATCTTTCCACATTGAAACACATGATTTAAATATATGAAGACATTTATCACATCAGTTAATCCAATCCAAGAATGAATCCTATGGAAAACAACATTAAGCCCTTCCCCCGTAACAATTCGGGACTTTGCATATACCAGATTCTAGTCATATTCTAGTCCATTTATTAAGTAATAAATGACTACTGAGAGAAAGACATGCGGTTTGTCAGGTACATAATATTGATATATTTGGGAAAAAAAAATCATACTTCTTAAAGCTTGTATTCATTGTTCTGTTGATAAACAGCAAATGAGCTGAAGAAAGTTTTGTGTTTTTGCCTGTTTAACAAAAAATATGGTAATACCTACCTGTTACATTGTGTAGTTTTGTTGGAGTTTTGCAGTTCTCTGTGCTCTCTTCTTTTCTTTGCTTTCCATTGTCCTTTCTTAATTGGCAGATAATTTAAATATTTCAGTATGTATTTTTCAGAACTATTTTGTTATTGGAGGGTTATAATCATCATCCATTGCTTCAGTGGGGGATGTCAACAGGTTTAAAAATTAGTAGTAGTAGTAGTAGTAATAGTAGTAGTAGGCACAACATCTAGAATTAATAAATTACTAAATATTCCTGTTACAAATTTCACCTTGGTTATATCTCACATTTTTATTTTCAATTTAGATTTAATGTAGTTTTCAGTTATGTACTTAACTTTTTGATAGAATACAAGTAAATATATTTTCCTTATAAGAAAATATTTTCCCTATGAGAAAATATAGTTTTATACAGCAAGTATTTTCATGCTATATATCTGATATAGCTATACTACATACGAAGAGAGAGAAAGAGGGAGAGAAAGAGAGAGAGAACTGCAGAACAAGTAGGTTGTTCAGGCTTTCTTAACAGAATGCGCTGATTTCAAACAACATCTGTATAGATGTCTTTTTTTTTCCACTTTTTTTTTTTTTAATAAGTTGCTGTAATTACACATTTATTTTCTACTAACAGGTATTTTTTCATAATCTTGGAAGAATATTTAGATCATCATAAAGCCATATGTTCAACATAACACCCCTTAATTTATTAAGAAATGAGGAAGCAGCTGGTTAGTGTGAATGACATTTTCTGTTATGCACCAGACTTGCAAGCCCTTAAGATTTATTTCAAGGTTGTATTTAGAGATGTCATTGTTATTGTTCCAGATCAAAGAACTTCACTAACGGTAGGAAATATTTAATGTCTCAGTTTCCTGCAAATTACTCTAAAAACTTCACTAATGATACATCTTCTCCTTTGACTTTCTGTTCACAGAAAGACTGCAGTGTTGATAATGAGCGTAGATTAATTAAAGTAATGGACTAAAACTGACTTTTGGTAACAGCTGTGAAAATCTAAATTGTGCTGTGGATAGTGCAATGTACACAAACAAGAGAATCAAGGTGTCACTGGTCTTAATTAGTATATACAAAATTTATGTATCTGTGGTGGTTGAGCAGCCTATTTGATTTCATAACCTTAAACTAACTTGAACGATCTCTTTGTCTGTATTTTTCTCTTATTCTTTCCAGCTTTTTTTGGTTTGTAACTCTGATGTTATCTTTCGTCAGTTGCCTCCTATTTAATTTGTCAATAGAATGTATTTTAAAGGTGTGGGATTTCAAGTGGGCTACCTGTTTTCTCTTATTTTTTTTTTATTTTTTTTTTTTTAGTGCAAGATCGCCAGGTGAGGCTTTATGGAGAATTAATAACCATTTACAGTAGTGGCTAATAAGCTTCCATCCTATCATAGTAGGGATTGGTCATCGCATTTTGTCATTTTCCTGAAACATTTTTAATAGTTGGCTGTGTGGTATCAGCACCAGAACTTTAAAAAAAATCAGTAAAATTAAGAATGTGGGTATCTCCTTATTAAAAACAAAACAAAACAAAACAAAACAAAACAAACAACTACATCAACAACAAAACAAATTGCCATCCTGGCCCCCTGGAACACTACTTAATGTGATGATACCTGAAAGAGTCATCCCATATCAGCCACCTTCAAAATTAATTTCTGTTGATCTCTAATGCCTGAGGTGTCTCATAGAGTGTCTCCCTCCTCATAATGATGACTTACTTTTAGAGCTATTTTCTGTAGGAGGTTTCATCTGGACAATTTGGGGAAAGTTCAAAAGATTATGGCACAGCACTTTCTCAACAACAGGACAAAAGCTTTACCTGACCAGACTAAAATAAGCCTAAATTTAACACCCTTTCAAGAAAAATATAAGCTTCTCCAAATATCATTGAAGATATACCCAAGGAACGGAAGGAGAGTTAAAATAGAAGAGGAGAGAGAGAAGATAAGTTTTAAAACACAGTAAAGAAAAATATATTCTGAGCTCTAATTGCCTTAAGAGAAGTAGAGAGGAAAACAACAACAAAAAAAGGATAACTGGCCAGTTGTTACAGCAGTTATTATTTCCTCAGTGACACTTAGATTCTGCAGTGATGTATGCTATTATAAGAACTAGAAACTGGCAAGCTAGCTAGAAGAAATTAAAATAATATATGACCTGACTTCAACAGCAGCAGGATTAGATCTTGAGTCAGTAGGTATCTGATTAGAATTTTTTTAAGAGCTGTCTTTATAAAATTTATGTTTTAATTTATGCTAATTGCTTTTTTGTACCATTTTGTTATTTAAAGCTGATTGTGAATAAGGCTAGCACATTCAAATTTAGTATTAAGGGTCAGTTCATGGTCACTTTGCAGAAAGCAAGCAAGACCACTTTTAGATTTTGATTCCAAAGAGAAGGCATTAGCCGTCTCTTTTTCTTAGCATTAGCAAGATATTGAGACTGAAATCTAGTGCACTTAATTTGGCAGAAAGGCAATCAAGGCCACCTAAAGTGTCTAAATTTTCAGTAAAGGGGATATATTTCTAATCAAGGGATATATATGCATTCTGTATACCTTCAAAGAGAAATCCAGGGCATCTTAGTTAGCTGCTTGCCTCTTTAGATTATACACATATTTAGGCTTGACCACCAGAGGATGACATAGTCTATATCTAATCTCTCTTAATGTAGCTTGGATGTCCTTCAGATGGCTAGGCAGAGCTGGGCACGTATATCCCAATGCAGATGGGATTACATGGATGGATTCCCACTTTTGTTTTACAGTTCAGTAGCTATGACACTAGCCTAAAATGGGGGAAAAAAATTAACACTGAAATATTCCTAAAGATAGTCAATACCGAAAAAAGAACTTGTCTAGCTGTGTTGCATGGAAAGTGCATCTGCCATAAATTTGTTCTGAAGATGTTACTCTCTGAGGAGTCATGTTCGTCTACTAAGGTAGGCAGGACATCACTACTTAAAAATGAATGGTGATGTTAAGATGTCCTTCAGAGCTTGATCTCCACAAACTCATTATAAAACAAAAATGATCTACTGTTATTGGCTACATCTATACTTTTGAGAAAGTCATGGTAGAAGTTCAAGCACAGTACTCAGCCAATGTTAGCTTAATTGCCTTGCACAATTTTGCTCATGTCAACAAGAATTCTCAGAAGCACTGCCAAAGCACCAATCAGGGGATATCAACTGCAAGGGAAAAATTTCAAGGGGAAATATGGTTGGAACAGTGTTTGGCTCCCTTAGTGCAGCACAGTCTTCCAAAATTCTCAGTAGATTTTGCGTGTAGCATATAATTTCGGTCTTGTATCATAAAAATACGACTCTGTTGAACTGCAACAGTATTGTCAGATCATCATAGACATTTTACATGAAAAAACATGTACAGAATAATGTCTTATGGATGTGTGGGCTTCAGCTGGAATCCAGAGGAGACCCAAGCTGAATCTTATAAGTGCTAATGCATATAGTTTGTCTTAGCTCAGTGACAATATCCTCTAGGCATTGTTGATGAAAACCAGTCATTGCTGCATGAGTCCTGAGCCAGGAATTGGTCCCTAACCTTCTTTTATTATGCAGTATAGACATAGCCTTTTTCTTTGAGCTCAGTCAGGAATTAGTATTAGTAAGCATGAACTCCATTTTCGTATTTAAGTCAAATATACTTGTGAATTCACACATTCCTGCAGAATTCTGAGTATAGGAAGGCTTTACAATAAGATTAGCTCTTTGCTTCTCCAGACAGGGAAGTGTTTATTTTTCAATGGATAATGATTTCTTAATAGTTCAATCAAGTTTAAGACATGGTGGTTAGTCTACCAAAGGGCTCTTAGAATTTCTAAAGAGATTACCACAGTACACAACCTGAGGTGATATCAAAGGCAAAAGACAAATTGTGAAGAGAGAAAGATATCAGAAGAACCTCAAAAAAGGGATGCAATACAGAAGGAAGGCTGAGTTGCCAATAGTCTGTAATTGCAACCCAGGGGAATTTGCATAATTGATTTGGGTAAGCATCCACAATTCATCAGTTGTGTACAGAGAAGGGAAGAAAAAGATTTGGGATTGGATCTTACTCTAAGAAAACTATACATATTTTTAAATTTCTTTCTATCACCTCTGCCACTTGGCTGTACATTATCTGTTTTGGATTCTGTAATAAATATTTTCATTTCTTTTTACATCTGATGAAATAGGGATGTCTTTAATCTTGAAACAGAGTAATGCTATGGCATTCTAAATCTTTGTGTGTGGTAACATATAACTGGAATCAGTCTGAACTATGCATGTATCACCTAGAATTGTAATACATTTTTCAAGAGAGTACCCAAATGATAGGAGGATGATTCACAATTTAAACTACGTGGATTAGGAGCTGGTGTGATTCAAATCATGAATTACTCCAATGTCTGATGGCAATAGTTTGAGTAAAGTCCTCTAGCTTGTGGAAGGACAAGGAACATGTCTGACATTTGACATTCATGAATATCTGTGTGGTTAATGCAGAGTTTTAGATACTGACTAGTCCTGATGATAGCTCAGTGGTGGATTTAAGGATGTCAATATCAACAAAAGAGTCAATGTAGGCATTTAAAAAGCTTTGTGGCTTAACTTTAGAATGTGTTACATAGTTTGAAGAAAATGAGTACAGATTACTTTTAACATTAATAAAATATCTGCTATGAATTTACATAACTTCTTCATAATTAATTTTATTATAAATACACTATTCTGGCAATGTAGCATTACTTTCAGTAGGTTCCATATACAAAAGACATTATTCTTAATCTGAATTGACATTTTACAGAGCAACTGCTCCAAAGGAACTGTTAATATGGATGATGTCAATGCCTATTACATTTAATTTACTGAAGTCGTCCAAATCTGCAATATTCATCTTAGAATTTATTCACTTATTATGCATTTGAGATATTTACTGTAGTAGCAGAAAAAGCTATTCTGGGTACTGTGAGTGTATGTACAGAGTGGTGCTGGAAATATTCCAGAAGTTGCCAAGACTGTTTTGATTGTAAAAATACACTTGAAGTGCAAAATATCAAGAGAGTTTTGGAAAGGGAATTGGTGGTCTGTAAGCAGAAATGTAGCTGCATATCATAAAATGTGTATAGGTACTTATATGTATCTGCTATGTACAAAATACTCTAGTAAGACCAAGGATTCCATGATTCATTTTGCCTCCCATAGACCATCTACTTTTCATTTTCACTGCATTGCAATGAGTTTGTTGTTATAATCTTCTCCAGACTGAAATTGCCTAGATGCTTGCCAATTCATAAGTTGTTAGGAATAGGTAGGTGTGGTTCCTAATTTATGAATCTTCACTAGATATCATCATTAGGAGGAAAGAATGGAGTCTTATGTCTTCCATGTGTCCTTCCATGTCAGGCAGTACAATGGAAATCACTGTTAAAAAGCAGATATTGAGGCATCCTCCACATCGCCATTGCCTCAAGAAAAGCTAAGACAAGGGTTATGAATGTGACTTGGTTTCCTTGCACTCAGTTCTTTTCCTAGTATGTTTGGAAATTCTGATAGAAGGAAAATCTAGTCTGATGACTATAGCTTAGATGGAAATACTACATCTCCAACATTCTCAATGACTGTTGATCAGTCCACTGCAGTACTAAGAGGGACTTTTAGTGTGGGACTTGAAACCTATACATCCTTTTTAAATTCATACATGTACAGAGATTTACATTGTATCTTGTACCTTTGCCACGTACCTGTATTACTGTATAAAAACTCAAATAAAGCATGCTTCAACAATGGATTTTAAATTAATTTGGAGTACAAGATCAAAGCTTTATAAAAGCAAAAGTTTAACAGCCAAAGACTTAAGCACAAAATTTAATGTTAAAAAAATGCATTTGATTTTAAAGTGTATTTCTGTAGTAAACTAATTTTTACTTTGAGAGTCATACAAATTTCAGAATCAGACAGATTGCATCACTGATTTAAGTAGTTATCATAATATTTGAGAATAAAATGATTGCTGAATGTGGCTAATGACCTATTTTTTTCCCCATAGAAAAGTAAGCACCTGCTCTGCAGCCATCTGCAGCAACCCCATGTTGGTTTTCATGTCTCCATTAAGTCAACAGCAGAATTTAATAAGACCAATCTTGAAAATAAAGCATACTGGCTTCCAGACTCCACTAGACTAGTTTTCTAAGAGAAGGAAAGGAAAGGAGAAAGGAGAGGAGAAAGGAGAGGCGAGGTGAGGCGAGGCAAAGGCAAGGAGGCGAGGCGAGGCGAGGCGAGGCAAAAGCAAGGTGAGGCAAGGAGGCGAGGCGAGGCGAAGCGAGGTGGCGAGGCGAGGCAAGGAAAAAAAAAAGGGGGAATTAGCCAGGTGTGGGGTGTGTGCTGCTGCTCAAGGACCATCTGGGTCTGACCGCACCTTGTCAGCAGGTGGTGAGCAACTGCATTTTACATCACTTGTTTTGTTTATATTATTATTGTTGTTGATGATGTTGTTTTTGTTGTTGTTGTTATTTTCCCTACCTATTAAACTGTCTTTGTGTCAACCCATGAGTTTTACCTTTTTTCCAATTCTCTCCCCCAAACCATTGTGGGGGAGTGGGGAGCGAGCGAACGACTGTGTGGTGCTTAGCTGCCTGTCAGGTTAAACCACAACACTTATTCAGTGGAATAAGATGCTTTTCAGGAAGATAAGAAAAAAAAGGAAGAGGGAAAAAAAAAAAAAAAAAAAGTAACCACAGTAGCATTTAGTTTTTATTTCTCTAGGTACTGAAGAGTTGACTTATTGGTTTTGCTGAATATGTTAAGAGAGAACAGTTACAGTTAAAAATTATTTTCTGCTTGTCTTGGACTCCCGGGGTTGTACAAATAAGGTCCCAATCAGCCAAATTTTCCTGCTGTAAGTACAGTTTTGACAAAGTATTGAGCTAACAATCTATTCGGGATGGTCTGTAGTTTTGGCACAGGACTTTAAATTACTACAGAATTGACATGCCAACTTACATGCATTATGAAAACACAGAGTCTCATATAGGAAATCAATGGCCATTACATTTAAGTAGGTACATATTAGAATTATCTACATACTGCATTTTCACAGGCAGATTGTTCTCTTGTTCTCACATTGATGGGCAACTTGGATATAACAAAGCATAAATAACAAAGATCACAATGAACTATATATCTGAAAGCCCACCAACTGCCTCAAAATAGCAGAAGTTTATAACACATTTAAAACTTTCCAGCTGCCATATATAATTTCCATTTTACTGACATTTGCTTACTGACATTTGCTAACTGAATTTTGTGATCCGAGTAACATGTCTTAATTGTATACCTGTCTGCTATTATTACCCAAGTGGAATCCCTATCTGTTTGCCCAAATTTGTCTGCCAGAGCACACAATATAATTCATCATATTCTACTATTAATTTTCCTCGTGCAAAAATTGCACTACAAACTGCAGAGCATTAAATTGCTGAGACTCTTACACAGTTACAGAAATGGCTAACTTTCTTGTGGAAATGGATAAAAGATGCTCTTGGAAGGGAAAAAAAAAAAAGTCATGTTGTTCAAAATCTATAAAAAGCCTAGAATCATTTAACAAGAAACATAGGAATATTGTTAATTGTTTTTACAGTTTACTTAAAAATTTTACTTTTCTACACTACAGTATAGTGTCAGCAGTTTGTCTTGGAGACTGTAGTTAGATATCATATCTGAGAAGGGAAGACTCTTATTAGAGGCTGGAGTTGCAAAGACTCTTGAACTGCTTCTTGAAGTGCCCATCTCAGTAATTAAACTGCTTCTTAAAAAGTTTTGAAACTTTTTGACTATTTATGTAATAGATTAATGTTAGAGAGAGAAATCACTAATTCCTACTAAGGATTCTGGAATAAGTTGCACAGCACTGTGGTAACCAGCCTTAGATGAACAGAATATTACTGTATTTCTACATACACTACTAATAAACTTACTGCTTAAAAACATGTTTCTGCAGTTTCTGTGGTGTATATATATATATATATTTGCAATGCAGTGACTAGTTATATCAACAATTCAATTGAGCAAACTAATGTAGCTGTAGTTTAAGCGCATATGTATCTTTAACTGTATATTTTGTGCATTTTGATCAACCTTAGTAATATATAGATATACAAGATCTATTCCATATTTGACATAACTGAGTTTTGGAACAAGCACGAGCTTTATTTAAACTAAGCTTATAAAATGTTATTTTTCTGGAGTTGCTCTTTCTGAGGAAAATGCATTAAAAAACAACATTCCGTAAATCATAGATATAAAAGGATTAGTATTACTCAGTAGTTGAACTACTAAAAGAGATAACTGAAACAAAAATTTTGTAAAACAATACTTGAAATGAAACATACAAAATAAAATTCCTATTTTATTTCTTTAGCTGAAACTCTTCCGTAGTTTTATGATTTGAGATTAATCCAAAACCGACTGGAATCTCTTTTCAGCTTCTGTATTTACAAAGGTTAAAATCAAAGTACAAATATCCATAATAATAAAATTTTAATCCAGGATAGCTTCAGAAAATTCTTTTTAAGATTCTAGACACTTTGGTTAAGCTGTTGTGACAGCTGTTTCCAAAACCTTGGCACATATAAATTCTATCCTTGATTTGGCCTTGAATCCAAGCTCTCATTTAAACATAAACTGGATTCTAATATCTTATTGACCCATCTTTTGACATGCCTGACTTCAGCTCAGTTATGTTTTGTAACCACATTTGTTTAAAATTCCCTGGGCTTTTAAATAAGAATTTAGTAATGACACTGGCAGTAGTAAAGCATGCACCATCTGGCTATAGTATTTTGGCCATATCTATGAAAAATATTTCCATCCTTGCAGCAAAACCATAATAACGTACTCTCCTTTTTAAAGCACACACAGTTCGTTACTGTATGTCATGAAAACCTTGCAATATAGCATGATTACATTGAGTAAAATAAGAGTTAATGCAATTACATTTCATGCACCTTTTTCTCTGTTTAAGATTAAAGTGATATTAAAACCTCAACACAATCTATTGGAGCAACACTTTTATAGTGTAATGTGAAAAGTTCCAGTAATGAGTTCTTGTTCATTTCAAGAAGGAACAGGTGAGAGTGATAGGGTTTTTCACCACACTATTTTGCATGCTGCTGCCAGCAGTCTCTGATAATTGACACATTTGTTCAAAATGGCTTCTTTTGCCTTTGCTGGACAAGAGAAACTCTTTTTAAATAATATCTAGAAAACAGGTAAGCTAATTAAAACTGTAAAAGGAAGATTTCCATGACACTCTGCAGCAGACGCTGAGATACAGAAAAGAAGCCAGGAAGCAGATTGAGGAATAATGCTTCAATCTGGAACTATAATGGAGAACAGCCTCTATGTATTTTAGATTAAATATAATTCTCTGAAGACTGACACTCTGAAGACTCTTTTAACTCTGAAGGATCTTTTAACTCTGTTTTACTAGTTCTTATCTAGAGTAGATCATCAGTAATGTTTTTCAGTTATAAAATGACTCTTGAATAAATATTGAGGTCTTAGTTTTGATAAATACTTAACACCAACTGAGTTTTCTCTTCTCATGTGAAATATAAATAATCTGAGAAATATAACCCATGCAATTGCTCCTGTCTGTAGGGTTGGTATGTTATATCAATTTGGTCTGCTGATGTATGCAACATCATGTATTAAAAATTTTAAAAGAGCATTGAATATAATACATTGAAATTTAAATGTGCTATCTTGCTCAATTAATGATGTTTTCTGTAAATGCAAAGATTTTAAACTCTAAAGCAGGTTTTTATAAGAAGCATATACAATCTCAGCTTCGGCTTTACCCTTCTTTATTTTCCTTTTCTTCTGACAAAGTGTTGAGACACTGGTTAGCAGACACTGTATGCATCCTAGGACCAGTTGCTTTGGAATTGTTAGAGTAATCATATCTCCAGGAAGCTGAGAAATGTTCAGGAAAGGATGTTATATGCAGGAAAATTTCATGCATTTATTTCCAAGCCTGACTTGATCAAGTTTCATATCACTGTCGTTGAAGTTGTGTAACATACATAAAATCTGTAGATGAACAAATCCATCATATACCACTTCAGGATTCCACTCCAACATTTNAAAAATTAAAAAAAAAAAAAAAAAAAAAAGGAAAGAAACTTTTAAGAGTGCTTGAAAAAATAATCCTTTTTTAAAATATATATTAGGTTTATTATCCTACTGTCTTAGTATTTCCTATAATAAGAAAAATTACAGGACTAGCAAACATGGAGTCCTATTTCAAGTCTTGAATAGACTCTTTTTCCTCTTCTATAAAGTATATTCACTTTTATATCTGTTCTGTCATTCCAGCCTGATTTCATCCCATTACCCTTTGAGCCACTTCACCTTTACTATCCTTCTCATCTAACAATTCAGAATGCTACTTTCTTGATTCTGAGCTGAACAGGATCTTACCTAGCTCCCCTTACTGTCCATAGCCTACCAAAAGGTTCAGATATTATTTTCCATGCACATCAGACAGACCTCTCTCAGCTCTTTGTAGCCTGACTGATAAACTATGTCTATACTGCTAAGGGAAACGGAGCCAGGGGTTACTGAACCCCTAGGGAATTGTTATAACAAGCTAAAACTAGTTCAGCCAAGACTAGCTCAGCCAAGTTCTCAGCATCCTGAGGACTGACTGTCAAGTCAGTACAGACCCTATTGACTTTTATTAGTAATGGAAATACTGTATTTATTGGGATGCAATTTCCTTTGTAAATGTAGTTGAAACAGCCAGTGATTTAACCAATAGATTTTATCAATAGTTTAAAGATCTTGCTAAAGAAAGCAGGTTCAATTTGATGCACAGCACATGAAGGCTTGATCTTAAGAATTTGTCTAGTTGGGTAAGAATTTACTTATAATTTATTAGTTCTAAATATTTGGGGAAAAGTGGTTATAACCTGTATTACTGAATAAAAATCTGCCACAAATAAAAACACATGAATTTTGATTTTCTGCATCTAAAAGGTACTTTAAAATCTATTGCAGACTAATGCAGAACTTGAAGATTTATTTGGAAGCATTGGATAAAAAGAAACAAGAGGGACCTTCAGTTAAATATTTTAAGTGTTACTGGAAAATACAAAAGGATTAACCTCAATAGCAGCGATATAGTACCTCATATGTAAGCATATTATAATGTACTCTGTTAATGTGTGAATGTGGCACACTGCTGTCATGGTGAAAGTATCACAAAAATAGTGAAATTTCCTATTTGAAGAAAAACATCTTTGAAATTCCTCAAAGGGAAGACTGAAGTCATCCTGCAGAGATCTCCATGAAGCAGTTCCAGACTTTCTACAGAAGATAGGAGCTATAAAGGAGTGTAAGTGCAACATTGCCCTTTTATTTGGAGCTACTATATATCAGATGAAAAGTCACTGCAGTTCCTCAGAGAGTAAAGTGGCTTAGATTTCAATGTTGAGAGATTAAATTAGTCACAGAAAGCATAAGACTGGTAAGCATGCTAAAAATGATTACAAATAGCCACAAAATATAATGTGTATAACAGTATGGTTATAAAAGATATTGTGCTCAGTAATGCTATTCATTCTGATTTCACATATCAATCTTGTTAAAGATACTGCAAAGACTGGTAGACTTAGGATGATGCTAATTCTAATATAAGGCTTTTCCAAGATAATCCTTTGTGGTGAGACATAGTACACATATAAAAAATAAAATCATTTTAAAAAAACAAACTTATATGCCTTAATAGACATTTTCATCTGGAGGTAAAGTTTCAAAATATAAACTTTCACGAGTATTTTTTAAAAAGTATAATTGTTTAAATGATTAATATAAAAACTGCTGTACAAGGTGTAAGTATATGAGTAGTTTCTTAGCATTTATTAAAGATCACTGTATCAGAGATTTTCTTTCTTCAGATGGATCTCTAGAATACAGAGTCTTACCAAATCATAATGCAGCTTGTATAATTTATGTACAGATGTCCTTATACATCCACCTGTCTGTCTGTCCCTCTTCAATGAGCTCTTAACCTAAAAGTCTGTTTTCAACCATATTTAATAGAGTGGTAGCAGTTTCAAAGATAATTAGGAAAATAGATTCTCCAGAAGAGAGGAGGTACTGGAAGTGCTCTCTCAGCTTATGGAAAGGCTGTATATTGAGATAAATTCCTACTCGACAACAGATAATGAGCATGGGATAAAGAGAAAGAAGAGTAAAAGTGAAGAAGAAGAAAGAAGAAAAAAGAAGAAGAAAGGGACAAAGAGAAAGAAAGAAAAAGAAGGGGGAGAAGGAGAAGGAGAAGGAGAAGGAGAAGGAGAAAAGGAAAGAGGGAAGAGGAATAGGAAGAGGGAAGAGGAAGAGGGAAGAGGAAGAGGAAAGAGAGAGGGAGACAGAGCAAGATAAAGAGAGGGAAGGAGAGAAAGAGGTAAGGAGATTGAGCTACTTGATTGTAGCTCAAATATGATGTTTACCATTACCAGTAGAAGGCCATAGACTTTGTATTTATGTGACACTGCAGGGTGTCAGGGCTTCTCTGAGCTTGTCCTGTCTGTGAGGGTGTCACTGCATTCAACACATAGTAGCATGTCAGACGGATGCTGCTGGGCAACTTTCAATCTTCTTCTGGGATACCATGAGTACGAAGCAGACGGCAATAGAAAATATCTAAGGATGGCAATAAGCAGACCATATCACTTAGGAATCAACGATCCCCACTGCCCACCAGCATTAATCTCTCAGCTGCAGCTCTGGATATCTCTACTCATTGTGATACCTATCATCTCTCCACCTGAAGAAGTGTCAACCCTAGGACTCGGGACACCGGAAGGGTGAGCATAACACCAGTGAAAAGGGGTAGATAAAAGTTTTCTTCTATAACAAGTTTAAAAGTGTTATTACATGAACCTGGTAACCATTTTCTGTACTTTGGTTGCATAGGTAAGATTTTGATTAGGCTGACAATTAATCCATATATGAGGTATGTTCAATTTTTGCCCTTAACAAGACCTTGAATGTAACATTATAAATGTATCAGCCAGGGGAAATGCTTTGATTGATGCTTCAGATGTATAAGGTACTTCTTTTTGTTAGTTACTGGGCTCATGGATCTACTTGTTTAAGCAATACTATGAAATAACATAATTTTAAAATTTAAGATAAAGCTGCTATAATATTTATATTTGCCAGATTCCATTCAGTGCTTTAGAAACACAGTATGTAACACTCAATATTTCCTGAAACATTGTACATGGCAATTTTTTCTATACATCAGAAAAGAGAGATTATCTAAGCAGATATCATAGAACAGCACAGACTGGAAGGGACCGCAAAAGGTTACAAAAGCCAGCCTTACACAAACACCTACATCCCTGGCTGGGCTTGAACCACCAACCTTTACAGGTTAACAGCTGAATGCCCTAACCCACTGCACCACAGAGACCCCTCTTAAGCTGGACAATCTATTTGTGAAAATACAAAATTTCAGGAAAAAAAATAAAAATATTTGTATAGGTAAAAATAACATTAGGAAAATACAAAGTGTATATTTAACTGTGTGTAACTCCATCAACCTGCAGTACTCTCTGGGAGAAATAAATAAATAAATAAATAAACACAGAAAAACAAACAGAAAACAATAAAAGAAACACACAGGTCTCAGCTTCTATTTGCTTTTCTGCCTCTCATTTTTCATCCTTCACTTGAGCCACCTATTTCTACTATGTCTTCTCTTTTCCACATTTCTACAGTCAGTTCAGTTCCACAGTCAATCCCTAGCAGCAACTACAAAATTGGCCACACCTCCAGAAGGACAGATTGTCAGAAGTTCCTTAGCAGGGCTTTTTCCCTAACCATGTTAATACAGCTATTTTGATTTTTTTTTCTCCTATCATAACCATCTTCATCCAAGAAAAAATTGTCTTTTTATATACCGTGACTCTTCTGGCCTTTCTCAGTCCTGCAGAGTCCAGGTTTCTGAAGATGTTTTCATTCATAATTTGATGCCCTCATGGGAAGAAACAGGTTGATGTGATTTCAAGCAATGGACAAAGAAAGACTATATTTATGGCTAAAACTATGCCCAGATTTAAAATACACTGTCATTAAAAATATTAGGTAGCAAACTGGAATGTAGAATTACTAAAATATTACTTGATAAGTGACAAATTTATGCTGTTCATTGATCACAAACCAGTTCTGTCACAAAACACAGAATTATTAACTGGTATGCTTCCATGCCTTAAAATGCTTTAAACTATCGGGCAGCAAATGTAAAAGAATATCTGACTTCTAAAGCTGACTTCTAAAGCCATTTGTTCTGATTCTTATTTCCTTCAGGATAATAGAAACGAAGAACCCCAAACTAATGGCGGATTTTCTTCTGCAACCTCCCTAGCTATGAAATCAAGAGGAGACAGGCATAGACAGGCATCCCTATGCTGGATTTTCTATCTAAATGACATGAGTAGGAATGTGTCAGTCTGTATCACCACTGTTGTGGAACAGTGAGACAAACCTTTACTTGCTAAAGTGCTGCAGAAATGAACCACTGCATTTTTTATACTCAGATAAGCCTGGAAGCTGAGAAATACAACAGATACAGTGGACTTTTTCTTCCACTGAACCATACTTAGTTCTTCAAAGAGCAATATACCCTTAAGTAAAGTTCTCATTAGTATTTTCATTAACTGCTACTTTGCACCACAACTCGCATAACAAAGAATTAAATGTTAATATCATAAATGAATTATTTTTTCCCCCTCTCTCTCATATATCTGTATTCATGAGCTTTCAAAGGGCAGTAAATCCAAATCTGGAACGCCTTCTTCCTTTCAATAGGTCTATCAAAACAAAGAAATAAATAATTTGTTAATAACCAAGAAAGTATAGCTATTCAGATCTCCCTAATTGCGCTAGTTGCTTGTAACTACAAACTAACTGTTTCTTATCTGAGGAAATGAAAGATATTTGGCCAAAAGAGAGAGAAAGTAATAATAATAAAAAAGTTTAGTTTTGTTTCATTCCTTTTCTTATTTATTTATTATTATCATCTTTTTCTTGGTATATCATCTTTTTCTTGGTATATAATTCTTAATACTTTTTACTGCAGAAAATTTCATTGGAAATCTCAGTCACATAAAAGGAAACAAAAATAGCTTTTGATGCAATATCTTTTAGTGAGTTATATGTCATGATTTCCTTTTGTTTCCACATTTGCTTGGGATTTTTTTTTTCAGGTTTCTTCATTATGCCTGAAGCATGTCCTTGTTTCCAATGTCTGCTATGTACCTTTAATGTCCCTCTCCACAGTAGGACAGGCCTGGGAATCTGATGTTGTATTTACTGCATGAGCAACAACTTAATTAAGTGGTGCTTTAGAAATATCATCAGTGCTTTGTTGCTACTAGTACACTTGGGCATGTATCACATTGTTCTGACAAATGTGTTGGGAGAATTGCTTTGTAGTTTGTCTTGTTTCTGGAACACTACTGGCTAAGGACCCTGGAACAAATTGTTTCTATTACACAACTGGGGATAATGCTCTTAGTTCCTAAAATGAGTCAGGATGAGGACCAAAGTTCTTTCAAGACAGTACAAAATCTGAATCAGAATTAGACATTCGCTTTTGTTGCTATCTCATAGGCCTGCCATAGGAGATTACATTTCTCTTTTTTCCTCCCTACTTTGATAACACAGACAACCTAGGACAAAATTCCTTCTTCCAATACTCTTTATATGTACAGCTAGGGAAGGAAGGAAAACAGAGAAGAAAGTACTTTATTATGCATTCTGTGAAAGCTGGACCAGCATTTTCTGTTCTATTCAATTGCCTTGTACTCAGTGTGGTATATTATGTGGCGCTGGGCAGCCTGCTCTAGTAGTTGGCAACCCTGCCCAGAGCAGGGGGGTTGAAACTAGATGATCTTTAAGGTCCTTTTCAACCCATGCCGTTCTATGATTCTATGATTCTATGATTCTATGATTCTATGATTTACTCAGAATCATAGACTAATAGAATATCCTGAATTGGAAGGGACCCACAAGGATCACTGAGTCCAATTCCTGGGTCCACACAGGACCACCCAAAAATCAGACCATATGTCTGAGAGCCTTGTCCAAATGCTTCTTGAGCTCCAGCAGGTCCAGTGCCATGACCACTTCCCTGGGGAGCCTGTTCCAGTGCCTGACCACCCTCTCAGTGAAGCACCTTTTCCTGATATCCAACCTGAACCTCCCCTGTCACAACTTCAAGCCGTTCCCTCGGGTCCTGTCACTGTCACAAGAGAGAAGAGATCAGCGCCGGCCCCTCTGCTCCCCTTTGTGAGGAAGCTGCAGGCCGCCATGAGGCCTCCCCTCAGCCTCCTCTTCTGTAGGCTGAACAAGCCAAGGGACTTCAGCTGCTCCTCATACGTCTTCTTCTCTAGACTCTTCACCATCTTTGTAGCTCTCCTTTGGACATTCTCTAATAGTTTTATGTCCTTTTCATACTGTGGTGCCCAGAACTGCACACAGCACTTGAGGTGAGGCTGCACCAGCGCAGAGCAGAGCGGGACAGTCACTCCCCTCAACCGGCTAGCAATGCTGTGCCTGATGCACCCCAGGATACGGTTGGCCCTTTTGGCTGCCAGGGCACACTGCTGGCTCATGTTCCACTTGTCATCAACTAGAACTCCCAGATCCCTTTCTGTGGGCCTGCTCTCCAGCCTCTAATCCCCCAGTCTGTACATACAGCCAGGGTTGCCTCATCCCAGGTGCAGAATCTGGCACTTGCTTTTGTTAAACTTCATATTGTTGGCAATTGCCCATCCCTCTAATTTGTCAAGATCTCTCTGCAAGGCCGCTCTACCTTTGAGGGAGTCAACAGCTCCTCCCAATTTAGTATAATCTGCAAACTTACTCAAAACACCTTCCAGTCCTACATCCAAGTCATTTATGAAAACGTTGAATAAAACTGTCCCTAAAATGGAGCCCTGAGGAACCCCACTGGTGACTGGCTGCCAGCCTGATGTAACCCCATTTACTGTAACCCTTTGGGCCCATACCTGCGTACTTGCATCATTTAAGGGTATCTGATCACGGACTTTTCATATGCAAAATTGGGTAATAAGAAAATGACATGGCGACATTCTGTTTGCCTGCACCAGGGACCTGTTCTCTGTGCCAGCCTGAGGGAAGGAGGGGACCGGGCTGTCTGTGCTGGTGTGGTGTGTGAGCCTCATGTGTGGGAGCTGCTGAAGGCAGTCTGTGCGACCAGCCCTGTCAGTGTCCTCTGTGTGTGTGTATGTGTTCATCTGTATGTGTGTTTCTGGCATAGGTGCTCAGCTTCATCTCTGGTTGAACCTGAAAAGGGGAAAATGACAGCTGCATCCCCCCAGCCTAGGCAGAGACTCTGGGTACTGCGCTAGGTCCCAGCAGCAGAGCAGAAACTGTCATGGGCTGGGGCAGCTGGAGGAACTGGCAGTGCCTGACTTCCCTTAACAATCATCAGATCTGGCTGGGCTCTGGCACTGGTACTTCTTTCCCAGGTGACACTATAACCAAATGACAAGTATTGGTCCTAGCCCCCCCC